>OZ038378.1:44294945-44841563 GCA_964036045.1 Eutreptiella sp. 'Long Island Sound 2002' | reverse complement strand
GGCTGCTTGAGGTGGCCCACAGCATGACGGAGGACCCAGAGGACCGGGGATACCGGTCAACCAGGCTTTGGGGGCAGTGGCAACTGCAAAGCGTTGGCATTAGCAACGGCGACGGACGCTAGCCCGTTTGTTCGCCGGGGGTAAGGGGGCAAGGCAAAGCAGCGCAGCAGCATCGCAACAAGCAGAAAGCAAGGGCATCTCTGTCTGTCGCAAAGCGGCAACCAAGGAACAAAGCAGCACGCATGCGGCGAAGCGAGAGCTGACCCTCCGTCGTTCGCGTACCCCCGCCACCGTGGAGACATCCATCACTCATGACCCCATGGACTCCATTGCCGTCCGCGTCCTCGATACTGCCCACCACCCCTGACTCCACGTATCCCTCTGCCAGCACGCAATAGCCCGTATGTGCACGGCCAGGATTTCTGGGAGGCTCCAGCCTAGCCTGGCCCTCAGCTTTCATCGCCCCCATGTCTCCACATTATACGCCACCATCCCACCGCACCAGTCCCCTAGTATAGTACAGAAACACGTTACCAATTCCACGTCCCCGTGGCCCTGAGCTGCTCCCACACCCCAGATATATACCGTGCCGGCACCCCATGTCAGGGGCCAGCGCCCAATCTGCTTCGAGGCATCCACTTGCCCACATATAATATATCTTGAGGGTCTACAGGGGGGGACGCCGGCCACTACGCGACGGGAGTGGCGCAACCCGTGAATATCGCTGGCTGGGATTCGGGCTGGTGGGTGCCGTAGCTTGGTTATCGACCCCCTGTAGGGGTACCCACCAGAGGCTCGCCCCGGGCCGTGGTAACCAGGTGCACCTCATCTGGCCCACATACATTGCCCTGGCGCCTACCCTTGACCCTTACCTGCACCGATTGGCCAGCTTCCGTGGTTGCGCCTCTTCCGCCACAGCAGCGGCCAGGCCGCAGGTTCGGCCCCCACCGACGACGTTGCGAGCCTACTTATAGCATTGGCCCGCGCTTCACCCCCCGGACCACTCAGCATGCCGCTCCTCTGCCCTCCTCGCCTCTAGCCGACCGGACTGGCGCCCCCCAGGGGTAAGCCGTTACAGTGGTGAGGCGACTGCATATTCTTCGCTACAACGCCACGCAGTACCGTTGTTGTCACGCCGACGCCACCTGCAAGCCGCCACGACACGCACCACCGCAACCACAAGGCCATGGTCAGAGGTTAGACTATGTACATGCCCGCAGGCACGGTCCCTCTAGTTTGTTAACGGGGCCAGGGGATGCCCCCGCGCTCCCCCTGAGTTGTTAGAGGGGTCAGGGGGACACCCCAGTACCGCCATGCAACCCCGTAGCGCCGCCACTGTACGGCCCTCCAGTACCGCCGCGTACCCTCACCATACGGTCCCCGGTACCGCCGCGTATACCCCCACGACGCCAGTACACCGTCATCTGGAACTTCCCCGCTGCTCCCCTACTGTACGGTTCCCCAGTACCGCCGCGTACCCCCACCGTACGGATCCCAGTACCGCCGCGCTTACCCCCAGGACTCCAGTACGCCGTCACCTGGAACTCCACGTGCCCCCCGTGAGTGCTCCTCCCAGGCTGCCACGCCGTCTCCACGACGCCCGCCATACTGTCCCCTTGACGACCCCACTGTCATATCCTTCCACGCACACGTCTTCGCCTCGTCGCCGCTCCCGGGGCCTGCAGGCTGACCCCGCAACCCCGTGTAACACTTCCAAGGGGCGCCGCAACGCTGTAACCCCCAGACAACTCCGTGCACCCCCGGTGTATCCCGAGCAACCACTCCCAATACTGCCGTAGCCGGGCCGCCAGTGGGAATACCCTACAGGGGTTTGGGCCTTATTACCCTGGTCGGGACGACCCATGACACCTCACTGTTGTATGCGGCGACCCGGGGCAGGCGGGTGAAGCATCCCTGTCCGACCCTCATGCACGGGGGCAGTACGGCTCACCATCAGGCCGGCACGACCTGTCACATCGCGTTGGCCGTCATACGCCGCCTGCCAGTACCGCACAATCAGGCCGCGAAGGCACTGCTTCTCAGGCGCTACCCCCTCCGCTGCGTCCAGCGTAGGGACGGTAGCTGGTGCACCCACAATTCCCAACCCCATCAATCTGCACCCCCGGCCTCCACCACGCCGTCACCATTTCCTCCGCGATGCCACAACCAGAGTATCCGTGAGTCGCCCTCCAGAGCCGCCCACCACAGCATCAGGGGCAGGGCCGCAGACGGCGCTCCAGGGCACCGTACCCCTTCCACTCAGACGCTCTTCAGGCCATCCTGGATAGTCTTCCTGGCACTTGAGGACATCCGTCCAGAGTGCCGCAGTGCCCACCTCGCCTTAGGCCACCCCCTATCGGCACGCTCCTTACATGTCCCGCACAGCGGGGCGGAGGCACACTGATGAACCCAAACTGACACCGTTTCCTTGCACCCGTGGCATCGCTGCGGAAGCACAGACCGCGATGGAACGCAGCTACCATCACAACACTGCGACCACAGGTCCTGCCATACATGGCAGCATGCGTCCTGGAGTCCGAGCAAAGCACCCACCAGCGTGCGTGCTGTGGCACTACTGAGGAGGCTGCGCCTCGCTTCCTCCCACGTGGACACCGGGCGGAGTATCGGTCGCCCGTCGGGCATCTCCGGCAGGCTCTCAAGCAGCCGGGGCCACCGCGCCACTTTGGGGCTGCGCGTGCCATGCGCCAGGAGCTCCCAACCGTAGTCCCGCAAGACCTCCCCGATGACATCAACCCCGTCCTGCTCCGGGCCCCTGGCGGAAGCCAGAACCAAGCGTTGTCCTCCCGCCCGAGCCTCAATGACCGCCTCGAGGCCCAGGGTGTCAAGGGTGTGACGGGCATCGGCAGCCACGTGGTCGTCCCCCTCTGGCAGAGAGAACATGGCCTCCGTGACGTGGCCTTGCGCGTCGTTGCCCTGTACCCGTGCCAGCTGCTTGGAGCCCACTAACACTGCCATGGACCGCTGCTCCGTGACCGCTGGTATGGCTCGTCGCAGCTGTCGGTCATACAGCCACAACGTACCCACGTCAAGTACAACAGCCACCGCCAGGACTGGGAGACTGCACAGAGGTTGCTGAAGGACCGGCAGCATCTCGCGAGGCCAGCCCATGACATTCCCCACAGCTGGATGGTTGGCGTATATCTGAAGCCAGGGATCACTCTGGCCCTCAGGGCCCCTCACCTTGGTACCATGCATCTGGGCCCACGACTGCGCCGACACCACGCGGGACCACTCCCTGAATGTCATGAAGTCCCGCGCCACCCAGGAACCGATCCACTGGTCGAAGGCCTGCGCCACCGCCGCCATCCAGTGAGGGAACAAGGACAGGGCCTCGTCATGCTCGATGCACGACCGCGACACCAGCAGTGCGTGCAGCGGTGCCCTCTGAAAGGTTGCCCGCAGGTCGCCGGGGAGGCCGGCAAACGGGTTCCACGGCGGACGCTGCAGGACCCTCCCTGCCGGCGGGCAGAAGGGTGTGTCACCACGCAGGAACGCTTAAACCGCTCTCCTTCGATCTTGCACCGGCAGCTGCATGATCTGGGTGAGCCGATGGTTCCTGCGGGCATACACATCTTCCCCAATCTGGACCATGTCCTCCACAAAGAGCCTGGCCTTGGCAGGGCCCCGGGACGACGCCGCTCGCACCGCAGCGAACAGCCGCTTCAGGTCCCCGGGGACGACACCTGCCATCAGGGATTCAGTCCACCTGCAGCCGTGCTCCCTCCATGCCACGAACTCCACCGCCCTGTCCGTCAGGGGTAGCTCCGCCGTGAACTCCTCCACACGCCTGCACAGGATCCCAGCCAACTCCTCATCCCGCGCACACAGTAGGCGCATGTGGCCAATGTCCTCCTCCGGCCCCCCACAGAAGATACAGGGGTGGGCTGGTATTGCCATACGCGTGAGCTTCTGTTTCCACCGTCGCATGACCTGCATGGTGGACAAGCGACCGTCACGTGCCCGCAGCATATTCCTGTGCGTTGGGCCGTGGTGCACAGCTCCCAGGGGCATCGCCTTGCAGGCGCCAGCCAGTGGCGTGTGCGCCCTGGTGCGATCCGCCAGCGACCGCCACTCCATCTCCCGGACTTGCTGAAGGGCTTGCATGGACGGCACACGCGGCTCGAGCTCACCATTATCCCCCGGCACCAAGAGGATGGCGTGCTCCTTTGGCAGGACAAGATGGACTGGCGGGGCCATTGCACGGGCCGCGGCAGAGTCCGGTGCCTCGAGCGGGACCGCCGCCAAGTGCGAGCTCTGCCTCACCACCCAGTGGTGCGGCCCCCCAACTCGGCGCGGCAGCCGCCGCAGCCCCTCCACTATTGAAGCGGTATGGGGTGCTTCACCCATACCCGCTGCCCAGCCTGTGGCGCTCTTCGCCAGGCCAGATCAGGAATTTTCCTGTGGATGCTACGGCATCCTGATTTCTGTGGGATTTCTGTAAAATACCCCAGAAATCTTCATTTTACGTCTTTTCTGGACTGGCGACGACAGTCGTCGCCTGCGCGACGCAGCTCCAGATCGAGAATTTAACTCTCGATTTCTAAAGATTTTAGGCAATTTTATTATTGTTTTATCGTTTTTGGAAATAAAAGATTATAGCGTGACCTTTTTCGCGGCGTTCCGCGAAGGTCCATTTTTGCGAAAAGTGGCGCGTTCACGCATTTTTCAAAAAATGCTGAGGCGATTCCAGGAATCGCCCAGACGCCTATGGCGTAGCCCAACAGTGGGCCTTTTCATATGTAGGTTGAATTGGCGCAGAAACGCGTCGTGTCGGCTACGCGACGCGTTGGGGGGAGACGCGCAAAATGAGTGTTTTTGACTCAAAAATCACTTTATTTTGTTGTTTTTCGCCCAGAAACCACTGGTTGGCCCAGTTTGGGCAGGATCTCAGTGGAGATCCTGATGGCGACGCCTCGCAGCCGTCAGATTTTCTGATGGCGGCGGGGCCGTCGCCTTCATTTCGTCTTCTTTTTTATGCTATTTTATAGTATAGAATTGTTACTTATACATTGTACATGTCAACGCATTTATTTTGCATATTTATTTTACATATACCTTCTCTTTGTCCATAGACGCCAGATTGTGTCCGCGGACGCTCCCCGTGGGGTGAGCAAGGATTCCAAGACCATTTACGCAACTCCAATGGAATCGAAGTTTGGAATGGACTTCATGTAGTACTTGGAGGGGTTGGGGTGCTGGGTTGAAGGATTTTCGATTTTGCCGATTTAAATTCGATTTTTCTGTGGACGCACGGACATCACCCCCGCCGAAAATGCTTCAAAATGGTCTTGCCGCTGTCCGCGTGGTTCACTGGCGGACCTGTCGATGAGCTCCCACAACGTCGAGGTCCTTACCTGCTGCCTGGTTTTCGACAACCGCCGCAGCGCAACAGACTGCAGCCAAAGGTATTGCACTTGTGGAAATACAGTGCAAGAAGGGACGCCTGGGCCAAGACTGGCCCCCAAGGCAACAGCGACGACGACAGCCCTGAGATCAGCTCCAGGAGCTTCTGCGACGACGACGACGATCCCAGCAGAGGTCTTCAGGAAATCTGGACCCTGCAGCAGCTTGACAAGTGGGGTGGATGGCAAATCCCAAGAGCAACGACAGCAGGTCGCGCGGTAAGCGCCCCGCGACCACCAGTAACCAAATCAGGCGCGTTAATTCGTCGCCTTGGGTTGGTTGACCCTCCGGGAGGTCCCTTCCTAAATAGGCGTGGGGCGCCTTGGGTAGGAAATGACCCTAAATCCCCCAAATCAGGTGCGTTCATTCGTCACCTTGGGTTGGGAATCGACCCTAAAAGGCACGAGGAATTCGTCGCCTTGGGCAGGAAATGGCCCTAAATTCAGGCGCGGTGGAAGGCCTTGCCTTGGGTTTGACCCTAAATATTTTTTTCCGAATTTTCTGAATTTATTGAATTATTGATTTCCATGCCCATGGAGAAAAAGGGCCCATATGTGCGCCTAAGCGCCATCAGTCAGGGCGGAAGGCCCTGCAGTGCCTCTGTTCATGTAACTACAGGCCACAGGGAGTGCCAGGGACCAGTGTGGACGCCTGGGGGGCAATTGCCCTATGAATATATCAAGATCAAAAAAAAAAAATAATTTTTTTTTACATGTGTGTGGTGCTCCCCCCCATGTAAATTACTCACGAAGCCCCCCCCCCCCCCCACTGTGCTGCTGAATCAGAGTTGAAACCAGGGCACTGCAGGGGTCAGAGCGCCTCCTTGGCCTTGCCTTCCTTTGGATATAGGCAAGGCTTTTAAGGAGGGGGGTGAAGCGGTATGGGGTGCTTCACCCATACCCGCTGCCCAGCCTGTGGCGCTCTTCGCCAGGCCAGATCAGGAATTTTCCTGTGGATGCTACGGCATCCTGATTTCTGTGGGATTTCTGTAAAATACCCCAGAAATCGTCATTTTACGTCTTGTCTGGACTGGCGACGACAGTCGTCGCCTGCGCGACGCAGCTCCAGATCGAGAATTTAACTCTCGATTTCTAAAGATTTTAGGCAATTTTATTATTGTTTTATCGTTTTTAGAAATAAAAGATTATAGCGTGACCTTTTTCGCGGCGTTCCGCGAAGGTCCATTTTTGCGAAAAGTGGCGCGTTCACGCATTTTTCAAAAAATGCTGAGGCGATTCCAGGAATCGCCCAGACGCCTATGGCGTAGCCCAACAGTGGGCCTTTTCATATGTAGGTTGAATTGGCGCAGAAACGCGTCGTGTCGGCTACGCGACGCGTTGGGGGGAGATGCGCAAAATGAGTGTTTTTGACTCAAAAATCACTTTATTTTGTTGTTTTTCGCCCAGAAACCACTGGTTGGCCCAGTTTGGGCAGGATCTCAGTGGAGATCCTGATGGCGACGCCTCGTAG
This sequence comes from Eutreptiella sp. 'Long Island Sound 2002', assembly GCA_964036045.1. NCBI lineage: Eukaryota > Euglenozoa > Euglenophyceae > Eutreptiales > Eutreptiaceae > Eutreptiella > Eutreptiella sp. 'Long Island Sound 2002'. The sequence continues at coordinate 44,834,669 of OZ038378.1, read as the reverse complement.
CCGTCAGATTTTCTGATGGCGGCGACGCCGTCGCCTTCATTTCGTCTTCTTTTTTATGCTATTTTATAGTATAGAATTGTTACTTATACATTGTACATGTCAACGCATTTATTTTGCATATTTATTTTACATATACCTTCTCTTTGTCCATAGACGCCACATTGTGTCCGCGGACGCTCCCCGTGGGGTGAGCACGGATTCCAAGACCATTTACGCAACTCCAATGGAATCGAAGTTTGGAATGGACTTCATGTAGTACTTGGAGGGGTTGGGGTGATGGGTTGAAGGATTTTCGATTTTGCCGATTTAAATTCGATTTTTCTGTGGACGCACGGACATCACCCCCGCCAAAAATGCTTCACTATCCAGCTCAGTGCGTGCTGATTGACCAGATGTGATGTCGGCCCCTTGATGCCACGGTACAGGGCCTCCTGCGCCCTGCGGAGATGCGCTCCTATGACGGACGCATCCACCTCGTGTACCGTGCACGCTGACGGGGGCGTGTGCAACAAGTACGCCGCTGCGCCAATGATCTCTGCCTCCCGGACCGTGCCGTAGATGGCACCCGTCCACGTGGGGACTCCGTGGCTGGCCACCGCCACGTTTGTGGTGTCTTCTCCCTGGGGCGACGCGTCAGACGATGTGACTTTAGTCGCCACCGGCACCCAGCAGTACCGGTGGGGCTCCAGCCACGCCACGTCGGAGTGGGGGCTCTGCACCACCTTTCCCAGGGACGCCGCACTGGAGGCCGTGAGCTCCGGGGACAGGACCACCCTCGGTCGATACACCGCATGTGGTCTCCAGGCCAGGTCACATCCGCAGACTGACTTTATGGCGTCCAGGGCGGTGGTATACTCCGCTCCCCAAACTGTTGTGGAGCAGGAAGGCTGGTATACCACCACAGACCCCTGCTCCACTGCGCCGCCATCACGCAACGACGTGACGGCGACGTGCGGATCGTGCGGCACGTTGGACATCCGGACCACTTCCGGGACCGAGTACTCATCCGGATCCGGGATTGGGCCTGCTGGCAGCAGAAGAACAATTGCCCATTCGCGGCACTTGTGCACCGCCGCGCACGCCCTGGAAAACGCTGGCCGCCCGTGCACCACCCACAGTGGTGGCGGGCTTATGCCGCCCCCGGCGTGAGGAGTGAGCAGGGGGACGGACGCCGGATCGTCTTGCTGTTGGTAGCCCTCAAAGACGTCCCCCAACAGAAACAGGAGGGCGGCTAGCGGGACGAACGGCATGGACAGCCCCGGGTTGGCCGGGTCCCATCCTTCCTCCCTGTATCCGCCCACCACATACATGTCCCCCGCTGCGGACTGTCTATTGCGTTTGCTGGCCTTCTTTCGGCGCACCGGGTGTATTAGCCGGTGAGTCAACGGACCGGGCAGCTGCGGCCGGAAGACGTCGCGAAGACCCGTGAGCCACACGTGGTCCAGCTGGTGGGGCCCTACTCCCGCGTGCGGAAGGTGCAGGTGGTCCTCATGGCACTCCTGAAGCTGGACCGCCCAGTGCCCAGGCGCAGGGCAGGGGAGCCGCACATGCAGGAGGTCATTTGCGGGATCAGTCAGGGACTGTACTGTCGCATCTGTGCGGGGCCCCGATAGAATGCAGATGTCCCTACCCTTGAAGGTATAGGATTGGGACACCCACTTCCGCCCCGCCAACTGCACTTGCGGCAGATGGGCGTGTACACACGAGTACACGGACGATGGCATGAGAAGCCCTACGCGCAACGTCCCCATCGCCCTGAGTACCCTGTCCACCCACGTATTGCCAGTGTGTGTGGCGAATGACGCAGAGGGCACCATGAACTGCCCGCACACTCCGTACTGCACGTGCATGTCTCGGAGCATGGCCCGCAGCTCATCCCGGACTGTCATCGACCTGTGGTGGGTGAGCTGAGCCATGGTCGCCACGACGGAGTCGCGGCATATAACCTGGACATCCGCCAACCGTAGCCCATGACCTGACCGCACCGCCACGTTGGACAGGTCCTTGGGTAGCTTCTCGAACTGCAGGGCCGCAGCCTTGATGGCAGTATTCAGCTTGATCACCGCCTCCGCCGTGTCGGACAGATAGGGCGCCGCGTACCGCACGATGCCTCCAACCACAGCCGCCATCACCTCATGAGGCACCGACGCCGGCCCCAACGTTTTCTTGCACCAGCCCAGCAGGGCTTCACACCGGAGTACATGTTTCTCCTTCATGGTCGCCATCCCCCTGGGATCGAGGCGCAGGCCCAAGTATGGTACCGTGCCCTTGGCACGTAAGCATACCCATGGGGCCGCCGTGTCCCCCGGGTTCAGGTGTACCATAATCGAATGGATGCGAGCAGTATTGGCAAAGGCGCATTTGCCCACGTTGAGGGACATGCCCATGTCAGTGAGATACCGCGCTATCGCCGCCGCATACTCCAGGAATTGCGGTAGGGAGTGCGCTATCAACAGGAGGTCATCACAGTACGCCTGCACCAGGGGTGGCACCGCATGGCGAGCATCTCCCCGCGCCTTGCAGGCGAAGCTCCGCAGGAGAGGCTCCAAAAGGAGGAGGTAGAGCACAGCGCTCTCCGCACTGCCCTGCCGCAGGCCCCTGTGGAGTCGTATGCTCGGCGTCGGGCCGTGCGCGGTGATGATGCGCACCAGAGACCCGCAGCTGAGGCTGTGGAAGAGCCTGATGAGCTCTTCCGGGACACCCATGTGGCGCAGGAGGAGCGCTAGCGCTCCGTGCGGCGCTGTGTCAAAAGCTTTTGACACATCCAAGGCCAGGACGTGGTTTTCCTCCAGCCCACGCTGCAGCCTGCGCTGGGCCAGGAACACCGGGGCAGCCGCTGTGGAGCCCGGCATGGCTCCGAACTGCCAGTCCGCGGCCAGTCCCTTGCGTGCCAGAACAGCTGTGAACCCTCGCATGAGGGGAGTCATGAGCATTCGCATGTCTTGCTGCCCCAGCGCTATCGGCCTGTACTCGTCCAGGTTGCCCGTGGCTGTGCCCTTGGGCATCAGCCAGATAATGGCCTCGTGCCAGGACTCCGGGACGTCCGCACCCCGCAGGATTGCCCTGTACGCATGCACCAGGAGCCCCTGCACCGGTTCAGGCAGCTCTGCTATGAGGGCAGCCGTGACCCGGTTGGACCCCGGAGCTTTGTCGTCCGCCACGGCCTGCCTCACGGCGTCTTTAAGGTCCTGCATGGTGTAGTCCTGTACCGACCTCCATTCCTCCGGCACCCCTGTGGGAATGTGGGCTCGGTCCAGCCGCTCGAAGGCCGGCAGGCTCATTGGCCGCTTGGCGTACAGCGCCTCCCAATACCTCTGGACCTCACCGATGACGTCCGAGGCCTCCATGAGCACCTTCTCCGACTCGCGGACGCGTACGGACCATAGGCCTGACGGGGCATAGTTCACCACATTGATGGCCCCCCGTATCGCCGTCCATCGGAGCTGCAGATCCGGTACCCTGCCCCGCCAGTAGTCCTTGATGGACCGGCGCCTGTTGCTCCTGAGGACATCCCGCAGCTCCTCCACGCGTGTCTCCAGCTGGTGGAGCTGTTGGTCCAATGCGGCACGCAGGTCCTCTACCGAGGCGGGGGACAGGTCGGGGTCCACTCAGTGGAGGTGCTGTAGCAGGGCAGTCGCTTCCTGGGAGTGGAGTCCGGCCGCCGCCGCGTCCCGTTGCCACAGCTGATGGGCGCGCCACGCCAGGGCCTGTTGATCCGAGAAGACCTGGTCCAACGACGCCTCCGTTTCCGCCTGCCCGTACGGGTACTGCGGGTCCACGCCTGAAGGCATGCGGACTCCCGTGACCCTGGACACGTCATCACGGAAAGCGTAGAGCAGGTCAAAGACCGCTTGCACCTCCGACGTGCCCATGGTGGCAGTGTCCTGGTCCGACGAGAGCCACACCTGTAGCCGCCGATCCCCGCAGGCCTTCTGCAGTACTGCCGCTGCCGCCTCACGAACCCCCGGGGAGTCCGGGCGTATGGCATGCAGCCTGCCCTGGGCGTGCGAGTAGGCCATCCTGGTGACCCTCTCCTTGCCGGCCACCGCTAGCGGGATGTCCAGGACCACAGGGCCATGATCCGACCCCAGTGACGCAGGAGACCGCCCCGGCGCCAAGTGAGGGCGCTCACGCGCCGCCCATGGGACTGGAGGCGAGTTTAGAAGGAAGGAGTCCAGTCGGTGCCCTGCTCTCGTGGGCCTCCTGTCCTCCTCCCGTTCCGGGCCTGCCCTGTGGAAACCACACTGTTCCCACAGGGCTTGGAACCTCCTCGTGGTAGGGTGCCACGGGGACTCCAGCCACACGTTGAAGTCCCCTCCGAGGATCACGGCCCTGGTGCCACCCGCGCTCTTGGCCGCCGCGTACATGGCCACGTCAGCCCAGAAGGACGCCTTAGACGCCCAGGAGTGGCCGCCGCTACCCGGACCGTGGACGTTGATGACCGTGAGGGTGCCACCTGCGGTCACCACATCGAGGGCCATGGCCTTGCCTGGCACGATGTCCACGGTATCTCGAACTTCCTCCGCGGCGAACACGTCCGCCCGAAGGGCAATCAAGAGCCCGCCGCGCACCGCCGCCGCCGACGCCGCCTGGGCATCCACCCCTGGGTACGCATGATACCCGTGGTGACGCCACTGGTTCTCGGAGTGCACCACACCTTGTGGGTCCTGCAGGCCGGTCTCCTGGAATAGGCCCAGGATGGCACCCTCGGCCTTCATGATGCCCGCCGCCACCGCTTCACCGTCGAGCATACCTGGGGCCACTGGTACGCCGTCCCCCCGCATCGAGCCCTGGACGTTCCAGGACACCGCCGCTCGGGTGTCGGAGGCTGGGCCCCTTCATGGCTGCACTTGAGGTTCGGGGCCCCCCGCCGGATCCGGATCACTGGACGGGGAGGGGCCACCAGCAGGTTCAGGGGGACCATCCGCACCCGGTGCGGGCGGCCGGCGAGGTGGCCCCTGACCCCGTGGGCCTCCGCCCGAGGCGGTCGTCGCCTGCTGAGACCCGGTAGACGCGGCCTGCTCCCCCTCGGCCTGTCCGCCGGACGTACTTGCCGCCGTACTCCCCGTAGAAGTCACTGCCCCACCCCGTGCTGCAGACCCAATCGCCCCAGATCGTGCCGCCGACGACGATGCCCCGCGCTCCGCCGCAGGGCAGGCACCCGTGGGCAGCGTGAGCGCTCTGGACCCCGCCTGGGCCGACGCGAAAGGCCCCGCCTGGCCCCCCGGCATAACGCCAGCCAGCATGGCCATCGCCTGGTCCCGTTGCGCCGGATCAGTCGCATGGTCCCGCAGGATGTGGTCCAGCAGGTCCTTGGGGTGGAGGTGGGTAGGCCGGCAGTGCGTGCCAGCTTTCCAAGTGCAGTGACCAGCCCCATTCAGCCGAGACCAGGGGCAGACATTGATCGTCTTTGTCCCACGCTGATCCGTGGCCAAGTCACCACCGAAGTGCCGCAGCACGTACCGAATGTTGGCATAGGCGCCATACTGAGGCGGCTGGCTCCTCTTGGGCGGCGGTTTTGGCGCCGCTTTTGGGGCCTGCCTCGCCGCCGCGGCCGGGGGTGCCGCAGGCCGTACTGGTGGCACGCTTGGCGGTTGCGGCAGGTGCAGCATTCCCCCCACGGGGAACCGCTCCTCCACCCAGCGGCGCAACGCGTCGGCGAACTTCTCCCGGTCGCCCTCGACCTTCCACCTGGACGTGGAGAACGCCCTGAGCCACGGCCCCATGTTCTCCGCCATGACCAGGCGGAGGGCATCTCCTCCGCTCTGCCGGCGGAAGCTTGTCGCGGCCGCGCCTGTCACGGTCCCTTGGAGGTACAGCGCGTCGCCCCCGTCGCCACTCAGTGCACTAAGGTGCAGGGCCTCCAGGTCGGCGGGGCGGACCGTGAGCACCGTGCTCTCTCCGCGATCGTACAGGCGCAGCGCCGAGAAGTGGGGCTCCAACGCCGCCACAACCCAATACCACGCCCCCGACGCGCCATGCAGCAGTGCCAGCGAGGCTGCCGGCCTGTTGCTGGAGGACTGTGCTGCCGGGGCCCTGGGGAGGGCTGCCGCGTGACCCTGCAGCGCCCTGCACATGCCAGCTGCATGCTCAGCCTGCCACACGTCGCTCGGGGCTACGGGCCAGACGTCCTGCCCTTGGATCACCGGCGGCCGCGTGACCTCCACGAAGACCGCTGGCGCCGGCGGGATGTCCTCGGCCGTGCACCTGTGCGCCCTGCGCACCGGCCCCAGCCCACCGAGGCACTCCCGGAACACCCGGTAGCAGGCCGGGCCCCTGGACTGCTGCCTCCTGAGCCGGCACGCGGTGACTACGACCCATTCCAGTCCCCCTGTTTCCACCCGAACACAGGCCCAATACTCCGCCCCCTCCAACACCACCAGCCGCCCCATATCCGCCATGCCCACCGCATGGGTGGAAGGCACGCTCTCCACCCTCAGCCACCGCTTGGCACTTTCTTCCCACGGCTGGGGGGCATGCATCCGCTGCTGCTGCATCGCGTCCTGCACGTGCTGCAGGGACACCGTCGCCAGCATGGACATCCCCCCGTCCGCCGCCGCCGCCATACACAGCAGGGCATGTTGCATGCGCGCCCCGTGCAGCCCCACGTTGTGCGGGACGTTCGCCAGGTCCAAGGGCGTGCGGGGCGCGGGCAGGGCCTCCAACACCGCTGCAGGCAGCTCCCCCAGGGACGGCAGATGCGCGATGGGCCCCATGTCCCTGTTGAGGACCACCGCCGCCACCCACTGCCTGTCCAGCGCGGACAGGAGGTTGCCCGGCCTCGGCACCCTGAGGAGGGTACCGACGGCGGACATGAGGGCGCACACGCCACAGTCCTTGGTGTTGCCGGCCGGCTGCTGCACCTGTGCCGCCCGGGCCTTCCCCAGCAGATGCTCTGCACCCGGCCATCCCGCCCTCTGGCCCCTGGGTGCCATGCGCATCGTCCGGACCGCCATGTCCCACGTGTGCGGCCATTGGGGCGGGGCCCCCGACACCACAGGCCGGCCCAGCGGGTCCACGGCCAACCGCATGACAGGGGCCACGAGGTGGTGGGCCGTCCAGTGCCGCATGTCCGGCGTCTCCAACCGGTCGAGGTACACCGCCTCTGAGCGCCCCAGCTCGACGTACCTCGCAATGAGGAGGGCAGCCGGGGTTTGGTCGTGCCGCTGGCCCTCCCACCCCTCCCTCGGGAGCATCATGGCGTGGGGGGCCAGGCACTGCACCACGTCGGCTGCCAGCGCGACCACGTCGTCGCTGAGCTCCACCCCATGGTCCGCGGCCACCACTGTCTGGCGGGATCTGCCGGTCCTTAAGGCCGCCGTCTGGTCACGAGGGGCGGGGCGGCATCTCCCGGGCACACTCCCATGGCTGCGGGGCTGCGGAGACGCCGCTCCCCCGCCAGATGAGTTGCGGGGCGCCCTGGAGCGCGTGTACTCCAGGCCCAGGCACCACTTCCTGAGCGCCCTGTCCCACCACTGCGCCCACGAACCCGGCGCTGCCGGCAACGACCAGGACAGGTACGTCACGACCGCCTTAGCCTGCCACTCGCGGGGGTGGGGGCCGGCGGGGTGCGTGTGCCACGTGCACACCCATCCCAGATTGGCTTCCTGGACGGCGACCACTTCCCTCCACGGGACCACCGGGAAAGGAGTGAGCAGGGCCGCCATGCCACATGGCAACGCCACCGCCCACTCGGTCAGGCCCCCACTCTCCACCGCATACCCCACCGCCGGGAGCCCTCCCCCTTGCGCCTTTACCACCGCTTCCTGCAGCAACGTTCCGTGGCCCCGGCCGTGGTCCTGGCTGCGGTCCAGGCTGAGGGCCCCCACACGGGCCATGGCCTGGAGGATCAGGAGTAATTCCTGGGGTACTCCCCGCGGCACCGGCGGCTGGGGGTGGGCGTACAAGCAGGCTTCAGCCCGCATGCACCACCCCTTGGCCCAGTGCCTGCAGGTTTCCACCTCCCCCGTCTTCGGCCCAGCCTTATCCGCCACCCCCAGCTCCCGTGGACCCACCTCACGCGCCTCCTTCGCCCCCACGATCACCGGCTCCTCGTCCTGCTCCTCGGCGCCCTGTGTCTGTTCACCCTTGAACTCCGGCTCCTCGTCCTGCTCCATGGCGACTTGTGCCTCCTCACCCCTCCTGCGTTGGTCCTCCTCCTCCAGTGCCTCCGTCGTCGGCGGCGGGCCCGCAGCACCCGTGATCCTCGCCAGGGCCGCCGCCACAATGGCCTGCACGTCCACCTCCTCCCCGGCCACCTCCGGCTGATCCTGCTGCTGCTCCTCCCCCGTGGGCTGCTCTCGCCCCACCCCGTCACCGCCACGGCCTGCTTCCTCGTCACCCCCCACCGGGATCGTGTGTTCGGACCCCCGGGGGGCGGCGCTCCCGTCGAGGCGCGTGCCCACCACCACCAGCAGCCTGAGGTCACCGCCGCGGCTCTCAAGGCGGTAGCTGCTGGTGGTGGGGACGAGGACCGCCCGATCCCCGGTCAGCAGCAGGCGGTCCGCGTCGAACACGACCTCTGCGCCCTCACGGTGCAACGCCACGAGGAGCGCATTGGACCCCAGCGCCTGGGGTGTGAGGGGCCGCTCGGCCTGCTCGCGACGCCAAGCGTCAGCCCCACCTCGCCACAAGGCCACGTACAGGCCTTCGTCCCGCCGCACGTCCTCCAGCCCTGCCTCGCCCAGCAGGCGCCCCACGGACAGGCGCACCGACAGGGGGAGGCGTTCCTGGGGCTCGGCCGCCCGGACATCACCGGGATGGTGACCCAGGACCGCCGCATCCCCCAGTTGGACACAGCGGACCTGGCCGTCGTCCGGGGACGTGGCCACCAGGGCCACCTCCCGGGCGACCTGCCCTGGGCGCTGGAGCTCATAGCGCTCCAGGGCGTCCGCCAGCATCCCTGCCTCCCGCTGCCCCGTGCCCGTGAGGCGGTGCCTGTGGGCGCCCTCGGCCGCATGGTACCTGCAGTGCCGCCGCTCACAGCTCCCCAGGGGAGGGGGCGGCACCGCAGTGGGCATGGGCCGCAGCGGCTCGTGGGCCGGGTCCTCGTCCATGCCGGCGTAGACGTCGGGCCCGGCGTCGTCCTCAAACATGAGGGCCAGCGCCAACTCGCCGGGCCCGTATGCCTCCTCGTCCCCCTCGCACTCCTCCTCCTGCTCCCCCTCCACCCCTTCTCCATCCGCGACCACCGCCGGCGGCGTGTCGGGCCGCGGCGGGAAGGGCGCCAGAGGCCGCTCGTCAGCGCCTCCGCCCCTTGCCGCCTCCGCCGCGTCCAGCCGTGCTAGCAGGTTGGCGGGCAGCCGGGCCCAGCTGGTGCCCGCATGGAGATCCATGCGGTACGCCAGCCCCGCCGGACACGGCACACCGGGTGCCACCTGGCGCCACTCCCGCCACTCCCACATCCAGTCCTCCACTCCTTCCCCCTTGGCAGGTCCCCCACTGGGCTCCACAACCCTGCCGCCCTCCGCCGGCGTGTGCGCCTTCGGCACACCCCGCCCCGCGTCCTGTCCCCCCGAAGAAACCGCCTCCGTCGACGTCTCCTTGGCCCCTTCCGTCCTCGGGGCAACAGCCGCGAGCGTCTGCGCTATCAGCTCGCCGGCGTCAGCCCCTTCCGGCGCCGCTCCCCCACTCCTCGCGGCTGTCCGCCGGTACTCCTCCAGGGCCTGCGCGATCAGCTCGCTGATGTCTCGCGGGCCAGCGACCGCCGCCTCCTGCGCTGCATCCCCCTCTCGTTCCCTCGCCGTAGTCCTCCCCATGGGGGCCGCGCCCTGCATCCCATGCGCCGGGGGCAGACCCCCACCCTGCACCACTGGCTCAGGGTCCGTCGGCACCACGGGCGGGGCTTCGCGCGGCACGGCTGGGTCCGGGATCTGGACCGTCCGCGGAGGTGACCCCGCCGCGCGAAACTCCGGCTGGGGCACCGCCAGGGGTGGCGCAGCCGCAGGTGCCGCCGCAGGTGCCCCAGTTCTCCTCGCCTCGCCAGGGGGCGCGTCACGTGCCTCCCCTTGCGACACCCCCTGCCGTTGGGCGCCCCGCCCCGGCCCAGGTGCCGGTACCGGTACCGGCACCGGCATTGCGTGCTGAGGCACCGGCCGTGAGTGCTGCTGGGGCAGGGGGTGAGGGTACTGCACATGCAGGTGCGGACGGTGATGGTGATGGTGATGGTGAGGGTGGACGGGGTGTTGCGGCACAGCCCCTTGCGACACCCCCTGCTGTTGGGCGCTCCGCCCCGGCCCAGGCACTGGTACCGGTTCCGGCACCGGCATTGTGTGCTGAGGCGGTCGTGGGTGTTGCTGGGGCAGGGGATGTGGGTACTCCACATGCTGGTGCGGACGATGATGGTGATGGTGATGGTGAAGGTGGACTGGGTGCTGTGGCACAGTCCCTTGCGACATCCCCTGCTGCTGGGCGCTCCGCCCCGGCTCAGGCACCATCACCGGCTCCGGCACCGGCATTGTGTGCTGAGGCGGCCTTGAGTGCTGCTGGGGCAGGGGATGCGGGTACTCCACTTGCTGGTGCGGAAGGTGATGGTGACGGTGATGGTGAAAGTGGACGGGGTGCTGTGGCACAGCCCCTTGCGACACCTCCCGCTGCTGGGCGCTCTGCCCCGGCCCAGGCACCGGTACCGGCTCCGGCACCGGCACTGTGTGCTGAGGCGGCCGTGGGTGCTGCTGGGGCAGGGGATGCGGGTACTCCACATGCTGGTGCGGACGGTGATGGTGATGGTGTTCGTGTAGGTGGATGGGGTGCTGTGGCACAGCCGCCAGTTGGTGGTGATGGTGAAGATGGACGGGGGGCGGTGGCACAGCTGTCGGGTGTACGTGTTGGTGTGGGAGGTGATGCTGCATCATGGGGAGCCCGACGGGGTGATGAAGTAGGTGATGGAGATGGAGTTGGTGGTGGTGGTGAGTCCCAAATGGCGGGATGGGCATGGGCCAGAGGCCCGGGGGCGGCGGCATCGGAAACGCGCCCGGCGCCGCATGGGCCGGCTGCCCCGCCGACCCCACTGGGGGCCGCCCGCGCTGCGCGTCCTCGAGCTGCCCGAGATCTTGTAGACATTGGAGTAGTCGGTTGAGCAGGTGCAGCCCGAACGGCACCGTGCCCGCTGCGAACCGCGCCTGAACGTCGGGCGCGTTGTACGGGTGGGGATCGCGGGCCAACATCTGCCGCAAGCAGACGTCGACGAAGTGGTCCCATCTGTTGTCCCTGGCCGGACGGTCCGCGTCCACGCGCGCCTGGAACGCCGCATACGTGTGCGGCCCGTGTCTGACGAGATCAGACACTGTGTCTACCAGGCGCCAGGCACGTCGCCGGAAGGCTGGCAACTCCGCGGGATTGGCGAGGACAGATAGCGACATTTAGCTAACGAAGGCTGTCTGAGCTAAGGACACGGGAGAACGGGTGGACTCTGTGGCCCGTCCCGCTTGCTGCTGGCTTATTGTTGCACAACACTTCGCACGACACAGTTGCGCACCCCTGTTGTGCGCTCCCCCCCCTCTTCCGTTCCGTGTTCCTTTGCCCCCGGTTGTGCCCGCTAGGTATGCCCCTTGGCCCAGCCGGGTTGTTGGCGGGCTTGTTGCCAGGCAGGGTTGGGGGGGGGGGGAGGGGCGCCCGACGCTGGCTCTGGTCCCTCTCTCCGGGAGTTTCCCCACGGGGGGGCCGATGCTTGCACTCCCCGTCAGGGTTTAACTCTGTTGTACGGGCCGTCCATTTGTACCCGCTCAGTACAAATGGACCTGTGTCGTAACCAGGTACGTCGGCTCTTCCCCACACCGGGGTCGGGTACACTGTGGGTCTCTGGGGAGTCCTTGCGGGATAGGCACGTGTCTTGCCTACCCCGATGGACGGTGTGCCCTACCCGCAGCCCCTCACAGGACACGAACCGCAGTACGTGCCGTGGGGAGTGCTCTTGGTCAGGCCCATTGGCCACCCCCCCAGGCTGGTGCCACCTCGGGCCGCTGGCCAACGGTCCCGGGCGTAACCCACCTTATTGCCTGCGCTCAGGTGGGGCCGATACGGACACCGGGGGGGCCCCCAAACCCCAGAGGTCGGGTACCTCACCAGCGTCTTTCGCGGCACTTGTCACCCCGGCTCCCCCCCGTTCGTTGCGGTGTTTGTCCCTGCCTTCTCGCTTTCGTCCCCAGGGGCATCCCCCTGTCCCGCGCCCTTTGCCGTGCCCCCTGGCCCCCGCCATGCCCCGTCTGCCCCTGCTGTCTGCCCCCGCTCTGGCGTGTTGGTGTCCTTTGTTGCCTGTTTTTTTTTTTTCCTGCCCCCCCCCCCCATGTCCCCTCGCTGTCTCCTCGCTGTCACCGCCCTTTTCGTGGGTGGGTGGAAGAGTAGTGGGAGGGGGGGGGGCGTCCTCGCTGTCCGCCCTATTGCGCAAGCACGTCGTAAGCACGGCGCAGGCACGAGGCGCGGCACTTGTCCCTCCGCTGGGGGGGGGGGTTCGCCGTGTGACTCCTGCCGCCACCCTACCCGTCCTGCGGTTGCACCCCTGGTGGTCCCCCCGTTGGGGCCTGCATGGCGCGTGCTCCCTGTGGGCATGGTCGTGTGTTTCATCCCGCACTCTCGCTCCTCTGCCTCCCCACCCTGCCGCGGCGCCCTCGGGGGGGGGGTCCGCTTCCTGCTACCGTCGTCCCCCATGTCCCCTCGACTTCCCCTCGCTGCCCTCGCTCCTTTCCTTGGTGGGTGTGGGTGCTCGGGGCGGGGTGGGGGGGGCGCCCTCGTGGCCCTTCCTCCGGCGTAAGCACGTCGCGGGCACGGTACTGGCACGTGGCACGGCACTTGTCCTTCTGCTGGGGAGTGGGGCACGCCGTGTGGCCCCCGTCTTCGCCCTTCCCACTCTGCGTTCGCTCCCCCGGTGCCCCCCCCGCCGGGGCCTGCACGGCGCTTGTTTCCCATGGGCACGGTCGTGTGGTCCATCCCGCACCCTCTCCCCGCCGTCCCCCCTTCTCGCCGCTTTGTCCTCGGGAGGGGGGGCCGCTGTCCGCCCCTCCCTTCCTGCATCCCCCACCCTTGAGGGGGCGGAGGCGCGGGGGGGGGGGGGGGGGCTAGTCATTTTCCCTTCGTCGCTCCCATGTCACAGGCACGAGGTGCGGCATCCCTCTGCAGGGGGGGGGGGGGGGTTCGCCTCGTGGCTCCCGTTGTCGCCCTTTCTACCCTACGCCCGCCCTCCCGGTGGTCCCCCCGCCGGGGCTTGCACGGCGCGTGCCCTCTTCGGGCACGGTCGTGTGGTTCGTCCCGCCACCGCTGCCCCCCCGCCCTGCCGCGTTGCCCTCGGGGGGGGGGTCGCTTGTCGCCTCCCCCTTATCCGCTCTCCCCGCCCTCTGGGGGGCGGGGTTGGGTGGGGGGGGGAGGTGCTCCCTTTTCTTCTCCCCTCCGTTGCACGCACGTCGCAGGCAAGACGTAGGCACGACACAGTCACGGGGTGATGCACTTGGCTGCTGCGGGGGGGGGGGGGTTTTCGTTTGGGCCTTCCCGCCCTGCTCCATGGTTTAGGCCCCGTAGCCCAGGATAACCAGCCGCTGTTGCCCCTCGGCGGTAGTCGCCACGTCTCCGCATGGTGCTCAGTGTCCCGTGCCTGCTCCCTCCTGTGCCCATACTTACTGGAGGAGGTACGTACCCGGGTGGAAACGGAAGATGAGGAAGTGCGGGCAGCGGGGAGGACTTACCGTACGCCTCGAAGGCTTCTTGCGCCATCCGCCGCCCTGGTCGAGGTGAGGGCCCCTGTTTCGGCACCCTACAGCCCGGGGGGGGCCGACCGCCCATCCTCTCCCTGGTGCCTGTGTATCCACTTCCGAGCGGCCTGATACCGGTGCCGTGGTATCAGTCCGCTGGAAGTGGCGGCTACAAAGCGGCCGGGCGCTCTCGTCCCCCGGGCGTCTGCCACCCCCGAGCGCGATGGAGGCCCCTGAGGTCCTATGGCAGAGACGCGAGGAGACGGACGGGGGATTCATTTGTGGCATCCCCTGGCCACCTATTTAATCAGTCCAGCACGATCTACGCCGCAGGGGGCCCACCGGTTGGCGCCGCTGGTGCCCGTCCCCTCTGCGTCACACTTACTGCAACAGGCGCAGGGGGTCCAGTGGATGGCGCCACTGGCGCGTGTCCCCTCTGCGCCACTGGTTGGGTCATAGCACGGGAGAGCCCTACGGATGGCGCCGCAGGTGCCCGTCCCCCCGTGTCTCTTCCTGCCTCCTGCTCCAGGCTTGACGTGTCGTGACGTGACGCATGATTGAGGTCAGAATTGGTTTTAGGACGCCCACGGCGCACGGCACGACGTTTGGCAACTATCCCCTACCCTGCCCCCGCTGCTCCCTCCCTCGCCCTCTGTGCTCGCCTAATGCTGAGCATCTGTCTCCCTCGTCGTTCTCTCTGCTCTGGCAAGCACGGGGCGAGGCAATTCGCGAGGCAACCCTCCCTCCTTGCTGCCCTGCTCCACTCCCGTTCTCTGGCCTAGCCCTGCCCCTCGTGGGCGCGTTCCCCCTCGTCCTCCCTCGCCCACTTTCCCAGGCCCCTGGGTCCTTGGCCCTCCGTCTCCTTGTCCCCGTCCTCGCTGTACCCTCCCTGCATCCACCCTTTCCCTCTTCACCTTGCCTCCCTCTGGCGCCCTGGTCTCTAGGTTTGTGGCACGCATGCCGCACCTCACCCTCCTGCAGCCTCCGTCTCTCTATGTCCCCTGCCCTGTTACCCCTCCACCTCCTGCAGGACACTGTGTCGGCAGATCGCACGCATGTCGCAGGCACGCACCTGGCCCTCGTTGTACGACCGTGCGTTGCGGCAGCGCGCCGCGGCGCTCCGCCTTGTCCAGTGCCCCCGCGCACTGCTGGCGGCTCGCTCGGTTGTGGGGCACCTTTGTGCTTCTGCCCCACGCTTGCTCCTTCATGCCGCCGTGGCACGCCCTCTTCCCTGCCCTGCCTTCTCTGCCCCTCTGCCCTCCGGCCAGCGCATGTACTATGTGGGGCAATTCACGTTGCAGCGCTCCCTCTTTGCCCCTTCTCTCTGCCCTGGCCCCTTGGCCCTGTCCTGCCCCCTGTCTGCTCGCCCTCCCTCGTCCTCTTGTGCCCCCCTTCCCAGGTCCCTTGGTCCCTGGCTCTCGGTGTCTCTGTGCTCGTCCTCCCTTTACCCTCCCGGCACACCGTTTCGCGGAGCAACACGCGAGGCACCCCTCTCACTCCCCCTTCACCTTGCCGCTCCCAGGCGCCCTGGTTCCGTGCGCCCCAGCCCGCTGCGTGCGGCCCTCTTCTCCCGCCCTACCTCTCCCTCCCTCCCCTGCTCTTTTCCCTCTCTACACTCACTTGTTGTAGGCGGGTCGCACGCATGTCGCAGGCACGCATCTCCCTCCCTGCCCTGCCCTTTCCCCTCTCTTCTTTACGCAGTACACTTCGCAGGACACCGTGTAGGCATGTCGCACGCACGTCGCAGGCACGCACCTGACCTTTGTTGTATAACTCTACTCAGAACACTGCACCCATGGGGGTGGACCGCCTTGCGGTAGCGCGCCGCGGTGCTCTGCCTTGTCCAGTGCCCCCGCGCACTGCGGGCGGCTCGCTCGGTTGTGGGGCACCTTTTTGCTTCCGCCCCGTGCTTCCGCCGTGGCACGCCCTCGTCCCTGCCCTGCCTTCTCTGTCCCTCTGCCCTCCAGCCAGTGCGAGCACATTGCGGAGCAATTCGCGTGGCAGCGCTTCCTCCTTTGCCCCCTCTCTCTGCCCTGGCCCCTTGGCCCTGTCCTGCCCCCTGTCTGCTCGCCCTCCCTTGTCCTCTCGTGCCCCCCTTCCCAGGTCCCTTGGTCCCTGGCCCTCGGTGTCCCTGTCCCCGCCCTCCCTTTACCCTCCCGGCATACACTTCGCGGAGCAATACGCGAGGCACCCCTCCCACTCCCCCTTCACCGTGCCACTCCCAGGCGCCCTGGTTCCGTCCGCACCGGCCCGCAGCCTGCGGCCCTCTACTCCCGCCCTTCCGCCCCCTCCCTCCCCTGCCCTTTTCCCTCTCTTTTCTCCGCAGGACACTACGCATGACACTTTGTAGGCAAGTCGCACGCAAGTCGCAGGCACGCACCCGGCCACTCCCTCCCTGCCCTGCCCTTTCCCCTCTCTTCACTACGCAGAATACTTCGCATGACACTGTGGAGGCATGTCGCACGCATGTCGCAGGCACGCACCTGGCCCCTATCGGCGGCGTCGTCGGGCCGGCTGGCTCCACGCTGTGACCGCCCGCCGCTGCCGCAGCCCCCGCAGGAGCCGCTGCCGCGGGCAGCCACTTCATATGCCGCGGGGGGCGCGGCCCTGGTAGGCCCCGGCTGCCCCCCGGCCAGGGTTTCGCTGTACCCCCCGGGGCGCCTGGTCGCCGGGGGGGATCGATCACAAATATCTGCAAGACATCGAAAAAAAATAGAGTAGTAGTAATGGTAATATATATATATATATATATGTATATATATATATATATGTATATATATATATATATATATATATGTATATATATATATATATGTATATATATATATATATATATATATATATATATATATATATATACATATATATATTTATATACATATATATATATATATATATATATATATATATATATATATATATATAGATATATATATATATATATATATATATATATATATAGATATATATATATATATATATATATATATATATATATAGATATATATATATATATATATATATATATATATATATATACATATATATATATATATATATATATATATATATATATAGATATATATATATATATGTATATATATATATATATATATATATATATATATATTATATAGATATATATATATATATATATATATATATATATATATATATATATATATATATATATATATATATATATATATATATATATATATATATATATATATATATATATATATATATATATATATATATATATATATATATATATATATATATATATATATATATATATATATATATATATATATATATATATATATATATATATATATATATATATATATATATATATATATATATATATATATATATATATATATATATATATATATATATATATATATATATATATATATATATATATCTATATATATATATATATATATATATATTATATATATATATATATATATATATATATATATATATATATATATATATATATATACATATATATATATATATATATATATGTATATGTATATTACTACACCCCTCTCCCCTTAAATCTAGCTAACAAGCAAGCAACAAGCAAGCAAGCAAGCAAGGAAGCAAGCAAGCACTTCTCCTTTTCGTTTTGGCCATTGCTCGGCCTCATCGCTCCGGGCTCTACTCTACTCTAGCCACCCTAGAGCCTAGGGGGGGCCTTGCCAAATCCAAGTTTTGAGCGAAAAGCTCGCTGGTGGCGCTCCTAGACGGGGGCGCCAAGTCGGGAGGTGCCCTTCCAAAACTGTGCATTTTGTGCCCGAAAACAGCCTTTTTTGGACCAAAACGGCCCCGAAACCCAGTCATAACGGCCAAACAAAGAGAAACGGTCGCTACATTCCACGTGCGCCTCGATTGCCGCCCTCTAGCTCCACAATATGTCCGAGAAACGGCCCAAAAATGGCCAAAAATGGCCTAAACGTGCGTTATTTGTGTCCAACACGGCCAAAACCAAGAACGGGCCGTATCTTGGGCTACGTGGCTCCAATCTGAATTCCGAGGGCACCTAGTCCACCCGCAACCCCCCAATTTTTGTGGTTTCCACCCCTCAGAATCGCCTAACGAGCCACCTAACCCCCCGTACCAGCCGTCACTTGGTGGAGCCGGGGGGCAGCCCGGCCCGCGCACGCTGGGGGCCACCGGTGGGTCCACCAGGGTCCCAGGGTCGAAAAAAATCATTTTTTCCAACGTTGTTCCTAGACCACTTGGGATGCTCAAACAAGCGTTTTTAGCACGTTTTGAGCCCGTGGTGGCGCGTTTTGGGCCATGGAAAATTCCAAAAAGCCTTGAAAATGGGCCGTTTTGGGACAAAAACTCGGCCAAAAATTGGTCAAAAACGCGTTTTTCCAAAAAGTGACCCTGCACCATTTGGGATGCCCAAACAAGTGTTTTGAGCCCTTTTTGAGCCCGTGGTGACGCATTTTGGGCCATGGAAAATCCCAAAATGCCTTGAAAATGGGCCGTTTTGGGACCAACAATGGGGCAAAAATGGGTCAAAAACGCGTCTTTCCAAAAGTGATCCTGGACCATTTGGGATGCTCAAACAAGTGTTTTTAGCTCATTTTGAGCCCGTGGTGATGCGCTTTGGGCCATGGAAAATCCCAAAATGCCTTGAAAATGGGTCGTTTTGGGACCAAAAAAGGGTCAAAATGGGTCAAAAGCGCGTTTTTCCGAAAGTGATCCTGGACCATTTGGGATGCTCAAGCAACTGTTTTTAGCCCATTTTCAGCCCATTCAGAAGGGTTTAGGCCCACGGAAAATCCCAATATCCCTTGAAAAGGGACCGTTTTGGTACCAAACTAGGTCAAGAGTGGGCCAAAACGCGTTTTCCCAAAAGTGACCGTGAACCATTGGGGGTTCAC
Source organism: Eutreptiella sp. 'Long Island Sound 2002' (assembly GCA_964036045.1). Taxonomy (NCBI): domain Eukaryota; phylum Euglenozoa; class Euglenophyceae; order Eutreptiales; family Eutreptiaceae; genus Eutreptiella; species Eutreptiella sp. 'Long Island Sound 2002'. The sequence goes on along the minus strand of OZ038378.1, from coordinate 44,816,074 downwards.
AAACAAGTGTTTTGAGACCATTTTGAGCCTGTTTTGATGGAGTTTAGCCCCTTCCACCACCTGTATGCACCACATTGTGCCCTTCGCACATACCTTAGAGCCAGATGGTGGAGCCACCTAGAGTTGGGGAGAGGGGTGTAGATTGGAGGATATATATATATATATATATATAGATATATATATATATATATATATATATATATACATATATATATATATATATATATGTATGTATATATATATATATATATATATATATACACACACACATATATATATATATATATATATATATATATATATATATATATATATATATATATATATTGAAGAAGGTCCCTACCAGGACCGGCCCCCGCTGTGCCCCTTCCGCCTGTTACCCCTGCTGACTTGCTCCTGATCAACAATAGCATTCCTCAAGATCCAGGGTCCAAAATCCAAAAATATAGAAAATAAAATCCTCCTTCAACCTCGAGCAGCAACCAGATCCCACAAATACAGCAATAACCCAGTCCACAATCCAATCCACGCTGCGGGCTTCCGTTCAGCACGGCGGTCGTCCCACGGTGGCGGGCATGTACAAGAATTGCACCAAAGAGGAGAGCCCTGAAATTGGCACATGAACACAAATGAAGCAAAGTTGGGGAAAGAGGTAAACATACCCATTCACAGCCATAAACCCCTCATTCCCTGGACTCAAGACCTTCCCTTGACTCACCAACATATTGCCCTGAACCAGGTCAAATGCGATGGCTGAATGCCATGTGTCAAAAGTCACTACACAAACCCCAAACTGTGTTCACTCCCAAGCCTATAAATCCTAGCCCAATGGGGGAGGTGGCGTGTCATGGCCTAGAGTGGCACTCAGGACCATGCCCTACCCTGACATATACTTGGTTGGACTTGGGGTCGAACGGGCTTAGAGATATGCCCCATGAGTTTGAACTCATAACATGCCAAAAACTGCCAATTCACACCATATTGGCACTATATCAAATATATGCTCAAAAATGAAGTTACCACTTATCCGAAGGCTCAAAGCATGCATGGAATCGAAGTCTAGTATTCATGGAGGAGAGAAACCAAAGGTCAATGCCCATGTACATCCACACCTTACCCTCTAAACCCCTTCGGATATGGGCGCCACGCACCGCCCAAGTCATCCCATGATCTTGAGACCAATTCTTGTAATCCTTCGTGCGCCAAGCCAAATGGAGTACGCGATCCGGCATATGATGGTGTTCAACTCCAAAGCATATGCCAACATATGAACAACATACCATGGTTCGACTCACCATAGGCTTCTTGCTGTTTGCCGACCAGGTAAGTACACAAAACGCAAAAATGAGCAAAAATTGAGGTCAAAAACATGAAAATATGTCCAAATATAAAGTTGTCATGATAGTATATCTCTATGCTCACCCATGATATCCGCGCATGGTTCAATATACAAATGATTGGAACCATTTGCGAACAATTTCCCCACTTGGATCCCCAATCAGGCGCATGGAGATACCTTCGCCACTAATATCTACATGCCCCATGAAAATGGGAGTGCACTCATGGATCTCTTTACCAAACATACCATGAGCAATACATACGCGGTAGACTTAGTCTAGCGCTTTGAATTCCACAATTGGGACATGGGCAAAGCCCTTGTCACGTGTAGCTCCCCATCTTTTCGGCCACACGAAGATATATAACATGGGCGTGAGCATATTAAGACATATACTAGCAATATCACACATATCCCTTAAAATTGGCTCCCACCATGGTATGCCATGCCCCTCCATGGTCATAACTTTGAGTAAAATGGACGTGGGAACCGAAGGAAACATGCTATGCAACCGCAAGACTCATGCGCTACACTCGAAAGTCATAATATCAAGTCCAGACACATGGTCAACAAGTGTCAACAAATCTCCCAGCCTACGCTAATGGCAACGCTCCGGTGGAGCTTACGGACCTGGCAGGTACTAATTCTCCCTACCAATGTCCACATTTCGAGACCATCGATGCCGACATTGACGACATTGAGATGGGTGGTCCAGGTGAGGTACCAACCTATAATCGACCAGACAATTGGGCACAATGGGACAACCATTTGTCTTCAGAAGTGACCCGTAACCTTCAGAGTCTTGAGGCCCTGTGTCTATTAGAAAAATAAAATTACGAGAAAAAGACGCACCGCCAGCAGAAATAAAGCGAAAAATCGTCTTTTCCGACCTCAGAAACCCCCCCAACAATTTTACGCCGCTGTTTGGCGAGGTCGCAAAATATAGGACACTCACCGAAAAAGACGAACAATAGAGTCGCGACGGCGAAGAAACTGAGCGTTGCTTGCCCCAAACCACCTAGCAAAGTGCGTGCCCTAGGCGCTAGGGACTTGTGCGCGCCCCAAAACAACCCACACATAGACAACAACAACGCCACCGGCCGCCGACAAGCAAGTATGTTATGTGCCACGCACCGCGAAAAACCAACGAAACAAACACAACGCGGAAAGAGGTAGACAAGGAGAAAACATAGGTAACGAACCGCACCACGGTGGAGATATACCAAGTACACGACCAAGCAATGCAAGCCCACTCATGTAGGAAATACGCGCGAAGGGGATCACAACAAAAAGAGCAAGAAGCCGCACATGTACCCAAGTATGTTGAATGTCGTGCATGAAAAATACACACAAGCAACAACAACGCCACCGGCCGCCGGAAAGCAAGTATGTTATGTGCATATGTGCCATATGTTGTGTGCATAACGCCGTAACAAGCGCAAAACAAGTAAAGTGATAAGCAACGCCAAAGTGCGCCGCCACGAAAAGCGCAACGAAAACCGCACCGGCAAGGAAAACCAACAAGAGGTAGCACCGAAAGAACGCCTATGCTCACCCCCACTCGCATAGGGAAAGAAAGGTATGCCCGCACGCGCATGCCCGGAACGCCGCAAGGCCAACACCGCCGCGGACGAGCGGCAAGGTATGAAGGGACAAACAGGGAGGAACAAAAAGACCACCGAGGTAAAGCACAACACAACAAAAAACAAAAAAAAAAAAAAAAAAAAAAAAAAAAAAAAAAAACCAAGCATACACACGTGACTAGTGGGGTCCAAGTATGTTGCCACGCTACGCTACGTAACCGAGACGTGCCCACCGCCCACCCACACGCCCGCTTATGTAGGAGGCGAAGGGGAGCGAAAGGGAACAAAAGGTATGCCGCCGCATGCAAACGAATAGTAGACAAGCCACACACCGCCACCAAGAACGCAAGTATGTTACCATGTCGTGCCACGTCGCCAACCGCGGAGTTGCGTGGGTTAGAACACACAAGTAGCCACGGAGGGGGATAGGAAGAGCAAACACACAAATGGCATAGCGCCGGCGAGTGCCGGGTCCCAACAAACACACGTGCACGCACCCGTGTCCTATCCTCACAGGTCCCGAAGAGAAGCGTATGCTCGTGTCGTCCGGGCGTCCGGGCGTTAAAGTAGGGTTGTCTTAGACGCTTAGGCAAGTATTGCGTCGTGCCGTCGTCACACATAAGCGAACGCCCGACAAGGCGGGAGGACTAGAACACGTCAAGGTAGTGGGGAAAGAGGCAGGTATGTTGAATGTCACGCCGCGCACGCGGAACGGGCGACGAGAACAGGTAGCGACCAAAGGGGGGTGGAGACAAGCCGGGAGCAAATGGGGCGATAAACCTACACGCAAGCCGGTCGCACATGAATGTCGCATGACGTACCGGCCAGCTCGAGGTGCCGTGCCGCGACAAAACCGCCGCCGCCGCACGTTTGCTTACGCACCTTTCTCTCCCTACGCAGGTTCAAAAGAGGAAGCCCGGGCCGACAAGAAAAGAGACAGAGACACACAACAAAGCGGAGGCAGGGAAAAAGTGCATGCTAGGGAGAGGGGTAGAGGAAAGGGTAAAGAGCAACGAAGCCGCGAAAGGAACAAGGGGAAGCCAGCGAACGAGCAAGGGGCGCACACAGAGGAGGGGACACGGCGGGCACACGGCGAGCACAACACCGCACCGAGACACCGGAGAGGGGAGCACCGGGGGACCAAGGAAAGAGCAGCACCACACACCACGACACGCACGGCACAGGCACCACACACACCGCACACACCCAACGAACCCCGGCAACCCACCCGGCAGTGGGCGGGCAGACGGGAGAGGGACAGCGCCTGACCCCAAGCGCCCCTCACCATGGTGGAAGGCACCCCCCCCGGGGACGCCTTTCCGCCACCCCCACAGCGAGCAACGCCGGCCCGCAAGGGCGCACGCTGTGGGGCCGGTGCCGGGCCCCCACGCCCACACCGACCGCACCCGGGACACGCGGGTCGCGGAACCCTGGCTGCACGCTCCGGAGGACGGGCAGCCGGGGGAGGGACAGCGCCTGGCACCAGGCGCCCCTCACAACGGTGGAAGGCAGCCCCCCCCGGGGACGCCCTTCCGCCACCCCCACAGCGAGCAACGCCGGCCCGCAAGGGCGCACACTGTGGGGCCGGTGCTGGGTCCACACGCCCGCATCGACCGCACCCGGGACACACGGGTCGCGGAACCCTGGCTGCACGCTCCGGAAGACGAGCGGCCGGGGGAGGGACAGCGCCTGGCACCAAGCGCCCCTCACAACGGTGGAAGGCAGCCCCCCCCGGGGACGCCCTTCCGCCACCCCCACAGCGAGCAACGCCGGCCCGCAAGGGCGCACGCTGTGGGGCCGATGCTGGGTCCACACGCCCGCATCGACCGCACCCGGGACACACGGGTCGCGGAACCCTGGCTGCACGCTCCGGAGGACGAGCGGCCGGGGGAGGGGCAGCGCCTGACACCAGGCGCCCCTCACAACGGTGGAAGGCACCCCCCCCGGGGACGCCCTTCCGCCACCCCCACAGCGAGCAACGCCGGCCCGCAAGGGCGCACGCTGTGGGGCCGGTGCTGGGTCCACACGCCCGCATCGACCGCACCCGGGACGCACGGGTCGCGGAACCCTGGCTGCGCGCTCCGGAGGACGAGCAGCCGGGGGAGGGACAGCGCCTGACACCAGGCGCCCCTCACAACGGTGGAAGGCAGCCCCCCCCGGGGACGCCCTTCCGCCACCCCCACAGCGAGCAACGCCGGCCCGCAAGGGCGCACGCTGTGGGGCCGGTGCTGGGTCCACACGCCCGCATCGACCGCACCCGGGACACACGGGTCGCGGAACCCTGGCTGCACGCTCCGGAGGACGAGCGGCCGAGGGAGGGGCAGCGCCTGACACCAGGCGCCCCTCACGACGGTGGAAGGCACCCCCCCCGGGGACGCCCTTCCGCCACCCCCACAGCGAGCAACGCCGGCCCGCAAGGGCGCACGCTGTGGGGCTGGTGCTGGGTCCACACGCCCGCATCGACCGCACCCGGGACACACGGGTCGCGGAACCCTGGCTGCGCGCTCCGGAGGACGAGCAGCCGGGGGAGGGACAGCGCCTGACACCAGGCGCCCCTCACGACGGTAGAAGGCACCCCCCCCGGGGACGCCCTTCTGCCGCCCCCACAGCGAGCAACGCCGGCCCGCAAGGGCGCACGCTGTGGGGCCGGAGCTGGGTCCACACGCCCACATCGACCGCACCCGGGACACACGGGTCGCGGAACCCTGGCTGCACGCTCCGGAGGACGGGCGGCCGGGGGAGTGACAGCGCCTGACACCAGGCGCCCCTCACAACGGTGGAAGGCACCCCCCCCGGGGACGCCCTTCCGCCACCCCCATAGCGAGCAACGCCAGCCCGCAAGGGCGCACGCTGTGGGGCCGGTGCTGGGTCCACACGCCCGCATCGACCGCACCCGGGACGCGCGGGTCGCGGAACCCTAGCTGCACGCTCCGGAGGACGAGCGGCCGGGGGAGGGACAGCGCCTGACACCAGGCGCCCCTCACAACGGCGGAAGGCAACCCCCCCGGGGACGCCCTTCCGCCACCCCCACAGCGAGCAACGCCGGCCCGCAAGGGCGCACGCTGTGGGGCTGGTGCTGGGTCCACATGCCTACATCAACCGCGCCCGGGACACACGGGTCGCGGAGCCCTGGCTGCACGCTCCAGGGGACGAGCGGCCGGGAGAGGGACAGCGCCTGACACCAGGCGCCCCTCACAACGGTGGAAGGCACCCCCCCGGGGACGCCCTTCCGCCAGCCCCACAGCGAGCAACGCCAGCCCACAAGGGCGCACGCTGTGGGGCCGGTGCTGGGTCCACACGCCCGCACCGACCGCACCCGGGACACACGGGTCGCGGAACCCTGGCTGCACGCTCCGGAGGACGAGCGGCCGGGGAAGGGGCAGCGCCTGACACCAGGCGCCCCTCACAACGGTGGAAGGCACCCCCCCCGGGGACGCCCTTCCGCCACCCCCACAGCGAGCAACGGCGGCCCGCAAGGGCGCACGCTGCGGGGCCGGTGCTGGGTCCACACGCCCGCATCGACCGCACCCGGGACACACGGGTCGCAGAACCCCGGCTGCGCGCTCCAAAGGACGAGCGGCCGGGGGAGGGACAGCGCCTGACGCCAGGCGCCCCTCACAACGGTGGCAGGCACCCCCCCTGGGGGCGCCCCTCCACCACCCCCACAGCGAGCAACGCCGGCCCGCAAGGGCGCACGCTGTGGGGCCGGTGCTGGGTCCACACGCCCGCACCGACCGCGCCCGGGACACGCGGGTCGCGGAACCCTGGCTGCACGCTCCGGAGGACGAGCGGCCGGGGGAGGGACAGCGCCTGACACCAGGCGCCCCTCACAACGGTGGAAGGCACCCCCCCCGGGGACGCCCTCCCGCCACCCCCACAGCGAGCAACGCCGGCCCGCAAGGGCGCACGCTGTGAGGCCGGTGCTGGGTCCACACGCCCGCATCGACCGCACCCGGGACACGCGGGTCACGGAGCCCTGGCTGCACGCTCCGGAGGACGAGCGGCCGGGGGAGGGGCAGCGCCTGACACCAGGCGCCCCTCACAACGGTGGAAGGCACCCCCCCGGGGACGCCCTTCCGCCAGCCCCACAGCGAGCAACGCCAGCCCACAAGGGCGCACGCTGTGGGGCCGGTGCTGGGTCCACACGCCCGCACCGACCGCACCCGGGACACACGGGTCGCGGAACCCTGGCCGCACGCTCCGGAGGACGAGCGGCCGGGGGAGGGACAGCGCCTGACGCCAGGCGCCCCTCACAACGGTGGAAGGCACCCCCCCCGGGGACGCCCTTCCGCCACCCCCACAGCGAGCAGCGTCGGCCCGCAAGGGCGCACGCTGTGGGGCCGGTGCCGGGTCCACTGCCCGCATCGACCGCGCCCGGGACACGCGGGTCGCGGAACCTGGCTGCACGCTCCGGAGGACGAGCGGCCGAGGAAGGGACAGTGCCTGACACCAGACGCCCCTCACAACGGTGGAAGGCAGCCCCCCCCGGGGACGCCCTTCCGCCACCCCCACGGCGAACAACGCCGGCCCGCAAGGGCGCACGCCGTGGGACCGGTACTGGGTCCACACGCCCACATCGACCGCGCCCGGGACACGCGGGTCGCGGAACCCTGGCTGCGCGCTCCGGAGGACGAGCGGCCAGGGAAGGGACAGCGCCTGACACCAGGCGCCCCTCACAACGGTGGAAAGCACCCCCCCCGGGGACGCCATTCCGCCAGCCCCACAGCGAGCAGCGTCGGCCCGCGAGGGCGCACACTGTGGGACCGGTGCTGGGTCCACACGCCCGCATCGACCGCGCCCGGGACACACGGGTCGCGGAACCCTGGCTGCACGCTACGGAGGACGAGCGCGGCCGGGGGAGGGACAGCGCCTGACACCAGGCGCCCCTCACAACGGTGGAAGGCACCCCCCCGGGGACGCCCTTCCGCCACCCCCACGGCGAGCAACGCCGGCCCGCAAGGGCGCACGCTGTGGGGCCGGTGCTGGGTCCACATGCCCGCATCGACCGCACCCGGGACACGCGGGTCGCGGAACCCTGGCTGCACGCTCCGGAGGACGAGCGGCCGGGGAAGGGACGGCGCCTGACACCAGGCACCCCTCACAACGGTGGAAGGCACCCCCCCCGGGGGCGCCCTCCCGCCACCCCCACAGCGAGCAACGCACCAACGCACCAACGCACCAGCCACGGGACATCCGCACCCCGCCCCCTGCTCTTAGACACAGCGACATAGCAATGGCGGAACCCGCGGCACCACGCAAGACACGCCCCCGATCTCCGACGCTGGACGAAGCACACGAGGTCATCAGGGCGCTGGGACTCAGAGACGGCGAAGGAGACCCCCCACAAGAGGACGCGGGCACAGACTCCGACCTGGAGGCATTACCGGAGCCCCCCGCGGGGGGCGCGCCCGCGGAACCTGCGCCGCCGGCGGGCAGCGTATCCGCGATTTGCCCCGCGTGGAAACGGGGCCATTGCACCGGCGAAGGCTGGTGCCCCAGACAGCACCCCAAGCCCGATGCCGACGACGGAGCGTTGCCCGAGGTGAAACCCGCGGCCGCACACGCCGCCCTACGCTACGGGGTGACGCAGGGCTGGATCCTGGATGAGACCGCGCGCGGCAGCGTGAACATCCAGGAGGCCGTCGACCGCGTCACCCACGCAGGACAGGCGGCGGTGGCCCTGCACACCCGGGGCCGCCACGGTGGACCCGCAGAGGGGATCATTGTGGATCCCTCGGGAATGGTGCTGGTCCTGGCGGCGGACATGGCCCGAGGGGTGCTCCACGTGTCCCGCGTGCGGCGGGCGTGCCCACAGTGGACCATCCAGGTGTACACCCCCCCGCGGGCGTGGCCCTTTTCCACATGGGCGGTGCTCGCCGTCATGTGGCACCTGGCACCAGAGGACGCCCCCACAGGGACCGCGGAGGACATCGCCCGGGACCTCCACACCTGGCCGGCCGACCAGGAATACCCCTGGCGCAGGCCCCGGGGCGGCCTCCCGGTGGCACCAGCAGCGGAGGGGCTCAGCCTCGCGGCAACCCTCCAACGGCACCCCGACAAGTATGCACGCCACTTCCTGCAGACGGGCACGGTCCCGGCCGCCCCGCCAGACTCCGAGTGGCGATGGGACGCAGGGGTGGCGCAACCACTGCCGGGCCCCTGGACCCTCCCGTTGTGGTACTTACCAATGGGCACCTTGGCCCACGCCACCCAGGCCGTCAAGGGGGCCTTCCCGCAGCCGCCCCTCCCCGGCGTGGCCCTGCTCCGCAGCCTGCAGGCGGGGGCTGCCTGGGTACGGTGGAGGGAAGGGAAGGGGCGCTCGAGCCCCTATTTCCCCATGGTCCAAGGCCAGGCGCTGATTCATGCCGAGGGCATGGGGACCGTGGAATGGGGGGCGATCGTGCCCGGCACGGCGTGCAGGTGGATCACGGCGGCCGCCCCACAGCCCATGCGATCGCCGCCGGCGTGCCACCGCCTCCTACGGATGGTCCCCTCATTGGCCCCCCGGCACGCCTTTACAAGGGACGTGTGGAAGGCCGTACTGAGCCACACCAGGGAGTGGCTGACGAACCCGGGTACGCGGTACCCGCCGGGACCGGTGCTCGAACAGCTCACGGCCCCCACACCCGGGGTCCTCCACGCCCTACACAGGGCGTCGGCCCTCACGAAGCAGCTCAACGATGAAGTGCTGGACCTGGCGCTGGAGCCGCTGCGGGTGCTCTACCCGCAGGCACACATCCCGCCCGCGGGCACGTCCAACCGCCTAGGCCGCCTGGGGTTGCAGCGCCGCGTCGAGGCCGCGCACCCAGGAGGCGTGGTGGAACAGTGGCTAACGCTCCGCAATCCGTCCGCCGCGGAGGGCCACTGGTACCTGCACCAGCTCCTCTTCCAGCCACGGGCAGCCCCGGAACACCGCCGGCAGGACCCGTACCACACGCACCCGGAGCGCCGGGGCGCGCAAAACTACCCACAGCCAATCCCGCCCGCCCTCCCGCCGGGGCAGGGCCCGGAGGCGCTACAGCGGGGCCCCCCGCTCGACACCGCCACCACGGTACAGCAGTGGGGAGGCGACGATGCGAGCGGTACCGAACCAGACTGCACGAACTGCGGAGCGGTGGCCTGGATGGCAGCCTGCAGGCACCTCACCCGAGATACCACGGGACTCCGGCAGTACAGACCCACGGACCGCACGGCGCTGGCGTCCGCGGTCGCGGCCGTCACCATGGGTCCAGTGGCGGCGTGGCCGGCGCAGCTGCTGCCCCACGTCCCCTGCCGCGACACGCGGCCCCGACGGCCGGCCGCGACACACGAGCCGACGGCGCCCCTCACGGCGGAGCAACTATACGTCGTCGCGGCGGCTTTGCTAGCAGACGGCGGGGAGAGCTTCGTCCACCACCACGGCCCGGCGCAAATTGCGGGGTGCATACAAGGGCCCCAGCGCGATGCATCAGACCCGTGGCATGCCACACTCCGCGGGCGCACCCGCGTCTGGGGTGCGGGCGATGGCGCACCCCCGCCCGGGCCTAAGCAGGGGGAGGCGCTGGTACTGCAGACGGCAGGATACCAAGCCATCGTACACGGCCACGCCGGAGGGTACCGGTCGCACGTCCTGGCCGGAGGCCGATGGGCGGTCTGGCACAGCACCGCTAGGCAAGGGGCATTCCCGCCCCTGTCCCACGTCGACTGGCGACAGGGGCCCACCCAGGCCTACTACATGTCGGCGGACCCCTGGCCACTGGCGGTCCTGCTGCACACGGTCAGCGCCCCCAACAAGAGGCAGGAACCGGGGTGGGTCAACCCCCCCGCACTGGTGTGGAGCCCCGACCAGGAGGAGCATCTACGGGCCGCGTGGCAGGGAGACGCCATCAGGGCCACGGACGTCCCGGACCTCCACGCGGGGCCCATCACGCACGCCCGCCCAGCGGCTACCCTGGCGGTGGCCCAACGGGGGCAGCAGAACCCACAGTGGGTGGTCTGCATGTTCAGCCCGGCGGACGCGCACGTCGTTGTCTGCGACCCTGAACGCCTGCCGGGGCCCGAAGCCGTGATCCGCGTGGCAGACTGCACACGCATGATCATCAAGGCGCTGCGGGAGGGCGAACACCACGCCCTCCTGCTCCAGGTCAGGCTGAAGGACAACGCCCGGGCGGCGAGGCCGGGAGTGTGGCCGGCAGCGGCGCACCCCGCCGACCTGGAGCTCCAGCTGGCGGTCCCGACCACGGTGTACCACTGGCTACAGGCCTTCCACGACCTGCGGTGGAGGAGCAAACCCGACCGCCAAATCGGCTCCACGCACTGGCAAACGTGGCTGCAAGCAGACGTGCAGCGCGATGCCATCCGAGGCCTCGGGCCCGCGCCCGCGACGCGAGCCCTCGATGCGGCGGCCCCGGGCCGCACGCTGGCACCACACACGGTGCCGCTGGCCAACCTGCCCTTCGAACCAGCGGCGGAGGGCGCCATTCGGAAGTCGGTGCAGCTCCCCCCGGCGCGAGGGGCCACGGAGCCGACGAAATGCCCCCTGTGTGCGGACAAGTACTACACCAGCGGGGCGATGCTGGAACACCTGGCGTGGCACGCGGTGCACGCTGCGGCCCCGGCGGACGGCAAGGAGGCGGCCGCCAACATCCTGCAGGGGAGAGCACGGAGGTCCCCGTGGCACGCCCCGTACACCCGGCGCCCCCCGCCCCAGGCAGCCGACCACGCAGATGGAGGTGAGGAGGCACCCGGAGCGGCCCCGGGGGCCGGCGGTGCGGCCCCACCAGGGCCCATGTCCATCCCCGCGGGGCTGGCCCCCCTGGCCCCCCTGACTCCCCCGGTCCCCCGGGCCCCCTTGTGGGCCCCGCTGGGAACGGGCTCAGCGGATGCGGCGCACCCAGATGCCCTGGCGGCACCAGCGAACCCGGCGGCGATGCCGACGCGGGATAGCTGACTCCAGGAGGACACGACGGGCGACGCCCTGTGGCTCCTCTCGTGGAACCTGCGCAACGGCCTCGTGCCGCCAGACCGGTCCCTCCGGGACACACTCCGGCGGCGCAGGGGGCCGGCGGCCTGCACCGACAAGGAGCACCTCATCACCGGCATGCTGCCCCAGGAGGGGGGCTTTGCCATCATGCTCCAGGAAACGGGGATCGCCACCAGGGCGCAGGAGATGCACGTGGCCGCGGCGCTCCGGGACAAGGGGTACACCGCCTACTTCAGCAGCCGGCTGGCGGAGACGGGGGCCACCTCCACCTCGAGAGGGGGGGGCCTCCTCACCGCGGTCAGCAGCAAGTACGTGGCGGAGCACGAGGTGCTCAGCTTCACGGAAATTGTCCCCGGGAAAGCCGCGGCCCTGGAGATCCGCACGGACGGGGGAGGCCTCACCCTCATCAACGTCCACGGGCCGCAGGCAGGTTGCTCCCCGTGGGCGGGACGGGCGGCGTTCTGGGCCGACATACAAATGTATGCCACGGCACGCAGCCTCGGCGGGAGACACCCGGTGATCATCGCCGGTGACACCAACATCTACATGGATGTCCCCGCCAACCCGGCCACGGAGCATTTCCGAGCGGGCTGGGAAGCCTGCGGCTTCCGAAGAGCCGCGGCGGGCGGAGAGGAGGACATGACCCCCACGCTCCACCCGTCCCAGCACAGGGTGGACACTTTCCTGGTCAACGAGCCCCTCCTGCCGTGGTCCCTGCGGGAGAGCGTCTGGGCTCGCGGCATGGCACACCCCCAGGTGGTCGGCTCGGACCACCTCCCGGTCCGCCTGGCCCTGCCGGGCCTCCTCAGCGCAGCGGGGCACGCGGCGATGCCCACCCCCTACAGCCACACGGAAGGCCGCCTCCTCCCGTACGACGCCGAGGCCGCGCCCGTCCAACACTGCCTGTGGGCGGCGGTCACCGCCGCGCAGGATGAACCCTCACTGGCGCCCTGGCTGGGTCCCGCAGAGCAGCACGACTACGGGTCCATGCCCGCGGCTGCGGTGGGCAAGGTGTTCGAACACCTCCACGCGACGCATGACGCCCTGGCGCGCGTGGTGGGACGCCGGCAGCCGTCTCCGGCGGGAACGGACCCGGCGGAGGGGGACCCCCCGGAGAGCGGAAAGCAGCTCCAGGCAGCGGTCCTCCGCTATGACACCCTGGCAGCGCGCGCCCCGGCAGCGTACCAGGCGGACGCGGCCAGGCATGGCGTCCGGTCCGAGGCGGCGCTCCGGCTCACGGAGGAACTGCAGAGTGTGTCGCCCGGGTTCCGCCCGACCACGCAGGGCCAGCTGCAGGAGGAGCTGGAGAGGCAAGCAGCCGCCCTCGAGGAGGACATTCGCCAGCTCCGCGCCCTCCTGGCGGCAGACCGCAAGCGCGCCATCAAGGAATTCTGGCGCCGCCACGCCCCCGACATCGCCCAGCGGTGGAAAGCCGTGCGGGGAGCCATAGAGGTAGAGGCCCCAGGCCCGTCAGGCCTCTGGAACGTGCGGGTTCCCAACACCCAAACGCTCCTCACGGAGGCCCACGACGTGATGTTCGCAGTTCGCGCCTTCTGGCGAGAACTGTATGACAAACGCCCGGTGGACTTCCCGGGTTTCCAGGCGGTCCTCGGCCGCCACGTCCCCCGGGTCCCTGAGGGAGCCTGGACACAGGTCCAGCAGTACTCCATGCAGGACCTGAAGTCCGCCCTGGACAAGGCCGATGGCAAGGCCCCAGGCCCCAACCACGTGGAGGCCCGCTTCATCAAGGCCCTCCCGGCACCCGTCCAGTGGCTCCTGGTCCACTCCTACCGGGCCATCCTCCGCGGCGCCCCGCCACCGATGCACTGGAGGGACGCGCACATCTGGCTCAGCCCCAAGGTACCGGGCTCTGCCAGACTGGACGACTACAGGCCCATAGCCCTGGGCCAGCTGGACATGAAGCTGCTCACGGGCCCCCTCACCCAGCGCATCACGGAGGTGCTCACACGGCACGGGGTGGTCAGCGACTGGCAGCAGGGGGCCCTCCCTGGCTCCAACACCGGCCCCCCGCTGTTCATGGCGCAGCGGCAGCTCCAGCGGGGAAGGCCCAACTACGTCTTCTCCTTCGACGCCCGCAAGGCCTTCGACACCGCCCCACACGGCGCCCTCCACCTCATCCTGCGCCACCTCTCCGTGCCGCCGGACGTCATTGACCTCCTGCTCTTCCTCCACACGTGCGCCAGGCTGCGCATCGTCACGGCACACGGGCTAACGCAGCCCGTCTACATGCTACGCGGCGTCCGGCAGGGCAACCCCGAGAGCCCCCTGCTGTACGCGCTCCTCCTGGAGCCTCTACTCAGGGCACAGGGGCACCGCCTGCGCCCGCCGGGAGGAGCCGAGCACGGCCTCATCCAGGCCTATATCGACGATTTGCTGGTGGTGGCCCACACGCTGCAGCACTTCGTCGAGGGCGTGGAGGCGGTGGCCGCGTACCTGGGGATGATGGGCATGGAGCTCAACCCCCGCAAGTGCGCCATGGCCACCACGGAGGGGGTCCCGGGCCTGCAGCTACGCCTCTGCCCCCACCTGGAAAACCCGTGGCACTGGGTACCAGCGGCGGACTCCGTCCCCTACCTGGGACTCCAGCTGCAGCCGGACGGGGAGTTCTCCCTGCAGCGCAAGCACCGGCTACGCCTGGCGGCAGTGCACCACTGGTGCCTTAACACCCTCGCGCCACCGAAAGTGGTGCAGGACGTCATCCTGGCGATCCTCGGAGGGGTGACGCAGTACGTCGCCCCTTTCATCGCCGACGACTCCGACACTGCACGCCACCTGGACCACATCACGGTCCAGGTCGCGAAGGACAGGGCGCGGTACGCCTTCGACGCCTCGCGGGACAGCCTGCAGGATGACCGGACCCTGGGGCTTACACGGGTGCCCACGCGGTGCCAGCAGGCGGCGGTGGCCCTCGTGGGTACACTCGTCCACCACCGCGCAACCTCCGTGCGCGCGGAGGTCACCAAGATGTTCTGGGAGATAGCCGGCGCGCACGGAATATGCCCTGAGGTGCACTACCCCGTCCCGGAGTTCGCAACTCTGGCGGGAGGCGACTGGGTCCAGCGCATACCCCGGGCCCTGGCCGCCCTGGGAGTGGGGCTGTACAACCCCATCGAGTGCCCCAGGGCGGCTCATGTCCAACTACAGTCCCCGCCAGGCAAAATCGTCACGCTGCGCACCGCCAAGCTGCGACACCGCGACACGTGCCGCCTGACGGTGCCACACGCAACGCCGTGGCATGGGCACCACGGGCCACGCCACCCCTTCCCCGACAACGACGATCCGTGGCCGACGGCGGTGCGGGAGTGCCTCGACCAATGCGCCGATGAACACCTCCATTACTGCCGCCATGAGCAAGGGCCCACCAACCACCCCGGGTGGCGCGATGCCCTGGCCCACCTCTTCCACACCACCGGCACGCGGGACCCCCGCCTGAGACTCGTCCACCCCACGAGGGCTAAGCAGGACGCCCACACCGGCCCACGGGTGACCCCAGACGGCCTGCACCTCCACGTCGGGGGCTACCGCCGCCGGAACGGCCTGTCCCCCCCCACGCGGGGGGCGGCGTACCACCCGCCGGCGGCCCTCATGTACATCCTCCGCGACGTACTCGCGGAAAGCGAGCACCAAGAGCCCAACGCGGACGTGGCGTGGCCAGAGCCCTTACGCCCCCGGCCCCACGCGCCGACGCCGTTGTGGCTGGTGACCACAGACGACCAGTGCACCCAAGCGGCGGGACAAGCGCAGCTCCGGGCCGAGTGGGTGATAGTGCAAGTGGGGGCAGGCCAGCCCGAACCCCGTGGACTCCCCCGTGGCACCGCCCTACTGGTGGCTACGGGGGTGCCGCACGACCCACACATGGCGGTGCACGCGCTGGAGGACCGTCCGGGGGACACAGGACACTTGGTGGTACACCAGCGCGGAGGCCCGGCGTGGCTCAAGGAACATGTGACGGCGCTACGGTCCTGGGCAAGCACCATCGCCGGAGCGGAGATCCGGCTGCACGACCACCCGGCGATCAGCCCAGGCGACACCAGGGCGCTGGGCATGGACCAACTGACCCACAGCCACCCCGACGTCCGGTGGCACTCCACCGACCTCAACGCGGGGTGGCTCAGCCCCACCGGATACTACTGGATCCCGGAGGCCTGGGGACACACCTCCTCTGACGCATCCGGGGGCGGACCCTGCAAACACGCCACCAGCGTCGCTCTCGCCGCCGACCTCACCCGCACGTGGGCGGTGGCCATCTCGGGCACGGTGCCTGACGGAGAGGGGGTGGCCGCCTCCCTCCCCCTACATTACGGTGCACACAGACCATGGGTCCACACGGTGGACGCCGAGGTCATCCTCCACCTCCTACGGCACGCAGATCGCGAGCGAACCACGGGGGTCCCCGCGGGCGCAGCGAAGGTGGTCAACCAGATGCCCCTGAGGTGGCTCCGGGACGGCCTGTGCGCGCGGGGGCAACACGCCGGGCACCCGTTCTGGTACGTCCGAGCCACCTCGCACCACAGTGACGCCCTACTGCACAAGGCGGACTGGGCGGCGTCCCAGGACACCGTCTTGCAGAACACGCCCCCGGACCCTGGCCACGCCCAACTCATCGTCGCCGGCCGTGACGGCCATCTCGATCTACGGCCCCCCACGATGCGGGTGCTCGGCGAGGTCGCACAACGGGCGCAGACGGACCATGCGCTGACGCACCGGGGACACACACCTCTGGGCGCGGCCCACGCCACGGCCTACGTCCACGCCCGGGACCTCACCGCGGCGGCCACCAACCGCCGGGCGCTGCGGGCCCGGGACGGCCACACGCCGGTGCAGCGCAGGCTCCGCGTCCGGAAGGAGCGGCTCTCCGGCGTCGCCATCCTCCCGCAGCCGTGCCTTTTCTGCGGCGGCCCGGAAGAGACCCCGGTGCACATGCACGTGGGCTGCACCCACTCGCGGCTCCTCTGGCCCCACTACCGCCAGGCGGTGCACGAGGCGGCCCGCCACCTCCCACCTGGGGACAAGGCCCTGTGGGTGGCCTCGTGGCGCTCCGCAGGCGCCACGTGGACAGAGGTGTTCTGCTCCGGACTGGTGCCCGAGGACGCGGAGGCGCAGCTCCGCGCCATAACCCGATACGACCCGCCGGGAGGGACCTCGGTGGACGACTTCCTCCACCACATGCTCCGGCTAGGGGACTTCGCGTGGGAGCTTCGCAACCACCGGCTGGAGCAACTCCTCCGCGACCCCCTAAGCGCGGCGGCCCGGGCGCACCGGTGGCTCACTGCGGCGGAGGGCGACCACCCTCCCCCTCCCCCGCGCCCTGACAAGGACTTCGTAGCCTCCCTCCGTGTTGTGAATGGCACTCTGGAGTGCCCACTCCAAGAGGGCCCCCACCCGTATCAGGACCTGCCGGGGGGGTTCTCGAGGCACCTGCAAGACGCCCTTTTCCCACCGTGGATCATCGGGCGCGGCTCCATGACCGCATGGGAGGCGCGCATCGTGGGAGAGGAGTGGGCGCGGGAGTGGGGCCGGTGGTGCGCCGCCACGCGCGCCCCGGAGACCCCTGCGCAACGATACGCCGCCATCCCGCTCCGGGGGTGGGGGCCGGACACCCGGCCGAGACCCACCATGGTCCGAGGGGCGGGACCTGACCACCCGTGGGACGCGGCGACAGGGGGATGGCTGCAGGCGGCCCCAGGGCCGCAAACGGGATGGGCTGGGGACGTATCCTCACTCGTCAGGACGCCCGTCCCGCCCCGCATCGTCCTTCACACTGCCAACGTGCTCCGGGCCACGGAGATACGCACGTGGGGACACGCTGCGGCCACCGTCCGGTGGCAACCCCCAGAGGACGGGGCCACCCAACTCACCGTGGCGCACTTCAAAGCGGGGGGGCCGGTATACGACGACGCCCTGTCCCGGCTGGGCGACACACAGGGGCCCTTGCTCCTCATGTTCCCCACCGGTATCGCAGCCGCGCTGCGCCAGGAGCTGGACGGCTGCGAAGGGCTGCGAGTGGGGTGGGAAGCGGTCGCGGACGGCACCCTGCTGGCCCTCCTCCACAGGGACACCGCGAACGGGTGCCAATGGGACGCGCTGACGCCCCACCTCACCGGGCGCCACGTGTACATGGCGAGCCCCCACCAGGGGCACCCCCGCCCGTCGTGGGACGACCTCATCGCCGCCTTCCACGACCACGGGATCCTCCCCGGCGACACGTGGCAGGAGGTCCAGCGGAAGACGCTTGGCAAGGACTACCGGCGCCGCGTCCGCGCCCGCTTGCTGGAGATCCGGGACCCCCTCCGACAGAGGTGGGACGACCTCTGGCTCCGCCATCTCGACCCTTGGTCGCCGCCCTCCCACCTCCCGCACACCTGCCGACTCTGCGGAGAGTGTGACACGGTGTCCTCCGCAGCAGCGACAGGCGCCAACAGGTGCGAGCGGTGCACCCAGGTAGCCGCGTGCCCCTGGCCCGAACCTCCCGCAGGTCCGCGCAGGCGCACAGAGGAGGAGGCCTTGCGCCGGCGCATCGAGGGGGCACACACCCCCTCACACGAACAGGCGGGCCCCGCGGGCGCTGCCCTTCTATGGATCCACGTGCACCTGCGGGACCCCACATCCATTGCGCACCTGTCGCACGTGTTCGCCCCCTAACCCCCACCCGCCGCCGCCCTTTGCAGAGCCCGCAGCACCATGCCACGCCGACGGGGGGATGGGCCGGGGCACGCCAGGGCCCGCCGCAGAGCGCAGGAGGCGGCCGTCCGGGGCCTGGTGGCGGACGCGGTGGCGGAGGCAAAAGGAGCGCACGCTGCCGCACGGTGCGACCTGGAGGGCAGTGCGAGGGCCTTCCTCAACGAGACCGCCCTCCCGGCCGTCCGCGCCCTGAACGGAGCGGGAGCCCCTACGTTGCTCCCGGCAATGCACCGGATCGTGAACGCCGTCCGGCCGGGGCTCATCAGCCCGGAAGCGGCCCTCTACGGGCACTGGATGGAGTGGCGCGAGTCCAATCGGTCGGGCCGGCCCCTGTCCATGGGGGACGCCCTCCGGCTGACGGGAGCGGGGTCTGCCATGTCCCTCCGCAGTAGCGCCCCAGCCCTGCTGCACGCCCTCAGGACGCGCTACCCCGGGGACGCGGCCCCGTACCTGAACCAGGCGCGGGCCACGTACCCGGGGGGAGTGTCCGAGCTGGATGCGGCGCTCCACCTTCTACACCCGCCGGACGAGGACCTGGAGGTGGGCGAGGTCACGGTGTTCGTGGAAGGCGCGGGCGAGGCGTCCGCCCGCCCCCGGCCGACCAACCCGGTGTATGACGGCACCGGGCCTACCCCCCCGTACGCCGTCGTCTACGAGGCGTTCCCCAGGGAGCCCACTTGGTGCCCCGCCCTCCCACCGGCGACGCACGCGCCCCGCGGCTGGGCTAACCCAGACCTGTCCCCCCCCCTCTCCAGGACCAGGGGTGCCCACCACAGGGGGCAGGTCCTCTGGCAAGAGTGCCCTGGCACCCCCCTCCTCCTCCTCGTCGTCGCGTCCCGCGGGGGCTCGGGGCGGATCCTGGGGATCACCCCCACCCACCTCTATGGGGCCACACCTGTACCCCGCCCCCCCCTCCCGGCGCCCGCGGCGCGGGACGGAGTACACACCTTCCTGCGCACACAGGAGGTCACCGCCGTTACGGGGGTCCATCTGGTGCGGCTGCCCCCGGCACCGCTCGACGACCCCCGGGGGCCCAGGGCCCTGAGCCCCGTCCCAGACTGGGAGCTGTGGCGCGACGCGTGGGCCGCGTGGCTCCCCCGCCTCCCCTCCCAATGCCGGTGGATGGCCGCGGACCCCCGGCCATGCGGGGCTGACGCCGCAGCCGGCCCCCCACCCCCTCCCCCCCCCCCCCCCCGCAGAGCACCACACGGCACTGCCCACGACACGGCACTGATGCACCAGGAGGTAGTGGGAGGGGCGCGCCTGCCACCACGCATGCCTACCAGAGTGACAGTAATGGCAGACTCCGATGGGTCCCTCGGGCGGGACGACCGCCACCACCGCCGGTCCCGCTCCCGCTCCCCCGTCTCCTCCCCAGAGTGGACGGGGGAGACCCTCGCGGAGCGCGAGGAGCGGAGGCTGGCGGAGGCGGCGGTGGTCGGACCGCCGCTGCCGGCCCGGGAACCTGGGCCAGCCGAGACGGCCGCCCCCGCCGCCCAAGCGGCCAGCCCCGCCGCCCCGCCCCGCCCTGACGCGCAGGAGGCGGAGACCGCGGCGAGCCACGCCGCGGCCCCGGCCGCGGCCCCCGGCACACCGCCGGCAAGGGGGGCAGCGCAGGAGAGCAAGCAGGGCGCAAGAGGGGTTGCGACGGGCCCTGCAC
Organism: Eutreptiella sp. 'Long Island Sound 2002'; assembly: GCA_964036045.1. NCBI lineage: Eukaryota > Euglenozoa > Euglenophyceae > Eutreptiales > Eutreptiaceae > Eutreptiella > Eutreptiella sp. 'Long Island Sound 2002'. The sequence goes on along the minus strand of OZ038378.1, from coordinate 44,795,831 downwards.
GGGCCGTGGGCGCCTCGCCGACGGCCGCCGCGGCAGCAGCGAAGACCGAGAAGGATGCGCGAGAGTCTGCGACCGCGGCCACGGGCGCCTCGTCGGCGGCCGCCGCGGCAGCGAAGGAGAGTGCGGAGGGCGCGAGAGGGGCTGCGGCCCCTGGCACGCCGCGCAAGCGGGGGAAGAACCCCGCACGGGCCGCGGACGCCTCGCCGGCGGCCGCCGCAGCAGCGGCAGTGGGCAGGGAGAGCGAGAAGTACCGCGCCCACGCCAACCCCGCCCACACCCACACCAGCCCCCCCAAGCCGTACCCCCCCAAGCCCTTCCCCCCGGGGCGGGAGCGGCATGACCGCCCCCCGAAGCGCGAGCGCTCACCGCCGGGCGTCACGCTGCCGCAACTGCAAAGGCAGCGGGACGCCCGGCGAGTGGTCCAGGAAGGGCGCAGCGGCGAGGGGGAGGGGAGCGGCGGACGGAGTGACAGGCAGGGGGCAGGGGAGGGGTCGGGGCACGGGAAGGGCGCGCGGGAGCGCGGGCAGGAGGCCCAGGTGCAGGGGACGGAGCGAGGGGTGGTGGGAGAGCGAGCGGGCCGGGGCGTGGTGGACGAGAGGCGGGACCCGCGACGCGGGCAGGGGGTCGGGGAGGGGCCAGGGCACGGGAAGGGTGTTCAGGGGCGCGGGCAGGGTACCCAGGCGCAGGGGGCTGGACAAGGGGGGATGGGAGAGCGAGCGGGCCGGGGTGTGGGGGACGAGAGGCGGGACCCGCGACATGGGCACGGGACCGGAAAGGGGCCCAAGGGCAAGGGCAAGGGCAAGGGCAAGGGCCCCAAGGGACAGGAGGGACGGGGCACGGGAGCCCAGGGGGGAGGGCGGGGCGGGGGGAGGGGGGCAGAGGGCGGGGCACCCCCGCAGCCGGAAGTGCAGCCGGTGAGGTGCATCCCCCCCGGCATCCAACAGATGCCGGCACACCACACCTACCACCACCACCACCACCACCACCACCACCTCTACAACATCGACCCTGACGCCGGCGAGCTCATCCCCCCCCAACCCCCACGACACCAGCACCAGCAAGCCCCCCCCGCGCCGAGGGCGGAGCCGGCGCGGGTGGCCTCGGCGGAGGGGGGACGGGGCGTGGCATCGGCGCTGCAGGTGCAGGAGCAGCGAGGGGGGCCGGCACAGGGGGCGGAGGAGAGCCGGCCGTGGAACGTGGACTGGGGCGCAGTCCCGGACCCGCTGGGGGGGGAGACCCTCCCTCTGGTGGGGGAAGTGTACGGGTGGTTGTGCTGGGCCAACCAGGGGACCTCCAGGAGGTCGCGGAACCGGCCCTTCGATGCCGTGCTCCTCCGGAGGGACGGAGGACACCGGGAGGCACCCCCGGGGGGGTGGGCGGCGCCAGGGGACCACGAGAGGGTCCTCAGGTCAGTGATCCGGGCGGCGTGGCCCGACAGGGAGCCGACGTGGCCGGCCTTCCTGGAGGGGGGGGCGGTGCTCCGCATCACGGATGCGGACGCCAACAACTGGCTCCCCCGGGCTCTGCGTAGCGCCCTCGCCCACTGGCGCTACCGCCGGCACAACCCGCCGCCGCCGCAGCCCCAGCCCCCACACAAGCGGCGGCGCAAGTGAAGGCCCAGACGGCGGGCACGGGAGGGGGGGATGGGCCCCCTGACCCACGCCCCCCCCACGGTACGGCACGACGTGCGGGGATGCGCCGCCACCCGCGGGAGGGAGTGCGGGGGCGCCAAGCGCGGGGAGGAACCGGCTGCCCCGCAACCTGCTAACCACTGGCCGCTAACCATCAGCCACCCCCGGCCGGCCGGCGCCGCGCGGCAACGGCCGGGGAGGAGAGGGCCCCGGCGAGGGCCTGCGCGGGCATCCAGCTCTCGGTAGGGGCTGGCCCCCGGGACCGGGGCCGCCATGCCGCCCCCGCCCCCCCCCAACGTGCACGACGGAGCAGGAAGGAGGCCGCGCCCCACATGACCCTCCCGTAACCACAGCCCGCTCCGAGGTGACGGAGGGAGGGTGTCAAGTCAGATGAGGCCCCCAGGGGGGCGGTCCACGGGCCGCCCCTCACCCCCCCCACCACGGGGCGGCACTTCAGCCCCGACCGCAAGCGCGCGCCGGAAGGAAGAGCACCGGCGACACGGAGAGAGCCGGGAAGGAGTACCACAGGCCGCCGCCTGGAACGAGAGCAGGGAGGCCGCGGCGCGACACCCCCCCCCCCCCCCGCCCCCCCGCCGGCCCGCCGGCCGCAGGGGCCCCGGCCCCCACCCCCCGAGGCTGAAGGGACGGACCCCCCCGCCCGAGAGGGGAGCCGGAGTGTGACCCGCCCCGACGCCCCAGCCGCCGGCTCCAATGGGGGCCGCGAAGAGCAAGTGGGCCCGCGCCTGCGCACCGGGACGCCGCGCAGATCGTGCCCAGAGAAGCCGGGTGGGCGCGAACCGGAATGGTATGGGTGGCCACGCCCCCCATGGACAGCACGACGCCAAGGGACGCCCGCTTTGTTACCTACCCAGGGAAGGCGGCCCCGCAACCCGCTAACCACTGACCGCTGACCCTCACGGCCACCCCCGGCCGGCCAGCGCCGCGCGGCAACGGCCGGGAAATGAGGGGCCCCAGGGAGGGACTGCGGGAGGATCCGGCACTCGGTAGAGGGGGGCGGGGGAAGGGCGCGACCCCCCTGGCCGATGGCTGGCCCCCGGGGCTGGGACCGCCAAGCCGCCCCCCCCCCCCCCTTTTTTTTTTTTTTTTTTTTTTTTTTTTTTTTTGGCCGACAGGGGGCATCGCCAGGGAACCGGAGGACCCCCCCCCACTCCCCCCCCCCCCCCCTCCCACACAGGCCCGGAAGCAGGCGGGGTGGCCCCCCCCCCCCCCCCCCGCACCCACCCCAGCTGGGGAGCCACAGGCGCGGCCCTCCGCCCCCCCAGGGCCGGGGGGGCGCCCCCACCCACAGGAGGAACGGCGACACGGTAAGGGCGGCGGCGGCTGGACCTGCCCCCACGGACCCAAACCGGCGTGCCGGAGCAACGCGCACAACGGAGCACGAAGGAGGCCGCGCCCCACATGACCCTCCCGTGACCACAGCCCACTCCGAGGGGAAGGAGGGGGGGTTTGCAGGTCAGCCGGGGCCCCCAGGGGAGCGGTCCGCGGGCCGCCCCTCACCCCCCCCCGCCCCGGGGCGGCACGTCAGCCCCGACCGCACGCGCGCGCCGGAGGGGAGGGCCAGAAAGGGGTACCACAGGCCGCCGCCCGGAACGAGAGCGGGGAGGCCGCAGCGCGACACCCCCCCCGAGGCAAGGGGAATGGGCCCCCCCACCCGAGAGGGGGGCCGGAGTGTGACCCGCCCCCCCCGCTCCGGCCGCCGGCCCACAAGGGGGCCGCGAAGAACAAACGGGCCCACGCCTGCGCACAGGGACGCCGCACAGATCGTACCCGGAGAGGCTGGGTGAACACGAACCGGAGTGGTATGGGGGGCCACGCCCCCCATGGACGGCGCAACGCCAGTGACGCCCGCTTTGTTGCCTGCCCAGGGAAGGCAGAGGGACGGAAAGAGACAGAGCGACCCCCCGCCCTACAGTCAGTCGGCGACCCGGTGGTGCTACTGCCCGCCTCTTACCCCAGTGCACGTCAGTCGGCGATCCAACGCACCCCACCCAGCCCCCTCCCCAGTCCCGACCCCGTGCGCGTGGACTGCGCGTGGACGGCGCACAGCCCCACCCTCAAGGCAGGATACATAGCCGACGACACCCCTCAGCGGCGTAAGAGACTCCCGCGGACGAGGGCACCCCCCCGGGGACGCCCAGCCGCCGCCCCCGCAACCCCAAGCCAAGTAGGGGGGAACCGGGACCGGACCGCCCCCCCCCAAGCACGCCAGACGGAGCACGGGACCGGGGCAGGACACGCGGAGGGGCACGGACCACATGGAACGGCCCTACCAGCGCCCAGTGCCGGGACCACGCGAGATGCGCGCGCCACACCACCCAGCGGGGAGCGGACACCGCGAGAGCGCGAGCGCACACACACGAAAAGGACACGCGGGGACCACCAGAAGGGCAACCGGACCGAGCGCGCGGAACGCACAGACCACCTGGAATGGCGTACCAGCGAGCGAGGGTAAGGGACACCCGGACGGGACGGCCCGCCACACGCAACGCGGGATACGCGGGGCGGGAAGGGGGAAGAAGGGGAAACACAACACCAGGTACCGGCCCGAACCCCCCCGAACCGGCCGCGAGCGCCGCGCACACACAGACGGGACACTGCACCCGCCAAGGCAGTAGTGACGCACAGCGCCACGCCCCAACCCCTAGGCTAGGCAGCCACCGCGCCAGCCCAAGGGGGTCCCACTGGCGACAAGCCAGTAGCACGGGCCCGGCGGCGCCGGTGCCCCGGGCGACCACGCATTAGGGGGGCGACGCAGTGGGTAAGCGCCCGCGGCCACGGCTGCGAATTGATGCACTGACCGGGGAGTGGCGAAACGGGGACGCCGGGGAAGGACGGGGCTCCGAGCTCTGTGAACCCGGGGGACTCCGCCACCAGGCAGGAGGTGCGTCTTGGAGGGCCCCCCACTAGGACCCGGTGGGGAGGATATCACCTGGCCCGACCAGGTGGCCCCCCGGGGCCGAAAGGCGTCTAGTACCCGCAAAATCAAACCTCAAACCTCACATGGTCAACAAGTGATAAACAAGTTTCTACCATGTTGACCATGATCCTATGCTACAACGAGTGTGTGATGATGACCCAAGGTGTTGGACCCTACTAAAAAAAAGTTGAGACTGAGGCGATTGCAACGCAACCTTTCTTATTCTCTTTCCTCACACTCACGCGTAGATATGGCCCTTCAAAGTGGTCCCACGTATCACTTTTGTTTCCCTTATATCTTCAAGTCAAATGGGTGGCAGATGTAAGGGAAACCTGATTCAGGCATAGGGAAAAGAGTATGACCACTCGAAGTAGACCAAATCAAGTGCGGCGATGTCGAAGTCGAAAATCCGATTTCGACATCGCGAAAAATTCAGATTAAAATTTCGAGTGCATATTTAGAAAATTGCGGAAGCAACGAACCCTTTACTGATGAAATCTGACCCTTCATCGGAGTTTCCGCCAAAATATCTGGAAATAACAGTTAACCAATCGGTTACCGCAAAATCGCGAGCCAACTGACAGTCGCCGATACATTGACAATCAGAACGAAAGGGTGAAAAATTACGGAGACATTATGATAAAAAAACCCTGTTGATTCCTGATATTCTGATATATAAATCCCAGCTGGCGGCGCCTCGGTACTGAATATGGCCGCTCATAGCCGGAATGGCCAAACCTATCACACTATCACATCGGGTTAGGTCAGGTGGATGGGAGAGTATGATATCAGCCAATGGCGGCTTGCCGGCACATAGATACACACCCCAAGTGACCCCAAGATGGCCACGGGGGTCCAAACCGGCTTCACCCCCCTTCTCAGAGCGTTGTTACCGCTCGGAAGTCATTGAAGAGAGGACGGGAGGACCCCAATGGGCTCCAACCCCCCCCCCCATGTCCCAAGGACACATGGAGGCCCCACACACGTCGTAGGCGTCCCCCACGCCCCAAGGGAGGGGTGAGGACACTCATAATCGGTGCCCTACGCCATATCCGGTCTCTTCTTGATCTACAACATGGAACAAGGGGATCAAAGATAGAGAAACTTCGTCGGTCGACCTAAATAAGTATACCACAATGAAATATATATGTGGAGATCGAGTGAAGGGGGTATATGGCCAATCAAGGCCCAAAAAACCCCTGATGAACGCCCTCACCCGTCTCCCAAGCACAAGAACAAACAAAAATGCCAATGGGGATCCATTACGGTGCTACAGCAGCCACCAAATGGACCAACACGTCCTTGACATCCAAAGAAATGTTCTTTTTCTTCAGATAGTCCATCCAGACCGTGGTGTACCTCGGCACGAAACTGCTCGGAGGCTCCCACGAATCCCTGGATGCGGCGAATCCCTTCCAACGGACTTTATAAAGCCCCCCCCCGGGCGTCCCCGGGTCTGGCTTGTCCGCCAGGATCCTCTCGGCGGTGAAGTCGTCGTCCTCACCCTCGTCGTCCGAGTCCACGTCGCCGGCCGTGAACTCGAAGGTGACGGGACGTCCGCTGGGGTCTGGCGCTCTGGGACGAAGCTGGGTATGGTCGCGGTCCAGGATCTTGTTATCCCCCACACGAACCGCGTACACATCCTGCCCGACCTTCCGCACGATTACCCCCGGCACATACCAGGATGCCTGCCGATGCCTGGACAGGACATCCTTGTGGTGCCGCTCCACCCACACGGTGTCTTGGAGAGCATACTTCTGGACCTTTCCCTGCTTGAAGTACTTGGCCCTCTTCTCATGCTCGTCCTGAAGTGCCTTGCACACCTTGGCCGCCGTGTCGTCCGCCTCAGCCATCATGGCGTTCGCATCCCGGGCCACTTTGCCATGGTTCAACCACGGGAGAGTGGGTGACACTCGATCCCGTAGGAACAGGATGCGATGGGGCGACAGTCCAGTGGGCCCCGGAAGGTGGTGATACGCTTGGAGTACCCTCCACAGCGAATTATACCAATTCAGGCCCAGTTCGTCGATGTGCAGCTGGCGGAACGTTTCGAACATCTGCCGCCCGGCCACCTCAGCCCGGCCGTTCGACGGGCTGTGGTACGCCACGGGCTTGGCGTGCCGAATCCCCATGTGCTTGCACATCGTCTTGAACCACGTCCCCACAAACTGACTGCCCCGATCGCTGCAGATGACAGCTGGGACATCGAAAATCGTCAGCCAATGCCTGATCATGGCATGAGCGACGGTCTTGGCCTGAAGACCCACTCCATGCTTGTCCATCTTGTCCTTCTTCTTGGACTTCTTGGCAGGGACCGCCACGATATACCCCCTGTGTCTGTCCACCGCCAGGATGACACAGTCGTAGGTCTCTCCTTCCACAGTAACCTCAGGCATGGCGAATACATCCATGGCCACGGACCGCATAGGGGCTTCCGGTATAGCCGTGTACACCGGGTTGCCAGCCGTTGAGTGGTTGGGGCTCTTCGTGGCCCGACACACGGCACAGTCGCTGCAGTACTTGTCCAGGAGGGCGTAGTACCCCGGTGGGAACTTGAAGCGCCACTCCAGGTCCTGCTGCATCTTGTCCCCACCAGGATGCATGAGCTGGGCGTTATGCCAGTGGTCAATGAGCTCCTCCATTCGGTTTTCAGGGACCAATAGCTTGTCCTTGAGGAACAGTTTGTCCCCATCCTCGGTCAAGCCCTCGGGCCATTCGTCGTCCGACGGGGCGCTCACGGCATTCCAGTACTTGCTCCAGTGCTCGGATGCCGCATAGTCATCCGACCAGTCCTCTGTGAGCACCGACCTGACTGGCTCTAAAGGGGCCACCATCCATTGCTCGAGGGTTTCCTCTCGAATAGCTTGGACGCGGGCACCCCGGAACTTGGCCAGGTCCGTACGGTTTGCCATCACCACAAAGCACTTGACCCCCTCTTGCTCCATGGCCTTCTCCATCTTGATGATGCGCTTGGCCTCCTCGGTCTCCTCGGCGTCTCCATGGCTGGATATGTCCATCCAAGCCTTGCCCGCGAGGTAGGCCCATCGACTGAGGCAATCTGCCACAGTGTTGTCCTTCCCCGGGACATACACGACGCTGAGATCGAACTTGGCGAACGTCTCATGCGATCGGGCCCTCCTTGCCGCCGGTCCCGAGGGGTTGTCGACGTGCTCCTTCTGCCAGCTCTGCAAAGACTGATGGTCCGTACAAACCACCACCGGTTGCAATCCAATGTGGCCAGACCACTTCCTGAGCGCACAAACAATGGCGTACGTCTCCTTCTCCCTCGCGGTCCAGGTGCGGCGTTGGCCCTCGGCCAGGATCCCACTCAAAAACGCCGTCGTCCCGGATCTGCTCGAGGACTGCCCCTACAGCATAGTCCGAGGCGTCCGTCCGTAGCACGAATCCCTTGTCCGGGACCACCAGGAATAGCCCCAGTTGCCCCAGGAGTCGCTCCTTCAGGCGGCTGAACGCATCTTCGGCCTCCGGGGTCCAGGCAAGCTTCTTCTTGCTCCCCTTCCGACAATCGAACTTCCCCACCTGCAGCATCTTGTGCAGCGGCCCCGAGAGTTCTGCATACATCCGGACATAGCCCGAATAGTAATTGCAGAACCCCATGAAGGATCGGAGTTCGCTGATGGTCTGGGGCTTCTCCCAGTGGTGCAGGGACGCCAGCTTTCCGGGCATGGGACGGCGTTGCCCGTGACCAACCACGTGACCCGCGAACTCCACTTCCTTCACGAAGAGTGAGGCTTTGGTGGGCTTGCACACCATGTTGTGCTTGTCCAGCTCACTGAGCACTCGGCGCAGATCCTTCTCATGCGCTTCGATGAGCTCGTCCTCAGTCATGTCCTCCGTGCCGGACCCGATGATGATGTCATCCACAAAGGGATCGGCACAGTCCCGGACAGGACCGAGTAGGTCCTTCATCATGCGCTGGAAAGCGGCGTTACCATTCTTGGCGCCCATAGGCACCACTTTCCACTGCATGGGCCCCAGCGGCGTGGACATCGCTGTGCAGGGCCTGGAGTTTGGGTGTAGCGGCATCTGGTGATAGCCGTGTTTCAGGTCTAACACCGTGAAGATCCGCTTTTTCTGTTGCTTTTTCGAGGATGGTGTCGATCAGGGGAAGCGAGTACGAGTCGTGCTCGGTTTGCTCGTTCAAACCCCTCTAATCCACCACCAACCTCCACTCCCCCTTCTCCTTCTTGGGCACGATGAAGGCTGGGCTGGCCCATTCACTGTCGGAGGGTTCGATCCATCCTCGCTCAATGAACTCGGCCAACAACTTCTTCATGGCCTCGGCCCGATCGCCCTGAAGTTGGTACTCCCGATGACGATAGATCTTGGGGTTCGTCTTCAGCTTGATCCTCGCTGTGCCAAACCTCCCACGATCTGGAGGGTTCTTGTTGGCGACGCCACTGAATAGCCGCGGATAGGCATTGATCAGCCTCTCCTTCAGCTCGGCGACCTTCGGGTTCTCCTGGGCCTCTTCAGCCGCTTGCTTTGGTATCGATACAACCGACCGCACTGCGGTATAGGCCTCTTTGGGGTCCGAATCCGACTTCTCCTCGTCCGATATGCCGTCTTCATCGTCGTGGGGTGCACTTCCCACCGATAATCTTCAGAAATTTGCGGCATCGGGCAGGTTACTGTCGCCATCGGCCCCCATTCTTGGAAAATCCCACGTCGGCGGGTCCGACCCTACCGGACCATCGTATTGGTCCGCGATGTGATCCATGACCCTCGCCACGAACTCATCCTTCTCGTACTTGCCGGTGACCAACATCTTGTCATCCCACCAATGCGGAGATGTGACCATGGCACGCCTCTTCTTGGCTGCCACACGGTCGTGCATCCCCATCCGCATGTAGTTGACGACCTCGTCGATCCCGGCGTGGGACAGGACGTCAATGCCATCAATAGGCTGATCCGTCCCCTCCTTGGGCTCAAACATGACCTTCATGGGCACCGCCTCCACCCTACGGATGAATGCTTCATCACCCACGGGCTGGGCTTGCGCCCCATCCACCAGGAAAGCCTTGGTACCCCACGCTTGACCCAGGGGGGGGAATTGATACACCCTTGACGTCGATGAACAGGTCCTCCTCTGGCCCGAATGACATCTCGTTCAGGGTGATGGAGTCCAGCGTCGACTTGAGATCTTCCAGCGGACATGGGATGGATCCTATGCCGATGATGACCAGGATCCCCTTCGCCCTATCCGCGACGATCTTCTCTACCGTACGTCTGGTGTTATCCATGGAGCCATGCCAATACATAGGCCCCCACTCCTTCAAACCACAATGCCTGTGCCAGGCTGAGTCTCCTCGATGCCAATGCCTCCTACACTTCCGCAGAAGTGAGGCATCCCGGGAAGCGAAGACATCCGTCTCGGGCGCTTCAGCTCCCAGCGTCTGAATCATCCTGGCGTACACTTGCGGCGCCATTCCATACTCTGTGAGCTGAACTCCACGGTCTCCTCTGGACTTGGCACCCACAGCTTGCACCGCTTGGATGATCCGATCCTCTTCCTCAGCTTTCCATTGGGATGACCCGCACGCATAATCCGTGGACAGCCATGTGAGGCATTCATCATCCTCCCGGACCAGCGTTGCGCGATGGGGAAGGGCTCCAATGGCGTTGGCCACCATGAAGTCATACCCCATGATCATATCCCAATCAGTAATGTCGGCCACACAGAAGATCCCGGATAGAGTGCTTCTCTTCGCCAGATCAGGGCGGTTCAAGCGCTCATGTTCCCAGAATTCCATACTGATAGTGGCCTCATGGGTGCGACCACCCATGATCTCTCCATTGGCCACCTTCAGGCGTACCGGTCTCCGGCTGGGCTGCAGGGATTCCTCCTTGAACAACCCCCTCCGGACCAGGCTCACCTGGGCACCCGTATCCACCAACACATCCACCACCTTCTCCTCTCGTCCGCACCGTACTCGCACTTTCAAGTGCAACTGCCGCTCGTCACCATGAGGCGTATGGACGACTCTCACGGCATGCAACTCTAGCACGTCCGGGTGCATCAGGACTTCAAGGGTACGGTCACGGATGGTGTAGATCTTGGGCTGGTCCTTGCCATCCACGGGGCTCTCCGTGGTCGCTCCTTCCTTCTTGCCATGTCCCGTACCCACATGTACTTCCCTTGGCAGGGCGCTCCAGGGGTTGGGATTGACGAAACTCAGTGGTTTTGGCTCTTCCGGAGCCTTCTTTGGCACCCGATGTGCCTCGGATTCCTCAGGGATTCCACTGATTTTCGGAGGAGAGACCTCCGAGGTCCCACTTTCGAGGGGGCTCCTCTAGACTCGACTTCCCGCAGCCCCTTCCGGCTGCGATCTGCCAGGACTTTGTCCACCACGTTGCTGGGCTTTGAGTTCCCCCAACGTCCTCAACATGTCCTCAGCAACGTCCTCGATCGACCTCACTGGTCGGTCTTGGCCAGGTCCACCACCATAGCCTCTTTCTCCGCCTTTCCCTTGGCCTTTGCCTTGGCACTTTCCCCCGTCTCCGCCCTTCGCCTTCCAATCGGCAATCCGCTGTTCCTTGGGCTTCTTCTCGGGTTGGGCGGCGAAGTAGGCCTTCTTGTCCGCCTCATACACCTTGCACTGACGGTGGTCGTGTGCATGGTTGTTTCCCTTGCCATAAGAGACCCAGCACCCGTCGTGCTGAGACCTGTACTCCCGGAACGAGAGCGGTGGGTTCCCGATCCTCCTTGGCTGATTGCTCCTCTTGGGTCCCACCCGGCTCCATCTGGACCGATCCTGCCCATGGTCCCTCACGTTGTGCGCCACAAACGCGAAGAAATGGGCCTCCTCGTGATCCTCCCGGGACCCGGTCCAGTGGTCTTGGCCACTTCCACTACCATCCTCCGCGGAGATGGCCGTGTCCTCCTGGATCTCCCGATGATGGCGGTCTTCTCGGTGGCCTCGTTGTCCATGGCCTTGTCGATCCTGCACTTGGGCCTCGTTCTTGGCGTTGAGCTTCAGCTCCACCGTGATGTACTTCACAATCTCGTCCAGGCTCATGCGGGCGAAGATGACTTGCATCCTCAGCTGCTCTCCGCGCCTCCACTCCACGTTGTTGAGGCGCAGCAACCTTTGCCCCATGGTGTCTCCAAATACCTCCACGTATACGGCGTTCTTCAGTCCCAACATCCGGTTGGGCTCGCCCAGGTTCCTCCTGAAGAACTCCATGATACCCGCATGGGTATCCTCCGCCGCCATGATCCTCACCGCCACCCGCTTCTTGGCTCGCTTCTTTTCCTCGTCCTCCACTCGCCTCTCCCAGTGGCCGGGCAGAACGTCCTTCAGCAGGTGACGGATCTCGCTGGACTCGTTCCAGTCCCCAACCAGCTTGAGGCTCCGTCGGTACTTCCGCAGGTACCGGTTCCACTCCCGGACCCGCAACTCACCGCGGTCCAGCTGCAGCGGGATGGACCACAAGTCCTCCAGCTTTTGGTTCGGAGCGTCCACCCGCTCCTCATCCTCCAACCACTGGAGGCAGGCCTGCTCTGTATGGATCAATCCTTCCCGGATCTGATCCCGCAGCTCCTCCTTCAGGTCCTGCGCCAGCCGGTGTGGGAATGTCCGACATACCCACTTGTCCCGCGGCGCTCCCCGCATCTCGCCGACGACCTCCTCGGCGAAGTCCTCCCAATCCAGGATGAAGTCGTCCAGGTTGGAGGGGTTGCCATCATAGTAGGGGATTTTGATTCCCCTGAGGTCGTCAATCCTGATGGCGTCTCTGACGTCACCAGCCACCACTCCACCGAGACGGATACCATCTGAGGCCGGGGGGTGTGAGTACACTCCCCGTACATCCCTCTCCTCCATGGGGTGCGGTCCAGTTGGGCCTGAACCCATGAGGTTTGGAATGCGGGAAGGACTTGCTCCACCGGCTGTCCATATCCCCGTAGTGGGGTCCTTCGCCCACAGATTTCCGCCTGGGTGGCCTCGACCATGTCGGTTGGCGCTTCCCATGGTTCGCCCTTGCATGGTCTGGCTCTGGATCTCCTCTTCCGCATAAACTGCATGGGCAGTCGTAGTGGTCGGTAGATCCTGGGCGGCGTGGGACATCTGTACCGTCAGGCTCCTCGGGTCCGTGGTTACGTGCCCTTCCCGCATGGACCCAGCCGGTGCCGTGTGTTCCCCGAGCATTGTGGATTTGCTGAACATGGGAACAAACAGCAGCGCACCCGGGTCAACACGCGGAGGCACGTAGGGTGCCTCTGCCGGGCCGCCCATGGGTTTATCCATGGCGCTCCGGAGGGTCTTAACCCGCTCCACCAGCTCTGCCGCTGCTGGCTTTGCCGGGAGCTCCGGACCCGAGGTGAGGGGCTGTCGCTTCTCGAGCCTTTTCAGGCGTCCCGACATGTCCTCCACTAGGTGGAGGAGGCTGTCCACCACTCGCTGCTGCTTCTGCAGGGCCAGCTACAGATTTTCCCGGTACTGGTCCCGTTCCGCTCGCAGCTCCACCATGTCTCTCTCCGCGGCCGACTGGTCATCCAGGATCCCGGCGACGTCCTCTCCTAGGACGTCCTTCGCGTTGTCCAGGCTGTCGAGGCGGTGCACGATGGCGTCCATCCCCATCTTTGGGTACTTGCCCATGAGGAAGGATACGTGCTCGCAGTGGCACTCGGCGTGCTTTCCACCTGATCCGGCGCATCCCGCGGTTCCCGGCGCCTCGGACTCCTCCGCCATGAATGTGTCGCCCATGCTATCCCGCGTTGGCTCCGTGTGCCGGGCCACAGGCGCCGTTCTGGCTCTGGCGGGCCTGTCCAACGCCTCGGCGTCATGCTCCAGGCTGGGTTCTGGGGCCGTGTTCGCCCTTGTGGGCGGTCTGGCTGTCTCCTCCGACTCCGAAGGTTGCTCATAGGCTGTCCGATAGCCCTCGGAGTGCCCCTCGGACTCCCACAGCCTGACCGGGCTGGGGTCCGTATCCATAGCCCCGGCGTCCGCTGCCGCGGGCTTGGGTGACCCGCGCTTCCGGTAGCGCCGGGCCCGTCCTCCACTGCTGCCTGAATGGCAGGTCTCCTAAGAGTCCTCCGCGGCGGAGCGGAGGTTGCATGCCTTTCGGCAGCGATGCTCACACATGGAGACCAGGTACTCCATGTCAAGTCCTCCTCTTACCGAACTTCGTACTTCTCTTCGGGCTTCAACTTCCGGAGTTCCCCATGCTCCTGAGCATCTCGGCTCTTCTCTGGCTCCAATCTCCGGCGTGGTCTCCACCGAGTCCACAATACGCACCCGGGGCGTACTTGGGCAGGGCTCATAGGGGCCCAAGTCCCCGGGTCGGCGGTAGGTAGGGGCAGCAGGTACGCCTCTGCTACCATAAAGAAGGTCCCTACCAGGACCGGCCCCCGCTGTGCCCCTTCCGCCTGTTACCCCTGCTGACTTGCTCCTGATCAACGATTGCATTTCTCAAAATCCAGGGTCCAAAATCCAAAAATATAGAAAATAAAAACCTCCTTCAACCCTGAACAGCAACCGGATCCCACAAATACAGCAATAACCCAATCAACAATCCAATCCACGCTGCGGGCTACCGTTCAGCACACCGGTCGTCCCACGGTGGCGGGCATGAACAAGAATTGCACCAAAGAGGAAAGCCCTGAAATTGGCACATGAACACAAATAAAGCAAAGTTGGGGAAAGAGGTAAACATACCCATTCACAGCCATAAACCCCTCATTCCCTGGACTCAAGACCTTCCCTTGACTCACCAACATATTGCCCTGAACCAGGTCAAATGCGATGGCTGAATGCCATGTGTCAAAAGTCACTACACAAACCCCAAACTGTGTTCACTCCCAAGCCTATAAATCCTAGCCCAATTGGGGAGGTGGCGTGTCATGGCCTAGAGTGGCACTCAGGACCATGCCCTACCCTGACATATACTTGGTTGGACTTGGGGTCGAACGGGCTTAGAGATATGCCCCATGAGTTTGAACTCATAACATGCCAAAAACTTGCAATTCACACCATATTGGCACTATATCAAATATATGCTCAAAAATGAAGTTACCACTTATCCGAAGGCTCAAAGCATGCATGGAATCGAAGTCTAGTCTTCATGGAGGATGGAGACCAAAGGTCAATGCCCATGTACATCCCCACTTTACCCTCGAAACCCCTTCGGATATGGGCGCCACGCACCGCCCAAGTCATCCCATGATCTTGGGACTAATTCTTGTAATCCTTCGTGCGCCAAGCCAAATGGAGTACGCGATCCGGCATATGATGGTGTTCAACTCCAAAGCATATGCCAACATATGAACAACATACCATGGTTCGACTCACCATAGGCCTCTTGCTGTTTGCCGACCAGGTAAGTACACAAAACGCAAAAATGAGCAAAAATTGAGGTCAAAAACATGAAAATATGTCCAAATACAAAGTTGTCATGATAGTATATCTCTATGCTCACCCATGATATCCGCGCATGGTTCGATATACAAATGATTCAAACCAGTTGCGAACAATTGCCCCACTTGGATCCCAAATCGGGCGCATGGAGATACCTTCGCCACTCATATCTACATGCCCCATGAAAATGGGAGTGCACTCATGGATCTTTTTGCCAAACATACCATGAGCAATACATACGCGGTAGACTTAGTCTAGCGCTTTGAATTCCACAATTGGGACATGGGCAAAGCCCTTGTCACGTGCGGCTCCCCATCTCTTCGGCCACACGAAGATATATAACATGGGCGCGAGCATATTAAGACATATACTACCAATATCACACATATCCCTCAAAATTGGCTCCCACCATGGTATGTCATGCCCCTCCATGGTCATAACTTTGAGTAAAATGGACGTGGGAACCGAAGGAAACATGCTATGCAACCGCAAGACTCATGCGCTACACTCGAAAGTCATAATATCAAGTCCAGACACATGGTCAACAAGTTATAAACAAGTTTCTACCATGTTGACCATGATCCTATGCTACAACGAGTGTGTGATGATGACCCAAGGGTTTGGACCCTACTGAAAAAAAGTTGAGACTGGGGCGATTGCAACGCAAACTTCCTTATTCTCTTTCCTCACACTGACGCGTAGATATGGCCCTTCAAAGTGGTCCCACGTATCACTTTTGTTTCCCTCATATCTTCAAGTCAAATGGGTGGCAGATGTAAGGGAAACCTGATTCGGGCATAGGGAAAAGAGTATGACCACTCGAAGAAGACCAAATCAAGTGCGGCGATGTCGAAGTCGAAAATCCGATTTCGACATCGCGAAAAATTGAGATTAAAATTTCGAGTGCATATTTAGAAAATTGCGGAAGCAACGAACCCTTTACTGATGAAATCTGACCCTTCATCGGAGTTTCCGCCAAAATATCTGGTAATAACAGTTAACCAATCGGTTACCGCAAAATCGCGAGCCAACTGACAGTCGCTGATACATTGACAATCAGAACGAAAGGCTGAAAAATTACGGAAACATTATGATAAAAAAGCCCTGTTGATTCCTGATATTCTGATATATAAATCTCAGCTGGCGGCGCCTCGGTACTGAAGATGGCCGCTCATAGCCGGAATGGCCAAACGTATCACACTATTACATCGGGTTAGGTCAGGTGGATGGGAGAGTATGATATCAGCCAATGGCGGCTTGCCGGCACATAGATACACACCCCAAGTGACCCCAAGATGGCCACGGGGGTCCGAACCGGCTTCAATATATATATATATATATATATATATATATATATATATATATATATATATATATATATATATATATATATATATATATATATATATATATATATATATATATATATATATATATATATATATATATATATATATATATATATATATATATATATATATATATATATATATATATATATATATATATATATATATATATATATATATATATATATATATATATATATATATATATATATATATATATATATATATATATATATATATATATATATATATATATATATGTATATGTATATGTATATGTATATATATATATATATATATATATATATATATATATATATATATATATATATATATATATATATATATATATATATATATATATATATATATATATATATATATATATATATATATATATATATATATATATATATATATATATATATATATATATATATATATATATATATATTACTACACCCCTCTCCCCTTAAATTTAGCGAACAACAAGCAACAACAAGCAACAAGCAACAACAACAACACGTCTCCTTGCTGTTTTGGCCATTGCTCCGTCCCAACGCCTCGGATCATTGGCCGATGTAGCCATTTTGGAGCGCAGGTTTTGGCCTTGCGAAATCCCAGTTTTCAGCCAAAAAATCACCAGTGGCGGCCCAAAGCAGTGGCGCCAAGTCGGGAGGTGCCCTCCCAAGTCTGCACGGTTTCGGGCCAAAAACAGCCATTTTCGCCCAAAATAGCCCCCAAACCCGGGCGAAACGCCCAAACGAAGGAAAACGGTGGCCACGCACCATGTGCGGCTTGACTTCACCGTGTCAGAGAGCCCTGTAGTGCCCTTCAACTCCGGGATATGTCCGAGAAACGGCCCAAAAAGGATCCCAAAACCCCAAAAACGGCGCAATATGCACCAACCCCCCGAAACCAAGCACGGTCCGTATCTTTGGCTACGTGGCTCAAAATCCGATTCCGAGGGCACCTAGTCCACCCGCAACCCCCCACTTTTTGTGCTTTCCACCCCTTGGAATGGCCCAACAAGACATGTAGACCCCCGTACTAGTGGTCACTTGGTGCAGTCGGAGGGCAGCCCGGCCCGCGCACGGCGGGGGCCAACGGTGGGTCCACCAGGGTCCCCGGGGCGAAAAAATCATTTTTTCCAAAGTAGTTCCAAGATCACCTGGGATGCTCAGACAAGTGTTTTCAGGCCGTTTTGAGCCCGTGGTGGCGCGTTTTGGGCCATGGAAAATCCCAAAATGCCTTGAAAATGGGCCGTTTTGGGACCAACAATGGGTCAAAAATCGGTCAAAAACGCGTTTTTCCAAAAGTGATCCCGGACCATTTATGATGCTCAAACAAGTGGTTTTAGCCCATTTTGAGCCCGTGGCGACGGGGTTTGGCTCATGGATAATCCCAAAATGCCTTGAAAATGGGCCATTTTGGGACCAAAAATGGGTCAAAAATGGGTCAAAAATGCGTTTTTCCAAAAGTGATCCTGGACCATTTGGGATGCTCAAGCAAGTGTTTTTAGCCCTTTTTGAGCCCCTTTTGACCGAGTTTAGCCCTTCCACCACATGTATGCACCACTTTGTGCCCTTCGCACGTACCTTAGAGCCGTGTGGTGGAGCCACCTAGAGTTGGGAGAGGGGTGTAGATTGGAGGTATATATATATATATATATATACATACATATATATATATATATATATATGTATATATATATATATATATATATATGTATATATACATACATAGATGTACATACATGTATTTGTATACATATGTATATATTTAACTTGGAGGGAGTAGAAATTGAGTAGGAGGGAGTGGATTTTCGCTTGGAGGGAGTGTATTTTCACTCGGAGGGAGTATACATACATACATATACATATATACATATATATATATATATATGGCACAACGTGCAACGCCCCCCCCCCCTAGGGACCCACCGGCCGGGGGTTGGTTGGGGTTAGGGACCCCCCCCCTATTTTTGGGTCGAGGAATTCAAAAAAAGAGAAATTAGAGCCGTTTGGGACAGTGGTCGGATTCTATGACCCTTCAAAGCTGCTAAAAATAGGTATTTCTTACCCAGTGACATCATCCCCCAAAATAGCCTCAAAATCCTAAAAATTGCCCTATTCACCTCACAAAACCCACAAAACCCCCAGCTCATTGCCGTCAATGCCTTCATTTGGATCCATTCATCACCCTTTTGCCCCACTAGGGGCAGGGGAAGGGGCACCTACACCCCAGCGTACCAATTTGTGAGCCTACCTTGCATATTTTGCTATTTTTAGTTCACTGGTTAGGACCCTATTTTTGGTGATGTCATACCCTATTTTTAGCCCTACCCACACCTTTGTGCGACCAAATGCTCCACCCCAACTATCCAAAAACCTTCTCAAAGGTGTTTATTTGTGTTCCCCACCCTTAAAATAGGGGGTGTGGTCCTTACTTGCCCTCCAACCCTCCCCAAGTCACGGAGGTGGGGGGGGGGGCGTTGCACGTTATGCCATATATATATATATATGTATATATATATATATATATATATATATAGATATATATGTATATATATGTTACTACACCCCTCTCCCCTTAAATCTAGCTAACAAGCAACAACAAGCAAGCAACAAGCAAGCAACAAGCAAGCAACAAGCACTTCTCCTCACTGTTTTGGCCATTGCTCCGCCTCATTGCTCCGGGCTCCACCCCACCCTCGCCATCTTCGAGCCCAGGTGGTGGCCTTGCCAAATCCAAGTTTTGAGCCAAAAACCCACCGATGGCAGCCCGGGGCGGTGGCGCCAACTCGGGAGGTGCCCTCCCAAATCTGCGCAGTTTTGGGCCAAAAACAGCCATTTTTCGCCCAAAACAGCCCTAGTAAGGGTTCAAAACAGCCAAACGAAGGCGAACAGCTGCTCCATTCACGTGCGGCCCGACTTTCTCGTGACCAAGGGACCTTTGGTACCCTCTAACTCCACGATATGTCCGAGGAACGGCCCAAAAAGGCGCCAAAAAGCCCCAAAAACTGCGCAATGTGCACCAGCACCCCGAAACCAAGAACGGGCCGTATCTTGGGCTACGTGGCTCAAAAACGAATTCCGAGGGCACCTAGTCCGCCCGCAACCCCGACATTTTTTGTTTTCCAAGCCTCAGAATCGCCCAACGATCCACGTAGACCCCCGTACCAGGGGTCACTTGGTGCAGCCGGAGGGCCGGCCAGCCCACCCACAGTGGGGGCCAAAGGTGGGTCCACCAGGGTCCCCGGGGCGAAAAAAATGATTTTTTCCAAAGTTGTTGCTAGACCACTTGGGATGCTCAAACAAGTATTTTTAGGCCGTTTTGAGCCCGTGGTGGCGCGTTTTGGGCCATGGGAAATCCCAAAATACCTTGAAAATGGGCCGTTTTGGGACCAACAATGCGTCAAAAATGGGTGAAAAATGTGTTTTTCCAAAAGTAATCCTGGACCATTTATGATGCTCAAACAAGTGGTTTTAGCCCATTTTGAGCCCGTGGCGACAGGTTTGGGCTCATGGAAAATCCCAAAATGCCTTGAAAATGGGCCATTTTGGGACCAAAAATGGGTCAAAAATGGGTCAAAAACGCGTTTTTCCAAAAGTGATCCCAGACCATTTGGGATGCTCAAACCAGTGTTTTTAGCCCGTTTTGAGCCCCTTTCGACCAAGTTTAGCCTCTTCCACCACATGTATGCACCATCTTGTGCCCTTCGCCTGTACCTTAGAGCTGTGTGGTGGAGCCACCTAGAGTTGGGAGAGGGCTGTAGATTAGAGGATATATATACATATATATATATTGAAGCGGTACCCAGGACCCCATGGCTAGGTTACGGCATACAACCGGTCTCCGGTCCACTAACCCCAAGTATGGAAGGGAAGACCGGTCTCCGGTCCACTAACCACATGTACGGAAGGCGCCCATTGACGCCCGGTGCGGGCCCGGCAGGAGCGTGTTCCGTACCGTAAAGCCCCGCATCGGCAACCGATGCACCGCCAGCGGAGATTTATATATCAGAACATCAGGAATCAACAGGGTTTTATTTTCATATTGTTTCCGTCAATTTTTACGCTTCCGTTCTGATATTCCCTGTTTTGGCAGCTGGCGGTTAGCTCGCGACTTTACCGTAACCGCCAGTTTAACTGTAATTAATGGAAATTTTAACGCTATCCGTGACGAAGGCTCTAAAGTCTTCAGGAATTGCGTTGATGCATCCGCAATTTTCACATTCTACACTCGCAATGCTTAATCCGAATTTTTCAGGATGTCGAAATCGGATTTTCGACTTCGACATCCCCGCACTTGATTTGACCTCTTTCGAGTGGACCTACGTGCTTCCCTATGCACGAATCAACTTTCCTTTTATCCTGCCCTCCATTTGTCTTAAAGATATGGGCAAAACAAAGTTGATTCGTGAGGCCACCTGTGAAGGTCATATCTCGTGTTGCTTGCGAGGAATGACAATAAGGGAACGTGGGATGTATTCACAATACTCCCGACGTAATTTAGGAAGCATCATATGCCTTGCGTCTCCACACGTGCGCACTAGTGTAATGGATCATGGTCAAGAGGGTAGAGTTTGCGTTGTAACTCTATGGCCATGATATTGCGTGCGTTAAGATAGCCTTCGAGTGTATCGCGCGAGTGTTGGTGTTGCATAGGAACTCTCCTTGAGTTCCTATGAGCGATTGACACAAAGTTATGCCCTTGGGGGGGCATGACATATCGTGGGGGGAGCTACCTTTTTGGGCAATATGGAGTATGTGCCTTGTGTTGTGTTGCGTGCCCATTTGACGGGTCCATCGCTCCAAGCCAAACCCGCCAATGGACCTCATATTGTGCAAGCCCCTTCTCCATACTCCCCACGATCAATTGCATGCCTAACCTTCGTGGAGGAAAGCTTGTATTGCGATCCCAAAGCGATGCGTTGGGAGCAAGGTGTGTGTTTTGCAATTTTCCATATTTTCATGTGCCCACTTGGGAAGTAGCGCTTGTAACCTTTCAAAGCGCCCCAGGTGGAGCACATATGTGCAATCGAAGGTCATTGGTGTCAAGTCATTGTGTTTAGAAGGATTAGTTGATTGCACGATCCAAGCCGAAGATATTATAATATAATTGTGTAGCTTTCAAGGCACTTTTGCGTGTCCTTTCGCCAATTTTGCCATTTTTGGCTCGTCATGATGTCAAGTGGCGACCATGTATCTCAACGTCGCGCTCAATTGACATCATGACCTAAGTATGTTATGAGGGTACATACTTCGGTACCCAACATATCTTGAACCCGGCGAGTAACTCCTCTTGGGCTTGGCGTACCGTGGCCGCCATGTTGGCGATTTGGGACTATCCCAAATCATGGGCTCACTTGGCGACCCTGCCATTCCCATAACCGGAGGAGTTGGGCGACGCCCAAAAGATATGTTGGACACATATGACTTGATACCAATCCTATGGCACACTCCGGTCCAAGTCGGGCATGTGTGTGCGCATTTTTGGCCATTTTGAGCAATTTTCCACTTTTTCTGCCCGCCGTGCACTATGTTGAGCCCACCCGTGCATGCCGGACGCATGGACCAATGGACCATATATGACATGGGTGTTATGTATATTGGTCCCCATGGTTCACACACCACGTGGGTGAAGCGGAGCAACCCTCGTTAAGGCGCTAGCCCAAAATAAGTGTGGGCAATTTTACCATTTTGGCATTTGTGGACCCTATTGGGATCGTCACCATGCCGAGTGGCATGGAGATCCTAGAGAGCCCAGGGCATGGGAGTCTCTGTTGGACTCTCGGTGGATCGCGTATGGAATGGCAGATCCGATCTTCAAACCGGCGTGGAAATATACTATTGGGAGCACCCCGAGTTTTGGCTCATTTCGAGCAGCCAAAATGACCCCATTTTGGGACCCCAATTTCCCCCTTCCGTGTGGTCAATTGGCGGCCTCATTACTCTATGCCCACAGGGGGCCTGGACCTAATTTCAAGTTGTGCACTCAGATAAGAGTCCTAGGTAATGCCTCCTAATCTGTGAGGCATTGGCCTTGCCCTGGCTGGGCGAGCCACGCGTGGGAATGACGCCAACTTTGGTGATTTTGGCATCATGACCCCACTTGACGAACCCGTGGTGCCCTGATGCCGGGACCTCAGAGGGAACCAGGTTGGGTGAGGGCTCCAGAAAGTTCGTACTCAAAGGGCATAGGGTCAGTTGCCTCGTCCCTACCTCTGGCGGGTCCGGACGAGGGGTCAATTTTGGAGTATTTTGAGGTAATATTGGTTTCGGCTGAAACAGCCCATTTTCAGCTACCAACTCCTGGGTGATAATGGCGGGGCCATATCTCTGGCTCAGAGGGGAGTTCGGACCTGCCATTGAGGGAGCATAGGGAGCCACTGTGGGTTGGTTTTGGCGCTCCTTGTTTTGGTGGAACTCGCCTGTGGCTGGGCGGGACACCCCCCCTAGTGGCAGGGTTTCAGGGTCCGGACTGAGCAGGGCATGGGTTGTATTTGAGCCCCCGCCCCCACCAGCCACTGAGAGGGTCGGACCTTGGATTGGGATATGAGTTGGGATTGAGTGTCTATTGTCCTGTGATGCCCTTACCCCAGTCAAGTCTTAACCCCATGTGTCCATATCCTGATGTGTTGCTGTACATACTTTCGTTTCCTTGTTGCAGAGTGGCAAGGATCCTGAAACGCTTTGTCACATGACATGAGCGCATTGATGCCCCTGTGAGCGTAGTGCTTTGCCTGCCTGCTCACTTGCGCGTGTCCACCGCAGCGTCCCGTGGCCGGCCCCCCACGGGAACGCGTCAAAAGCGTTTCACCGCCGCGGGGTTACCCTGCCCTCGCGTGCCACTCGGGGCCACCAACCCCGAGCAGCGCGGCGCAGCTCGCAGCTCGCAGCGCAGCGCAGCGGCTTGCAGCGCAGCGCAGCGGCTCGCAGCGCCACCCAGCGACAGCGCCAGGTTCGTCACGGAGCCAGCAGCGCCGTCCAGAGCATCGCCCTGACAGCACGGCGACCGTGAAGGAAGTGGACTGACCAGGACTCCTGCATCAGCGAGTCCCATCGGCCGACCAGCAAGGCCGCGTCAACCACCTCCACAACCACCGGCTGACCAGCACCAGCCGCACTCCCAGCCCAGTGCTGCAGCACCCGCCTCAACAACCACCACCAGTTCGTTGAGTGGAACGAGTGCACACCAAGGACCTCAAGACCAAGTACGCCCCCCGCTGCCATGGTAAACTGGCAAGAAGCGGGTAGGACGTGGCCGCGGCCCCACCCCCATGCAGCGCACCTACTGCGTGGGTTGGTTTGGGACCAGCACTACCGCCACAGCCACCCCCAGTGCGAAGGCGGCATGCCCGGGAGCTTCGAGCTCCGCACGGACATCGCCCCCGACCGCCTGCAGGCCGTGGAGGACTGGCTGCGGGCGGAAGGGTTCGCCTTCCGCTTCCAGCAGAGGCGCTGGAGGACGTGGACCCGGCCGGACAGGCCCGGCGAAGGCCTGCGTCCCGACGGGATTGAGGAGGACGAGATGCCCAACGAGTACCCGTCGGGCGCCTCGATCAAAGTCTCCATGTGGGACATGATCGAGAAGAACTTCCCGGAACCGAGGAGCGAGCGCAGGCTGCAGGGCAGCAGCAGCGCGTCTCCGGGGAAGGAGAAGCGGTCCGCCAGGGACAGGAAGCAGGACCGGAAGTGGCGGGAGTACCAGGAGTCCCTGGCCGCCGAAGCCGCCCAAGGCGCCAAGGGCGGAACCCCAGCCCCCAGTCCCCAACGGGCCAATGATGGTCATCACCCCGGCCACGCCACCCTCGGCGACTTCATCCAAGTCGCCAGGCAGACCAAGGCCAAGCCCCGTCTGCTGCTCCTGAGGCCCCAGCAGGCCCCAGCAGGCCCGAGCAGCGACGTGGGGTCGGCCCACCGCGGGAGGATGCCGGCCGACCAGGCCAGCTCCAGCAGCAGCGTCGCTCCCGACAGGGACGTGGCGCGCGCCTGTGAGCGCGCCTGTGGGGTGCCCTGCAACCTTCCGGTTGCCCGACAACGGGCCAGGCAGCACAGCGCTGCCGTGGAGGGCGCCGTCGGCATCGCCCAGGAGGAGGCTGCGGAGTGGGCGCATGGCATGGCCATCCACGCCCAGACCGTGGCGGCCATTGCGGCCGGACTCACGGCCGTAGCCGCCCATGGGGCAGCGACTGCCCAGGTCAACGGTGCGTTGGCGGCAGCCGACGAGGAAGCCCGCCTGACGCAGGAGGCCATTGCCTGCAAGGAGGCCGAGCTGAGGGCGCTGGAAGAGGCGCTTGCCCAAGGGAGGGCAAAGAAGGAGGCGGAGGAAAGGGCCCACGCCGAAGCGACGGCTAAGGCCCAGGCAGACGCCGCCAAGAAGGACGCCATCGAGGCCGCGCGACAAAAGGTCGCTGAGGAGAAGGCCAAGACGGAGGCGGAGCTGGCGGCGTTGGAAGCGCAGACGGGGCGGCTGCAGCAGGCCCGGGAAGCCGAGGCGGCTCGTGCTCGGGAGGAAGCCGAAGTGCGGGCTGCCGCAGCCACCGCCGCCGCAATGGAGGAGGCAGAGGCCAAACTCCGCCGCGAGACTCCCCCGGGAGGATCACGAGTGGAGACCTTTCGAAAGCTTTTCGAAGGGGACGCCTCCTCCAAGATGACGCTGGATGAGGCGGACACGGGCAGCAGTGGGAGCAGTGGCCCCACCGCCCATCGACGGAGGAAGGGCAAGGGGAAGACCCCCGAGAGGCCGCGGAGGCCAGCGGGTGGACACCCCCACGACAGTGACCCCTTCTTCACCGCCAGTGACGGGGATGAACGAGGCCGCCGATATCGCCAAGTGGTGGCTTGGACGGGCGGAGGCGGCGGAGACGTCCCCATGGAACCGGAAGGTGAGGGTGAGGATCTCCCTCCTCCCTACCGGAGCTCGGAGTCTTCCGAGACCGAGACGCCCAGGTGGGGCGACATGGACGAGGATGACGACATGGACTTCGGCATCACGAAGAAGCGCCCATCCTCGGATCCACCGAGGCGACCCGGCGGAGGCCCACCGGGACCCCCTGACAGAGGACAATCAGGACCCCCTGGAGGATGCCCACCAAGTGGACCCCCTGGAGGCGGACGGCCGGGCGGGGGAGGACCCCCTGGACCGGGCGGACCCGGCAGAGGCCCTCCTGGAGGACCCCCTGGGTACCCCGACGACCCACCAGGGAACGGCGACCCGGATACCACCTGGCGGTGGATTGTCTACCTCCGCAGGAGGGTCCAGTTCCTCGAGCGCGAGGTAGACACGGGCAAGGGCGAGATGACTCGCATCTCCGAGGTCGTCGCGCGCGCGCAGAGAGAGCTGGACATCGCCAGGGCCGAGACCAGGCAGCTGAACACGGTCATCAGCGGCCTGCAGCAGAGGCTGGACGCGCTGGAGGCCCGTGGAAGCGTCGGCAGCGACCACCCACCCCTGGAGTCTGGCTCGTCGGACGTTGGCTGGGGACCCGGATCAGGTCCAGGCAGACCCCACGCCCCCCGCGGAGCCCCGGGGAGTCGCCCCGGCGCCAGTGCCCCCTCTCTCACCGCCCTCTCTCACCACAGCGCGGGCCGCCGCAACGAGCGCGTGCCGCCCGGCAGTGGCAGTGAGGATTGGCGTGATGAGTGGCTCAGCGCGGAGTACCGCAACCGCCGTGCTCCACCGCGGACACCGGTACGCCCCCCGCGCCCCGCACCAGCCCTGGAGCCAATTCCAATGGCTGGTGGACGTTATGGTGGACTCAGGGATGAGGTCCCCAGAGGAGACGTGGAGTGGGATGTCGGTGAAGGTGAGGATCTGGACCTGGACCTGGAGGAGTTCGACATCAGCCAGCCGCGTGGTGTACGACGGGAGGCCGCTGAACGCAGCCGCCGGCGCCGTGATGAGGATGCGTACATGGAAGGAGTACGGCGTGAACATCTAGGTTCAGCGTACATGGAGGAACCGCGGCGTAGCCACAGGGATTCCATGGAGGAGATGGACGTGGCGGCCGTGGGAGTCCGTGGGCGAGGCCGATGGGAACCTCGGTCGACCTCGCGGCCGGCGTTCATGGTCTCTAAGGCCGCGGATGCCGCCGTGTGGGAAGACTTGAAGGACATCAAGCCCCCCATGTACGATGGCAACCCCCTCAACCTCGACCGCTTCTTGGAGAAGCTGGACGATTGGGGGCTGACCGTCACTGAAGACCTGCCTCCCGCGGATGCGGAGAGATATGTCTTCAGACAGTTCAGGTACCGCCTGCCGGAAGTGCTCGGAGAGCTATACTTCGTGGCGACCAAGGAGGGGAGAATCAAGACCCTCAAGGAAGCCACGAAGTGGCTCAACAAGCAGGAGCGGGTGGACGCTCCGCAGGTGGCGGCCAAGCGCTGGAAGTCCATCAAGCTTGAGCATGATGGACGGGAGATCCGCCTACGGGACTGGCGTGACTTCCGAGGGAAATACACCCTCTTCCGCCGCAACGTGGAGGACTGGAACGAGGGTGACGAGCAGGCTCGCCTGCTCTACATGCTGCCGGAAGCATGGATCAAGAGGGTCACCAAGGAGGAATCCAAGAGGGCCAAGTCCAACCACACGGTCAAGATGATGCTCCCCAAAGAGTATCATACGAACGTGGTGGCTCGGACGAGGAAGAACGTGGCCCGGGATGTCAAACGGCACTCCCTGCGGAACGCTCTCCTCATCACCGTCTGGGGCGATCGCGAGGAGACCGCGATGTGGCGCCTTGACGAGTGTGAGTTGAGCGGCCAGACCATCCGTCTGCAGCCCATTCCGGCGCGGATGAGCTGCGACGAGATCCTTGAGTGGGTTGGCGAGGAAGTACTCAAAGAGTACCGAAACCTCCACCACACCCGCGGGTTGAGGCCCGGTGACCGCGACGTCAACTACGTTGGCGAGGGACCTGGCGGGGAAGCTGCCATGGACCCAGCGGGCGCCGACGGCGATGAGACTCTCGTCGACGATGACGACGACGATGAGCCCGCCGAGGTGGCCGTTTGTGCCTTCGTGGCCAAGAACCTGAGCGCGGGGAGCAAACCAGGAAACTGGAAGCCCCTGCAGCAGGGTTGGAGGAAGCAGGAGAAGAGGGACCCTCGCCGCATTGGCGACCCTCCGCTGTCCTTTGGGGAGTTCATACGAGCTCACCCTCAGGGCTGTTTCAGGTGTTATGGGAGGCGAGGCTTCAACCATGACCACCGAACATGCCCCGTCCACAAGGCCGACACGGAGGCTTACAAGAAGGCGCACGGGTCGAAGAAGCGTGCGCCCGCGGGTATCCGGGAAGCCAAGGTGGAGGTGGACAGGGACGAGCTCTCCAAGATGGTGTCGCAGGGGACCGAGTTGGCCAAGGAGATCCAGGAGATCAAGAGGAACTGGGTCCCCAGGTCGGACAACAAGAACAAGGAGAACAACCAGAACAACCAGAACAAGGACAAGGACAAGAAGCCTACTCGCAGCGAAAGAAGGAAGAAGGGCGTCAACGAGGTTGATGCGGAGGAGAACACTCCTTCTTCCACAACCGACGCCCCCTAGCGGAGCCCCTGCAGCCAAGGGCCCCAGCTAGGGCGGTCGCAGGATGGTGACGTGGGAAGCGCCGAACCATCCCAGTCGGGAGTCGACAAGCACAAAGGGACTGCCGCGGGTGGGAGGCCCGGTCCGGCACCCAGTCGCGGAGGCGGGGTGAGGGCAAGTGAAGGCACGAACCCTTGCACCCGTCCGTCCTTCGCGACCAAGAATGTGTTTGATGTACTACAGGATCTATCCGAGAGTATCGGAGGATCACCCGGACCGCAGCTGGATGCTGCAGATGGGCAGCCTGAGCCCATTGTCCACGACCTGCACCAGTCGCTTGTTGAGCTTCTGGAACGGCCGGAGATCCTGAGTTTGCACGCCGTGCGCCGTGTCGGTCGCGAGCGGCAGTTGCATCTTAAGGTCCTTGCCTTATGCGGGGAAGTGGAAAAGGTTTCTCGACGTGTTGGTCGACACGGGAGCTCAAGTCAGCTGCGTCAAGGCTGGCCTACTTCCAACAGAGTGTCTGACCGACAGTCGGAAACCTGTCAGGCTGAAGGTGGCGAACGGCCAGTACATGGTGGGAGGCACGAAGGAAGCGGCCATTGGGCTGCAGTTCGTGAACCATCGTGAGCTGAGCCGCCCAGACCTCGGCAAGGAAATCCTCCTGCACGGTCGCTTCTACGAGGCCGAAATGGACTGGGACATGATCGTCGGGTACGACTTCATGATGGAGACGGACTCCGGCGTCCTCCCGGCCCAGGCCTCCATGACCCTGTACCAGGACGACCAACTCTCGTGGCTTTCGTCACCTGAGCATCATGTGGAATGCCAATGGATCCACCCCGAACGCAATCAGCTCGAAGTGGCCGCGCTGGACACTGAGCCAACTGGTCCTGCAAACCACGAGTACGGCGTAAGGCCGGAAGTGGCGAGCCGAGTTGTTGCGGACTTGGGAGCTTCGGATCTGCCCCTGGATGCGCTCTTTCCAGGAACCTCCGCCCATCTGCGGGTGTGTGAGAAGTACTGGAGCGCAGAGGACTCCGCGTGGAAGAAGCACTGGGGTCCGCATCAGGGATTGATGTGGATCCATTGC
Source organism: Eutreptiella sp. 'Long Island Sound 2002' (assembly GCA_964036045.1). NCBI lineage: Eukaryota > Euglenozoa > Euglenophyceae > Eutreptiales > Eutreptiaceae > Eutreptiella > Eutreptiella sp. 'Long Island Sound 2002'. Next base: position 44,766,909 of record OZ038378.1, on the reverse strand, counting down.
CCCCGTTGGGACATTCCAAGAGCGATAGCGAAGATTCGCAAGGACCGCTCCAAGGCAGTGTTGGTTGTTCCTATGGGATGCACCGAGGAGGAAAGTACCCGACATTGGGTAGCCTCATTGACCAACATGACCTTAAACAAGGTCGTCCTACCGGCTGGAGAGAGTGTCTATCAGGACGCTAAGGGACAGCCCATGCCACCCCAGAGATGGCCAACGGAATTCCACTATGTGGATGGGGGCCTTGATCAGGCCGACGCAACGGACTTCGTGTGTGTCAACCGCATCATAGCGGAGCCATGGCGGCAATGCTTTGCGGTTCCCCCTGTTGACATCGAAGAATCGGAATCGGAAGACCCCCTCACTGAAGAGGAGTGGGATCTGGTTCAGGGGTATATGGATGAGCCCTTTCACGACTGGGGAAACCAGCGTGAGGGCAAGGGCCAGGACAGAGCCTGGTGGGAAGTGGACTCCATCGTCTCCGGTTCCTATGACGGGGACACCTTCGTTCAGAGGGTGCAGGATCATATGTCCAGCCAGGACAAGCCGCCCGGCGGTAACCCACCCACCTACGGCGATCCATTCCGAGGCAAGACCAGAGATGGCCCTTTGGGCCACCTGGGAAGACCACATGAGCTGAAACCGAGCGGGGTCGCTACCCCTCAAGTAAGCTCCGTGGTTCAAGTGCCCGGAAAAGCCAAGGCGGAGTCCGATGACTGCCCCAAGATCCAGGCGTTGAGGGCCAGGCTGAAGCAGAAGTATGGCGAGACCTTCTTCAGCGGAAAACCTGTGTTCCCCCCACCGGTGCGTGGACCGTATGGCGAGGCCAAGATACGACTGAAGCAGGACCCCCGTGTGTATCGGCACCGGGAGTTTGCCCTGAGGGGCGAGAGGAAAGAGGCCATGGAGAAGATCCTCCGTGACTTCATCCAGAGAGGCTGGCTCGAGCCGTGCCACTCCGAATGGGCCTCTCCGTGCTTCGTCGTCCACAAGAAGGTGGCCGGTGAATGGCGGCTCGTGGTCGACTACCGCGGCCTGAACGCCCAAACACAGCACGACAGCTACACGCTGCCCCTCATTGAGGACATGCTGCAAAAGCAACACCGGCGGAGGATCTTCACGGTGATTGACCTGAAACATGGTTATCATCAGATGCCTCTCGCCGAGGTGTCCCGTGCCTGCACAGCCATGAGCACCCCACTTGGACCTCCCCAGTGGAAGGTGATGCCCATGGGCGTTACCAACGGCAATGCGGCTTTTCAGCGGATGCTGGAGAACCTGCTTGAGCCGGTGCGCGACTGTGCGGACCCCTTCGTGGACGACGTGATCATCGCGTCCGGGGACCCCAGTATGAGCTACGAGGAGCTCCTGGAGGCACACGAGAGGGACGTCACTCGAGTGCTGGACCTTCTGGTTCGGCACAAACTCACGGGCAGCAGTGACAAGGCCACCATTGCGGTAAGCGAGGTGGTCTTCGCTGGCCACGTGGTCGGGAACGGGCAGCGAAAGCCCATACCCCGCAAGGTGGCTGCGATTGAGCACTGGGAAAAGCCCAAGACGGTCTCTGAGCTACGGGCGTATCTGGGGTTCTGCAACTACTACTCGGGGTATATCAAAATGCATGCCGAGTATGCAGCCCCCATGACGACCATGCTCAAGGGCAACCGAGAGGAGACCAAGAAGGGGTCCAAGAAGGCTCTGGTCTGGACAGCTGAGTCCGACCGTGCCTTTGAGGGGATGAAGCAGGCGCTGCTATCCGCAGTGGGTCTGCACCTCGTGGATCCCGACCGAGGGTTCGTCCTGCGCACCGACGCTTCCGACTACGCCATTGGCGCTGTGTTGGAGCAAGTGTTTGACGACGGGAGGCACGTGCCCGTGGCCTTCTGGAGCCGAGTCCTGGCGGAAGGCCAGAGACGGACGTGGACGCCCCGTGAAAAGGAGGCGTATGCCATCGTCATGGCTCTCAGGAAATGGGCAGGGTACATAGCCCTCCATCCCGTCACCGTCTGCACCGACCATCAGAGTCTGCAGTCGGGGCACAAGGAGCACGTGGACACCCCCTCAGGTCCCGCCTCCCGACGGGCAAGATGGCATGAGACCTTGGCCAAGTTTGACCTCACGGTTGTGTATATTCCTGAAAAGGATAACACCGTGGCGGACTGTCTCAGTAGGTGGGCCTATCCCGCCAGCAAGGGCATGACGGATATCTCTGCCCATGGCGATGAGGCTGAGACCAGCTGAAGCCAAGAGGATCATCGAAATGGAGCGCCTGATGGAGGAGGAGGGTGCTAAATGCTTCGTCGTCATGGCTGCGGATGCCCCCCTCGCGTCGAGGGTGAGCAGAGCGGTCAGTGTACTCGCCCCTGAAGGAGCTGAGTCCGACAAGCACCTCTTCCCGGAGTCTTGCCTCGAGGAGGACTGGACCGACGATTACGCCAAGTCTGAGGCCTTTGTGGCCGAGTATAGGGCTGTGACCGACCCTGACAACGGGCAGAAGTGGCCAAAGGGGCTGACCGAGGAAGATGGCAAGCTCTACCGGAATGGTAAGCTGCTAGTACCGGAGTCCCGGGTGCTCGAGCTTTGTGAAGCTTGGCACCACCACATGCTGCACCCAGGGGTCAAGAAGCAAGCTCTTGACATGCAGCGTCGGTTCGAGATCGACCATATCGTTCTCTACACCACCATCAAGAAGGTCAGGAAGGGTTGCTCGGTCTGTCAGGCCTGCAATCCCGACAACCGGAACGTCAAGGGGGAAGCCCAATGGACCCCGGTTCCGGATCAGCCCATGGAGAGCGTGGCCATGGATGTCTTCTCCATGCCCGAAGTGCACATTGGCAGGGAGACCTTTGACTGTGTGGTTCTTTGTGTGGATCGCCACAGTGGCTACGTAGTAGCCGTTCCGGCACGCAAAAAGGGGTTGCTTGCCAAGGAAGTGGCAGTCATGATGATTCGTCATTGGCTGACCGTCTTTGACATCCCCCGCACCATTTGCAGTGACCGAGGGCCCCAGTTTACTGGTGGCTGGTTCAAGGCTATGTGTTCCCTCATGGGAATACGTCATGCCAAGAGCGTCGCCTATCTCAGCCGGTCTAACGGCCGTGCTGAAGTGGCTGGACGGCAGCTGTTCGAGAAGCTGCGCAAGATCCACATCACCAATCCACGTCGGAACTGGTTTGAGGCGATGTGGCCTGCTCTGAAGGCCCATCATGACACCCCCACTCCGGGCGGTTTTTTCCCCTCACCAGATTCTGTTCGGCAGGGACCCCCTGGGTAGGGGACTCCCCTTGTCTGGGGATGGCATGGCTATGGATGCCAAGGAATTCTTCGCGCGGCAAGAGCAAATCCGCCAGCAGCTCGAGAAGGAGCATGCTGAGCGTCAGAAGTCCGCCCCGAGCTCGGCAGCGCAAAAGTTCAGGCTGGGAGACCCGGTGTGGGTGATCAGACCCCGCCCCATGGGCACTCACCGCACCAAGACCTGGTTCACACCCGGCGAGGTGGTCCGCAGGATTGGTGAGGACACCTACCGCATCAAGGTGGGTCACGGACAGTTCCGGGAGCGCCACGAGAGTCAACTCCGTGTGCGGGAACCCGACCTCCGTGGCCAACATGTGTCCCTGAGCTATGCCGCACATGAGGCTGACTCGGATGATGACTATGCTGAGCAGGACGACTATACTGTCGAGAAGATCCTGGCTCAGCGTCCGAAAGCCTCTGCACCCGGACGTCTGGAGTTCAAGGTTCGTTGGCGAGGCTATGGGCCGTCCCACGACACCTGGGAACCCGTCTCCTCGTTCGTGCCGCGGGTCAATACTCCCTTCATGGAGTACATCCGCAAGCACAAGACCAAGATCCATGTCTCGGACTTGGCAGCACTCACCCGGGCGATTGCAGCCAGGGGTGCCTGATCAGCGCCCCGAGCTCTCCCCTGATGCGTTTTGAGCTCTTGTGAGGCCGACGGATCGTCCCTTACTTGCTTGCTCTTTTTCATCTTCCGGTGACCTGCCATCAGAGTGGCCATATACCCCCCCTGCTGTATCCAGAGGAGGATGGCCCCTCTCTTCTTCTATTCGTCACCCCCCCCCTGCTGAATCCTTGGGAAACCAGGTAGGGCGACTGACCTTCATATTTCTGAGCTCTTGGGGCCTTGAAGCCCATACGACGTTGCGCAACGGATGCCGCTGTCATCGGCATTGCGATTTTTGAGTGTGTGGTCTGGTCCCATGGCACTTGCGGGGTCCAGACCAGTCGACGTGTGTCTGCAGACTATATATGGCCTGGACTCAGGCGTTTTCCTGTCCACCCTCCTGCACATGCCTTATCCTAACCGGGGCGTGGTTTGGCGCTCTGTCCAGAGTGTGTTTACACGCCTCTTTACCCCGCTTGTTTTGCTTTTCCGCCCCTCCAGGATATGTGCTTCTGTATGTTCAGTCTTATCAGCCCATCACTGAGATGTGGACTGTTTTTCCCCCGACGGGATGCGAATCGACTACGGAGGCGCCCTGAGTCGCCGTTTACATGTTCTTACATATGGTCCAGTCTGGACCAGTACCTAAGTACATATTCTTCTGTTTGAGTGCCTGTGATACCGTGATTCCCTATTCGCTGTGATGTGGAGATCCTGATGGCGCCAGGCGGGAAGCCCAGTTGCCTGACTACACTCCCAGCGGTCCGCCACTGTCAGTCCCAGTGTGAGCCTACCGACTCGCAGACGCACTTGCAGTCGGATGGCGGCCTCCGGTGCTCCTGACCTCGGTCAGTCTGCCTGGGAAACTGGTGGTTTGAGGAGTCGACGCCTCCGCCCACACTGCATGAGGACTCCCTCATGTATGGCCTTCGTGGTAATAGGGCGAGGGAAAAGATGGCCTTGATGCCCGATCCCTTAAGGAGGAGCTCCCTTAAAATCCTTTGAGGAGTTCGGCTGTGCCACTCTGGACTCGCATCGTATGGATATGGACATGGTGCGCCCAAGGAAGGACCCGTGGGGACTCTCCCCAGTCGGCGGGCCTTGGGAAGCTTGGGGTAGCCTGATGGATCTTTGTGGTCGCTCTCGACCTGTGGGACCACCTCGGTCTTCTTGTGACGCCTATGTTGGCTGTGTATGCCACTGCCACTGTGGTGGTGACCGTAGCAGCCGGCACCCGGTGCGCCTGGTATGGGTTAACGGGTCCTTTGCATGCCGAACAATCGCCGCCAGGACCCGGGACTTGATACTTGATACTATACTTGAAGTTACAAGACCCTACAGCACTATACCTGTCTTACTGTGGAGTTTGGAGCCTAACCTGCAAATCAGCCTGAAGTGAGGATGTGACACCCCCCCTTCAGGATATGGTCCTGGGTACCCGCTGCCATGCTTGGGTGTTATCGAGCCCCCCCCAGGGTTTGCTCTAAGGAGGGGGGTGAAGCGGTACCCAGGACCCCATGGCTAGGTTACGGCATACAACCGGTCTCCGGTCCACTAACCCCAAGTACGGAAGGGAAGACCGGTCTCCGGTCCACTAACCCCATGTACGGAAGGCACCCGTTGACGCCCGGTGCGAGCCCGGCGGGAGCGTGTTCCGTACCGTAAAGCCCCGCATCGGCAACCGATGCACCGCCAGCGGAGATTTATATATCAGAACATCAGGAATGAACAGGGTTTTTTTTTCATATTGTTTCCGTCAATTTTTACGCTTCCGTTCTGATATTCACTGTTTTGGCAGCGGGCGGTTAGCTCGCGACTTTACCGTAACCGCCAGTTTAACTGTAATTAATGGAAATTTTAACGCTATCCGTGACGAAGGCTCTAAAGTCTTCAGGAATTGCGTTGATTCATCCGCAATTTTCACATTCTACACTCGCAACCTTAATCCGAATTTTTCAGGATGTCGAAATCGGATTTTCGACTTCGACATCCCCGCACTTGATTTGACCTCTTTCGAGTGGACCTACGTGCTTCCCTATGCACGAATCAATTTTCTTTTTATCCTGCCCTCCATTTGTCTTAAAGATATGGGCAAAACAAAGTTGATTCGTGAGGCCACTTGTGAAGGTCATATCTCGTGTTGCTTGCGGGGAATGACAATAAGGGAACGTGAAATGTATTCACAATACTCCCGACGTAATTTAGGAAGCATCATATGCCTTGCGTCTCCACACGTGCGCGCTAGTGTAATGGATCATGGTCAAGAGGGTAGAGTTTGCGTTGTAACTCTATGGCCATGATATTGCGTGCGTTAAGATAGCTTTCGAGTGTATCGCGCGAGTGTTGGTGTTGCATAGGAATTCTTTTTGAGTTCCTATGAGCGATTGACACAAAGTTATGCCCTTGGGGGGGCATGACATATCGTTGGGGGAGCTACCTTTTTGGGCAATATGGAGTATGTGCCTTGTGTTGTGTTGCGTGCCCATTTGGCGGGTCCATCGCTCCAAGCCAAACCCGCCAATGGACCTCATATTGTGCAAGCCCCTTCTCCATACTCCCCACAATCAATTGCATGCCTAACCTTCGTGGAGGAAAGCTTGTATGGCGATCCCAAAGCGATGCGTTGGGAGCAAGGTGTGTGTTTTGCAATTTTCCATATTTTCATGTGCCCACTTGGGAAGTAGCGCTCGTAACCTTTCAAAGCGCCCCAAGTGGAGCACATATGTGGAATCGAAGGTCATTGGTGTCAAGTCATTGTGTTTAGAAGGATTAGTTGATTGCACGATCCAAGCCGAGGATATTCTAATATAATTGTGTAGCTTTCAAGGCACTTTTGCGTGTCCTTCCGCCAATCTTGCCATTTTTGGCTCGTCATGATGTCAAGTGGCAACCATGTATCTCAACGTTGCGCTCCTTTGACATCATGACCTAAGTATGTTATGAGCGTACATACTTCGCTACCCAACATATCTTAGACCCGGCGAGTAACTCCTCTTGGGCTTGGCGTACCGTGGCCGCCATGTTGGCAATTTGGGACTATCCCAAATCATGGGCTCACTTGGCGACCCTGCCATTCCCATAACCGGAGGAGTTGGGCGACGCCCAAAAGATATGTTGGACACATATGACTTGATACCAATCCTATGGCACACTCCGGTCCAAGTCGGGCATGTGCCTCATTTGCCCCAACCATGAGTGTGCGCATTTTTGGCCATTTTGAGCAATTTTCCACTTTTTCTGCCCGCCGTGCACTATGTTGAGCCCACCCGTGCATGCCGGACGCATGGACCAATGGACCATATATGACATGGGTGTTATGTATATTGGTCCCCATGGTTCACACACCACGTGGGTGAAGCGGAGCAACCCTCGTTAAGGCGCTAGCCCAAAATAAGTGTGGGCAATTTTACCATTTTGGCATTTGTGGACCCTATTGGGATCGTCACCATGCCGAGTGGCATGGAGATCCCAGAGAGCCAAGGGCATGGGAGTCTCTGTTGGACTCTCGGTGGATCGCGTATGGAATGGCGATTCCGATCTCCGAACCGGCGTGGAGATATACTATTGGGAGCACCTCGAATTTTGGCTCATTTCGAGCAGCCAAAATGACCCCATTTCCGGACCCCAATTTCCCCCTTCCGTGTGGTCAATAGGCGGGCCCATTCCTCTATGCCCACAGGGAGCCCGGACCTAATTTCAAGTTGTGCACTCAGAGAGAAATCCTAGGTCCTGCCTCCTAATCTGTGAGCCATTTGTCCTGCCCTGGCCGGGCGAGCCACGCGTGGGAATGACGCCAATTTTGGTGATTTTGGGATCATGACCCCACTTGACGAACCCGTGGTGCCCTGATGCCGGGACCTCAGAGGGAACCAGGTTGGGTGAGGGCTCCAGAAAGTTCGTACTCGAAGGGCATAGGGTCAGTTGCCTCGTCCCTACCTCTGGCGGGTCCGGACGAGGGGTCAATTTTGGAGTATTTTGAGCTAATATTGGTTTGGGCTGAAACAGCCCATTTTCAGCTACCAACTCCTGGGTGATAATGGCGGGGCCATATCTCTCGCTCAGAGAGGAATTGGGACCCGCCATTAAGGGAGCGTGGGGAGCCACTGTCGGTTGGTCTTGGAACCCCTTGGTTCACAGGAACTCGCCTGTGGCTGGGCGGGACACCCCCCCTATTGGCAGGGTTTCAGGGTCCGGACTGAGCAGGGCATGGGTTGTATTTGAGCCCCCGCCCCCACCAGCCACTGAGAGGGTCGGACCATGGATTGGGATATGAGTTGGGATTGAGTGTCTCTTGTCCTGTGATGCCCTTACCCCAGTCCAGTCTTAACCCCATGTGTACATATCCTGATGTGCTGCTGTACATACTTTCGTTCCCTTGTTGCAGAGTGGCAAGGATCCTGAAACGCTTTGTCACATGACATGAGCGCATTGATGCCCCTGTGATATATATATATATATATATATATATATATATATCTATATATATATATATATATATATAGATGTACATACATGTATTTGTATAGAGAGAGTAGAAACTGAGTAGGAGGGAGTGGACTTTCGCTTAGAGGGAGTCGATTTTCACTCGGAGGGAGTCGAAACTGAGCAGGAGGGAGGTGAAATTGAGTAGGAAGGAGTGTATATTCACTTGGAGGGAGTTGAAATTGAGGGGAAGGGAGCCTCGGGCTTGACTCTACTTTAGCCATCCTAGAGCCTAGGTGGTGGCCTTGCCAAATCCAAGTTTTGAGCCTAAAAATTAACCGGTGGCGGCCCGGGGCGTGGGCGCCAAGTCGGTAGGTGCCCTCCCAAATCTGCGCAGTTTTGGGCCAAAAACAGCCATTTTTCGCCCAAAATAGCCACCAAACCCGGGCGAAACGCGCAAACGAAGGGAAACGATGGCTACACTACACGTCAGCATTGACTTCATCGTGTCAAAGAGCCCTCTACTGCCCTTCAACTCCACGATATGCTCGAGAAACGACCCAAAAAGGCACCAAAGAGCCCCAAAATCTGCGCAATGTGCACCAACACCCCGAAACCAAGCATGGGCCGTATCTTGGGCTACGTGGCTCAATTCTGAATTCCGAGGGCACCTAGTCCACCCGCAAACCCCCACTCTTTGTGGTTCCCACCCCTCGGAATTGTCCAACGAGCCACCTAGACCCCTGTATTAGTGGTCACTTGGTGGAGCCGGAGGGCAGCCGGGCCTGGGGACGGTTTGGGCCAACGGTGGGTCCAACAGGGTCCCCGGGGCGAAAAAAATACATTTTTCCCAAGTTGTTCCTAGACCACTTGGGATGCTCAAGCAAGTGATTTTAGCCTGTTTTGAGCCTGTGGTGACGCGTTTTGGGCCATAGAAAATCCCAAAATGCCTTAGAAATGGGCCATTTTGACCCGCGGAAAATTCCAAAATGCCTTGAAAGCAAGGATACCGCTATTTCTTTTTTGCCCCTTCCCATCGCCTTGGGCTCGACTCTAGTTTGGCCATCCTGTGAGCGCCGGATTCCGCAAGACGAGGCGCTATACAAAAGCTGTTTGTTGTGTGCTGATGATTGACTCCCATACCCGCGTTGGACCTGCAATTATTGGAAAATCCGTTGAAAATGATATATTACTACACCCCTCTCCCCCTAAATTTAGCTAACAACAACAACAACAAGCAACACCAACAACACGTCTCCGTGCTGTTTTGGCCATTGCTTTGTCCCAACGCTTCGGATCTTTTGCCCATGCTGCCATCTTGAAGCCTGAATGGTGGTCCTGCCAAATCCAAGTTTTGAGCCAGAAACTTACCGATGGCGGCTCGGGGCGGTGGCGCCAAGTCGGGAGGTGCATTCCCAAATCTGCGCAGTTTCCGGCCAAAAACAGCCATTTTTCGCCCAAAACAGCCCTAGTAGGGGTTCAAAACAGCCAAACGAAGGCAAACGGCTCGTACATCCACGTGCGGCTTGACTTTTCCGTGACCCAGAGAACTTTGCTGCCTTCTAACTCCACGATATGTCCGAGAAACGGCCCAAAAAGGCGCCAAAAAGCCCCAAAAACCGTTTAATGTGCATTGGCACCCCGAAACCAAGAACGGGCCGTATCTTGGGCTACGTGGCTCAAAAACAAATTCCGAGGGCACCTAGTCCACCCGCAACCCCCCACCTTTTATGGTTTCCAAGCCTCAGAGACGCCCAATGCAACACGTAGACCGCCGTACCAGTGGTCACTTGGTGCAGCCGGACGGCAGCCCAGCCCACGCACAGTGGGGGCCAACTGTGGGTCCACCAGGGTCCCCAGGGCGAAAAAAATCATTTTTTCCAAAGTTGTTCCTAGACCACTTGGGATGCTCAAACAAGTGTTTTTAGGCCGTATTGAGCCCGTGGTGGCGCGTTTTGGGCCATGGAAAATCCCAAAATGCCTTGAAAATGGGCCGTTTTGGGACCAAGAATGCGTCAAAAATGGGTCAAAAACACGTTTTTTCAAAAATGAACCTGGACCATTTATGATGCTCAAACAAGTGGTTTTAGCCCATTTTGAGCCCGTGGCGACGGGTTTTGGCTCATGGTAGATCCAAAAGTGCATTGAAAATGGCCCATTTTGGGACCAAAAATGGGTCAAAAGTGGGTCAAAATTGCGTTTTTCCAAAAGTGATCCCGGACCATTTGGGATGCCGAAACAAGTTTTTTTAGCCCGTTTTGAGCCCGTTTTGACCGAGTTTAGCCCCTTCCACCACGTGTATGCACCACTTTGTGCCCTTCGCACGTACCTTAGAGCTGTGTGGTGGAGCCACCTAGAGTTAGGAGAGGGGTGTAGATTGGAGCATATATATATATATATATATATATATATATATATATTACTACACCCCTCTCCCCTTAAATCTAGCTAACAAGCAACAACAACAAGTAACAAGCACTTCTCCTTTCTGTTTTGGCCATTGCTCCGCCTCATCGCTCCAGGCTCTGCTCTACTCTCGCCACGCTGAAGCCCAGGTCGTGCCCTTGCCAAATCCAAGTTTTGAGCTAAAAACTCATCGGTGGCGCTGAAGCCGGTTCGGACCCCCGTGGCCATCTTGGGGTCACTTGGGGTGTGTATCTATGTGCCGGCAAGCCGCCATTGGCTGATATCATACTCTCCCATCCACCTGATCTAACCCGATGTGATAGTGTGATAGGTTTGGCCATTCCGGCTATGAGCAGCCATATTCAGTACCGAGGCGCCGCCAGCGGAGATTTATATATCAGAATATCAGGAATCAACAGGGTTTTATTATCATAATGTTTCCGTAATTTTCAGCCTTTCGTTCTGATAGTCAATGTATCGGCGACTGTCAGTTGGCTCGCGATTTTGCGTTAACCGATTGGTTAACTGTTATTTCCAGATATTTTGACGGATATTCCGTTGAAGGATCAGATCCCATCAGCAAAGGGTTCGTTGCTTCCGCAATTCTCTAAATAAGCACTCGAAGTTTTAATCAGAACTTTTCGCGACGTCGAAATCGGATTTTCGACTTCGACATCGCCGCACTTGATTTGGACTTCTTCGATTGGTCATACTCCTTTCCCTATGCCCGAATCAGGTTTCCCTTATACTTGCCACCCATTTGACTTGGAGATAGAAGAGAAACAAAAGCGAATCGTGGGACCACTTTGAAGAGCCATATCTACGAGCGAGTATGAGGAGAGAGAATAAGGAAGGTTGGGTTGGAACTGACTTGGTCTGAACTTAATTTAAGAAGCATCAAACGCCTTTGGTGCGCACACATGCCCGGTGTAGCAAGGGAAAAGGGTCAAGAGGGTATAAAGTGATATATAACTCTTGGACCGTGCAACCGAATATTTTAATGCGACTTTCGAGTGTGCTGCATGAGTGTTGGGGTTGCATAGCAACTTTTCTTTGGGTTCCTACGTATTTTTAACGTGAAGTTCTGTCAATGGAGGGACATGGCATATCATGGTGGGAGCCATATTTTGAGGGTATGTGTTGTATGCATGGTATATGTTGGATATGCTCACGCCCATGTTATATATCTTCGTGTGGCCGAAGAGATCGGGAGCCATACGTGACAAGGGCTTTGCCCATGTCCCAATTGTGGAATTCAAAGCGCTAGACCAAGTCTACCGCGTATGTATTGCTCATGGTATGTTTGACAAAGAGACCCATGGGTGCACTCCCATTTTCATGGGGCACGTAGATATTAGTGGCGAAGGTATATCCATGCGCCTGATTGGGGATCCAAGTGGGGGAATTGTTCGCAAATGGTTCCAATCATTTGTGTATTGAATCATGAGCGGATATCATGGGTGAGCATAGAGATATACTATCATGACAACTTTGTATTTGGACATATTTTCGTGTTTTTGACCTCATTTTATGCTCATTTTTGTGTTTTATGTGCTCAACTGGTCGGCTAACAGCAAAGTGCCTAGAGGTCTGTGAACTATGGTATGTTGCTTATATGTTGGCAAATGCTTCGGTGTTGCACCTCACCATATGCCGGATCAGGTAGTCACTTTGGCTTGGCACACGAGGCCTCACAAAGTTAGGTCTCAAATTCATGAGTTGACTTGTGAAGCATGTCATGTACATAACTGGAGGAGTTTCGGTGCCAATGATTGGATATTCTTGGGCATGGACTTTTGGTCTATATCACCCTTGTATATTACTCTCCGATTTGACACATGCATGGAGCATTTGGATATTTGCCGTATGCATTTTTGAGCATATAATTGACTTTTGGGCATAATGGTGTGATTTGCCTGATTTTGCCATGTTGTGAGGTCAACATCATGGGGCAGTTCTCCAAGCCCAATCGACTCCAAGTCCAACCAAGGTTATGTCAGGGTAGGGCATGGTCCTGAGTGCCACTCTAGGCCATGACACGCCACCTCCCCTATTGGGCTAGGATATATAGGCTTGGGGGTGAACACATATTTGGGGTTTGTGTAGTGACTTGTGACACATGGCATTCAGCCATCTCATTTGACCGGGTTCAGGGCAATATGTTGGTGAGTCAAGGGAAGGTCTTGAGTCCAGGGAATGAGGGGTTTATGGCTGTGAATGTGTATGTTTACCTCTTTCCCCAACTTTGCTTTATTTGTGTTCATATGCCAATTTCAGGGCTTTCTTCCTTGGTGCAATTCTTGTACATGCCCGCCACCGTGGGAATACCGGTGTGCTGAACGAAAGCCTGCAGCCTGATTTGGATTGTGAATTGGGTTATTGCTATACTTGTGGGATCTGGTTGCTGTTCAGGGTTGAAGGAGGATTACCTTTTCTATATTTTTTGATTTGGACCCTGGATTTTGAGGATTTTGAGAAATGCAATCGTTGATCCGGAGCAAGTCAGCAGGGGTGACAGGTGGAAGGGGCACAGCGGGGGCCGGTCCTGGTAGGGACCTTCTTTATGGTAGCAGAGGCTTACCTGCTGCCCCTACCAACCGCCGACCCGGGGACTTGGGCCCTTATGAGCCCTGCCCAAGTACGCCCCGGGTGCGTATTGTGGACTCGGTGGAGACCACGCCGGAGATTGGAGCCATAGAAGAGCGGAGACGTTCAAGAGCATGGCGAACTCCGGAAGTTGAAGCCCGAAGAGAAGTACGACAGTCGGGAAGAGGAGGACGTGACATGGAGGACCTGGTCTCCATGTGTGAGCGTCGCTGCCGAAAGGCATGCAACCTCCGCTCTGCCGCGGAGGACTCGGATGAGGCTTGCCATTCAGGCAGCAGTGGAGGACGGGCCCGGCGCTACTGGAAGCGCGGGTCACCCAAGTCCGCGGCAAGGGACGCCGGGGCTATGGACACGGACCCCAGCCCGGTCAGGCTGTGGGAATCCGAAGGGCACTCCGAGGGCTATCGGACAGCCTACGAGCCACCTTCGGAGCCGGAGATGTCCGCGCCGGTCGCCAGGGCGCATACAGCCCCCGCGCCCGCCCTGCAGCACGACGCCGAGGGCTTGGAGAGGCCAGCCAGGGCCCGGACGGCACCTGTGCCCCGGCACACGGGACCAGAGACGGACGCCATAGGCGATACACCTATGGCTGATGAGTCTGAGGGGCCGGGAACCGCGGGATGCGCTGAATCCGGCGGAAAGCACGCTGCGTGCCACTGTGAGCACGTGTCCTTCCTCATGGGCAAGTACCCGAAGATGGGGATGGACGCCATCGTGCGTCATCTTGACCGCCTGGACAACGCCAAGGACGCTCTAGAGGAGGACGTCGTGGGGATCCTGGACGGCCAGTCGGCCGTGGAGAACCACATGGAGGAGCTGCGAGCGGATCAGGCCCGGTACCGGGAGAATCTGGAGCTGGCCCTGCAGAAGCAGCAGCAAGTGGTGGACAGCCTCCTCCACTTAGTGGAGGACATGTCGGGACGCCTGAAAAGGCTAGAGGAGCGACAGCCCCTCGCCTCAGGTCCGGAGCTCCCGGCAAAGCCGGCCGCGGTAGAGCTGGTGGAGCGGGTTAAGACCCTCAGGAGCGCCATGGAGAAACCCATGGGCGGCCCTACAGAGGCACCATACGCGCCTCCGCGTGTTGACCCGGGTGCGTTGCCGTTTGTTCCCCTATTCGGCGAGTCCACAATGCTCGGGGAACACACGGCACCGGCTGGGTCCATGCGGGAAGGGCACGTAGCCACGGACCCGAGGAGCCTGACAGTGCAGATGTCCCATGCCGCCCAGGATCTACCGCCAAGTACGACTACCTATGCAGTTTATGCGGAAGAGGAGATCCAGAACCAGACCATGCAGGGGCGAACCATGGGAAGCGCCGGCGGACATGGTCGAGGCCATCCAAGCGGAAACCTGTGGGCGAAGGACCCCAATACGGGGATATGGACGGCCGATGGAGCAAGTCCTTCCCGCATTCCAAACCCCATGGGTTCAGGCCCAACTGGACCGCACTCCATGGAGGAGAGGGGCGTACGGGGAGTGTACTCACACCCCCCAGCCACAGGTGGTATCCCTCTCGACGGAGTGGTGGCTGGAGACGTCGGAGACGCCATCAGGATCGACGACCTCAGGGGAATCAAAATCCCCTACTACGATGGTAACCCCTCCAACCTGGATGACTTCATCCTGGATTGGGAGGATTTCGCCGAGGAGGTCGTCGGCGAGATGCGGGGAGCGCCGCGGGATAAGTGGGTATGCCGGACATTCCCACACCGCCTGGCTCAGGACCTGAAGGAGGAGCTGCGGGATCAGATCCGGGAAGGACTGATCAGGACGGAGCAGGCCTGCCTCCAGTGGCTGGAGGATGAGGAGCGGGTGGACGCTCCGAATCAGAAGCTGGAGGACCTGTGGTCCATTCCACTGCCGCTGGGCCGCGGAGAGTTGCGGGTCCGGGAGTGGAACCGGTATCTGCGGAAGTACCGCAGATGCCTCAAGTTGGTGGAAGACTGGAACGAGGCCAGTGAGATCCGCCACTTGCTGAAGGACGTCCTCCCGGGCAACTGGAAGAAGAGAGTGGAGGACGAGGAGAAGAAGAGGGCCAAGAAGCGGGTGGCGGTGAGGATCATGGCGGCGGAGGATACCCATGCGGGTATAATGGAGTTCTTCAGGAGGAACCTGGGCGAACCCAACCGGATGTTGGGCCTGAAGAACGCCGTGTATGCGGAGGTATTCGTGGACTCCATGGGGCAAAGGTTGCTGCGCCTCAACAACGTGGAGTGGAGGCGCGGGGAGCCGCTGAGGATGCAAGTCATCTCCGCCCGCATGAGCCTTGACGAGATCGTGAAGTACATCACGGTGGAGTTGAAGCTCAATGCGAAGAACGAGGCCCACGTGCAGGATCGACATGGTCATGGACAACGAGGACACCGAGACGACCGCCATCATCGGGAGATCCAAGAGGACACGGCCAACTCCGCGGAGGATGGAAGTGGAAGTGGCCAAGACCACTGGTCCCGAGAGGATCACGAGGAGGCACATTTCTTCGCGTTCGTGGCGCACAACGTGAAGAACCATGGGCAGGATCGGTCCAGATGGAGCCAGGTGGGACCCAAGAAGAACAAAGAGCCAATGAGGATCGGGAACCCACCGCTCTCGTTCCGAGAGTACAGGTCTCAGCACGACGGGTGCTGGGTCTGTTATGGCAAGGGAAACAACCATGCACACGACCACCGTCAGTGCAAGGTGTATGAGGCGGACAAGAAGGCCTACTTCGCCGCTCACCCCGAGAAGAAGCCCAAGGAGCAGCGGATTTCCGATTGGAAGGCGAAGGGCGGAGACGGGGGAAAAGGCCAAGGCAGGGCCAAGGAAAAGGCGGAGGAAGAGGCTATGGTGGTGGACCTGGCCAAGACCGACGAGTGAGGTCGATCGAGGAGGTTGCTGAGGACATGTTGAGGACGTTGGAGGAACTCAAAGCCCAGCAACGTGGTGGACAAAGTCCTGGCGGATCGCAGCCGGAAGGGGCTGCGGGAAGCCAAGTTTAGAGGAGCCCCCACGGGAGTGGGACCTCGGAGGTCTCTCCTCCGAAAATCAGTGGAATCCCTGAGGAATTCGAGGCACATCGGGTGCCGAAGAAGGCTCCGGAAGAGCCAAAACCACTGAGTTTTGCCACTCCCAACCCCTGGAGCGCCCTGCCAAGGGAAGTACATGTGGGTACGGGACATGGCAAGAAGGAAGGAGCGACCACGGAGAGCCCCGTGGACGGGCAGGACCAACCCAAGATCTACACCATCCGTGACCATACCCTTGAAGTCCTGATGCACCCGGACGTACTAGAGTTGCATGCCGTGAGAGTCGTCCATACACCTCATGGCGACGAGTGGCAGTTGCACTTGAAAGTGCGAGTACGGTGCGGACGAGAGGAGAAGGTGGTGGATGTGTTAGTGGATACGGGTGCCCAGGTGAGCCTGGTCCGGAGAGGGTTGTTCAAGGAGGAACTCCTGCAGCCCAGCCGGAGACCGGTCCGCCTGAAGGTCGCCAACGGAGAGATCATGGGTGGTGGCACCCATGAGGCCACTATCAGTATGGAATTCTGGGAGCATGAGCGCTTGAACCGCCCTGATCAGGCGAAGAGAAGCACTCTATCCGGGAACTTCTACGTGGCCGACATTACTGATTGGCATATGATCATGGGGTATGATTTCATGGTGGCCAACGCCATTGGAGCCCTTCCCCATCGTGCAACGCTGGTCCGGGAGGATGATGAGTGCCTAACATGGCTATCCACGGACTATGCATGCGGATCATCCCAATGGAATGCTGAGGAAGAGGATCGGATCGTCCAAGCGGTGCAAGCTGTGGGTGCCAAGTCCAGAGGAGACCGTGGAGTTCAGCTCACGGAGTATGGAATGGCGCCGCAAGTGTACGCCAGGATGATTCAGACGCTGGGAGCTGAAGCGCCCGAGACGGACGTCTTCGCTTCCCGGGATGCCCCACTTCTGCGGAAGTGTAGGAGGCATTGGCATCGAGGAGACTCAGCCTGGCACAGGCATTGGGGTTTGAAGGAGTGGGGACCCATGTATTGGCATGGCTCCCTGGACAATACCAGACGTACGATGGAGAAGATCATCGCGGATAGGGCGAAGGGGGTCCTGGTCATAACCGGCATAGGATCCACCACATGTCCGCTGGAGGCTCTCAAGTCGACGCTGGACTCCATCACCCTGAACGAGATGTCATTCGGGCCAGAGGAGGAGTTGTTCATCGACGCCAAGGGTGTATCAATGCCCTCCCCGTGTTAGGCATGGGGTACCAAGGCTTTCCTGGTGGATGGGGCGCAAGCGCAGCCCACGGGTGATGAAGCATTCGTCCGTAGGGTGGAGGCGGTGCCCATGAAGGTCATGTTTGAGCCCAAGGAGGGGACGGATCAGCCCGTGAATGGCCTTGATATCCTGTCCCATTCCGAGATCGACGACGTCGTCAACTACATGCGAATGGGGATGCACGACCGCGTGGCAGCCAAGAAGAGGTGGGCCATGGTCACATCTCCGCATTGGTGGGATGACAAGATGTTGGTCACCGGCAAGTACGAGAAGGATGAGTTCGTGGCGAGGGTCATTGATCACATCGCGGACCAATACGATGGTCCGGTTGGGTCGGACCCACCAACATGGGATTTTCCAAGAATGGGTGTCGATAGCGACAGTCACCAGCCCGAGGCCGCAAATTTTCGAAGATTATCGGTGGGAAGTGCACCCCACGACGATGAAGACGGCATATCGGACGAGGAGAAGTCGGCTTCGGACCCGGAAGAGGCCTATACCGCAGTGCGTTCGGTTGTGTCTATACCGAAGCAAGCGGCTGAAGAGGCCCAGGAGAACCCGAAGGTCGCCGAGCTGAAGGAGCGGCCGATCAAGGCCTATCCGCGGCTATTCAGTGGCGTCGCCAACAAGAACCCTCCAGATCGCGGGAGGTTTGGTACAGCGAAGATCAAGCTGAAGCCGAACCCGAAGATCTATCGTCATCGGGAGTACCAACTTCAGGGCGATCGGGCCGAGGCCATGAAGAAGCTGTTGGCCGGGTTCATTGAGCGGGGATGGATCAAACCCTCCAACAGTGAGTGGGCCAGCCCAGCCTTCATCCTGCCCAAGAAGGAGGAGGGCGAGTGGAGGTTGGTGGTCGATTACAGAGGTTTGAACGAGCAGACCGAGCACGACTCGTACTCGCTTCCCCTGATCGACTCCATCCTCCAAAAGCAACAGAAAAAGCAGATTTTCACGGTGTTGGACCTGAAACACGGTTACCACCAGATGCCGCTACACCCGGACTCCAGGCCCTGCACAGCGATGTCGACGCCGCTGGGGCCCATGCAGTGGAAAGTGGTGCCTATGGGCGCCAAGAATGGCAACGCCGCCTTCCAGCGCATGATGGAGGACCTACTCGGGCCTGTCCGGGATTGTGCCGATCCCTTCGTGGATGACATCATCATCGGGTCCGGCACGGAGAACATGACTGAGGACGAGCTCATCGACGCGCATGAGAAGGATCTGCGCCGAGTGCTCAGCGAGTTGGACAAGCACAACATGGTGTGCAAGCCCACCAAAGCCTCACTCTTCGTGAAGGAAGTGGAGTTCGCGGGTCACGTGCTTGGTCACGGGCAACGCCGTCCCATGCCTGGGAAGCTGGCGTCCCTGCACCACTGGGAGAAGCCCTAGACCATCAGCGAACTCCGGTCCTTCATGGGGTTCTGCAATTACTATTCGGGCTATGTCCGGATGTATGCAGAACTCTCGGGGCCGATGCATCAGATGCTGCAGGTGGGGAAGTTCGATGGCCGGAAGGGGAGCAAGAAGAAGCTTGCCTGGACCCCTGAGGCTGAAGATGCGTTCAACAGCCTGAAGGAGCGACTCCTGGGGCAGTTGGGGCTATTCCTGGTGGACCCAGACAAGGGATTCGTGCTACGGACGGACGCCTCGGACTATGCTGTAGGGGCAGTCCTCGAGCAGATCCGAGACGACGGGTCACATGTACCCGTGGCGTTCTGGAGCCGGATCCTGGCCGAGGGCCAACGCCGCACCTGGACCGCGAGGGAGAAGGAGACGTACGCCATTGTTTGTGCGCTCAGGAAGTGGTCTGGCCACATCGGATTGCAACCGGTGGTGGTTTGCACGGACCATCAGTCCTTGCAGAGCTGGCACAAGGAGCACGTCGACACCCCCTCGGGACCGGCGGCAAGGAGGGCCCGATGGCATGAGACGTTCGCCAAGTTCGACCTCAGCGTCGTATACGTCCCGGGGAAGGACAACACTGTGGCAGATTGCCTCAGTCGGTGGGCCTACCCTGCGGGCAAGGCTTGGATGGACATATCCAGCCATGGAGACGCCGAGGAGACCGAGGAGGCCAAGCGCATCATCGAGATGGAGAACACCATGGAGCAAGAGGGGGTCAAGTGCTTTGTGGTGATGGCAAACCGTACGGACCTGGCCAAGTTCCGGGGTGCCCGCGTCCAAGCTATTCGAGAGGAAACCCTCGAGCAATGGATGGTGGCCCCTCTAGAGCTAGTCAGGTCGGTGCTCACAGAGGACTGGTCGGATGACTACGCGGCATCCGAGCACTGGAGCAAGTGCTGGAATGCCGTGAGCGCCCCGTCGGACGACGATTGGCCCGAGGGCTTGCCCGAGGATGGCGATAAGTTGTTCCTCAAGGACAAGCTGCTGGTGCCCGAGAACCGAGTGGAGGAGCTCATTGACCATTGGCACAACGCCCAGCTCATGCATCCTGGCCGAGACAAGATGCAGCAGGACCTGGAGTGGCGTTTCAAGTTCCCTCCGGGGTACTACGCCATCCTGGATAGGTACTGCAGCAACTGTGCCGTGTGTCGGGCCACGAAGAGCCCTAACCACTCCACAGCGGACAACCCGGTGTATACGGCTATACCGGAAGCCCCTATGCGGTCCGTGGCTATGGATGTATTCGCCATGCCTGAGGTCACCGTGGAAGGAGAGACCTACGACTGTGTCATCCTGGCGGTGGATAGGCACAGTGGGTATATCGTGGCAGTCCCGGGCAAGAAGTCCAAGAAGAAGGACAAGAAGGACAAGCATGGAGTGGGGCTGCAGGCCAGGACCGTTGCTAATGCCATGATCAGGCATTGGCTGACGATTTTCGATGTCCCAGCTGTCATCTGCAGCGATCGGGGCAGTCAGTTTGTGGGGACGTGGTTCAAGACGATGTGCAAGCACATGGGCATTCAGCACGCCAAGACCGTGGCGTACCACAGCCGGTCGAATGGCCGAGCTGAGGTGGCCGGGCGGCAGATGTTCGAGAAGTTCCGCCAGCTGCACATCGACGAACTGGGCCGGAACTGGTATAATTCGCTGTGGAGAGTGCTCCAGGCGTACCATGACCTTCCGGGACCCACTGGACTGTCGCCCCATCGCATCCTGTTCCTACGGGATCGAGTGTCACGCACTCTCCCGTGGATGAACCATGGCAAAGTGGCCCGGGATGCGAACGCTATGATGGCCGAGGCGGACGACACGGCGGCCAAGGTGTGTAAGGCACTACAGGACGAGCACGACAAGAGGGCCAAGTACTTCAAGCAGGGAAAAGTCCAGAAGTATGCTCTCCAAAACACCGTGTGGGTGGAGCGGCACCACAAGGATGTCCTGTCCAGGCATCGGCAGGCATCTTGGTATGTGCCGGGGGTAATCGTGCGGAAGGTCGGGCAGGACGTGTATGCGGTTCGTGTGGCGGATAACAAGATCCTGGACCGCGACCATACCCTGCTTCGTCCTCGAGCACCAGACCCCAGCGGACGTCCCGTCACCTTCGAGTTCACGGCCGGCGATGTGGACTCGGACGACGAGGGTGAGGACGACGACTTCACCGCTGAGAAGATCCTGGCGGACAAGCCGGACCCGGGGACGCCTGGGGGTAGGCTTTATAAAGTCCGCTGGAAAGGATTCACAGCGTCCAGGGACTCGTGGGAACCTCCGAGCAGTTTTGTGCCGAGGTACACCACGGTCTGGATGGACTACCTAAAGAAAAAGGATATTTCTTGGGATGTCAAGGACGTATTGGTCCATTTGGTTGCTGCTGTAGCACCGTAATGGATCCCCCTTGGCATTTTGTTTGTTTCTGTGAATGGGGAGACAAGTGAGGGCGTTCATCCGGGGATTTTTCGGCCTTGATTGGCCATATACCCCCTTCACTCGATCTCCACATATATATTGCATTGTGGTATACTTATTTAGGTCGACCGACGAAGTTTTTCTATCTTTGATCCCCTTGGTCCATGTTGTAGATCAAGAGGAGACCGGATATGGCGTAGCGCGCTGATTATCAGTGTCCTCACCCCTCCCTTGGGGCATGGGGGACGCCTACGACGTGTGTGGGGCCTCCATGTGTCCTTGGGACATGGAGGGGGGGGTTGGAGCCCATTGGGGTCCTCCCGTCCTCTCTTCATTGGTTTCCGAGCGGATACAACGCTCTGAGAAGGGGGGTGAAGCCGGTTCGGACCCCGTGGCCATCTTGGGGTCACTTGGGGTGTGTATCTATGTGCCGGCAAGCCGCCATTGGCTGATATCATACTCTCCCATCCACCTGATCTAACCCGATGTGATAGTATGATAGGTTTTGCCATTCCGGCTATGAGCGGCCATATTCAGTACCGAGGCGCCGCCAGCGGAGATTTCTATATCAGAATATCAGGAATCAACAGGGTTTTATTATCATAATGTTTCCCTAATTTTTCAGCCTTTCGTTCTGATAGTCAATGTATCGGCGACTGTCAGTTGGCTCGCGATTTTGCGTTAACCGATTGGTTAACTGTTATTTCCAGATATTTTGACGGATATTCCGTTGAAGGGTCAGATCTCATCAGCAAAGGGTTCGTTGCTTCCGCAATTCTCTAAATAAGCACTCGAAATTTTAATCTGAATTTTTCGCGACGTCGAAATCGGATTTTCGACTTTGACATCGCCGCACTTGATTTGGACTTCTTGGATTGGTCATACTCCTTTCCCTATGCCCGAATCAGGTTTCCCTTATACTTGCCACCAATTTGACTTGGAGATATAAGAGAAACAAAAGCGAATCGTGGGACCACTTTGAAGAGCCATATCTACGAGCGAGTGTGAGGGAAGAGAAAAAGGAAGGTTGGGTTGGAACTGCCTTGGTCTAAACTCAATTTGAGAAGCATCCAACGCCTTTGGTGCGCATACATGCCCGGTGTAGCAAGGGAAAAGGGTCAAGAGGGTATAAAGTGATATATAACTCTTGGACCGTGCAACCGAATATTTTAATGCGACTTTCGAGTGTGCTGCATGAGTGTTGGGGTTGCATAGCAACTTTCCTTGGGTTCCTACGTATTTTTAACGTGAAGTTGTGTCAATGGAGGGACATGGCATATCATGGTGGGAGCCATATTTTGAGGGTATGTGTTGTATGCATGGTATATGTTGGATATGCTCACGCCCGTGTTATATATCTTCGTGTGGCCGAAGAGATCGGGAGCCATACGTGACAAGGGCTTTGCCCATGTCCCAATTGTGGAATTCAAAGCGCTAGACCAAGTCTACCGCGTATGTATTGCTCATGGTATGTTTGACAAAGAGACCCATGGGTGCACTCCCATTTTCATGGGGCATGTAGATATTAGTGGCGAAGGTATATCCATGCGCCCGATTGGGGATCCAAGTGGGGGAATTGTTCGCAAATGGTTCCAATCATTTGTGTATTGAATCATGAGCGGATATCATGGGTGAGCATAGAGATATACTATCATGACAACTTTGTATTTGGACATATTTTCGTGTTTTTGACCTCATTTTATGCTCATTTTTGTGTTTTATGTGCTCAACTGGTCGGCTAACAGCAAAGTGCCTAGAGACTCGTGAACTATGGTATGTTGCTTAAATGTTGGCATATGCTTCGGTGTTGCACCTCACCATATGCCGGATCACGTAGTCACTTTGGCTTGGCACACGAGGCCTCACAAAATTAGGTCTCAAGTAAGAAAAAGTGCTTTTCCATTGCTTTGGGACATACTCTAGTTGTATTAGAGATGCACTGAGCATCCATGCATTTTAATCTTAGTATTGGTCCAACCAAAACTGGTGATAACACATTTTGACCTATGGAACCAAACACCCAATCAGGATATGGAGTGGACCCCTTAATCCCCTTTCAATCAGAAGTAAAACATCTTTTCCTGAGTTGACTGAGCACTGACATACCTAAGGTAGAGCCTATGAATTTATCTATGTTTTTCCATGAATACTTATCTGCCCTAGTGGTATGCACCATAGGGGGTTAGGCACCTCTTTTTGAGAGGTCCTGGGTTCAATTCCTGGTCAGCCTAACTAAGTAGGAAGATCCCATGTGACATGGCAGTGACCTCATCGCCACATACCATGCCACCTCAGCACATATGGGACCCAAAACAAAGAGTGCACATCTCCCAAGATGGCACTATGGAGAGAGAGTGATCCAGAGGCAGTTTTCTAACTCTTTTCCCAAAACATTTCAGCTATCTCTGTGAATATGCATTCATTTGTATCCTGAGTTGCAGTTTCTGTGAATGTCTAATCATCTTTCACTGTTTACACTGCAGCCCTTCATGCTTTGATCCTGAATTACCTTCTCCTTGCATACTATTGGCTTGGGCTATCCTGGATTGAGTTGGCTTTACTGTATTTCAACAACCAAAAGCTTTTCATCATCCAAAACCAGCAGCAGGACACCCTACAGCAACAACAAGCAGCAGGAGAAGCAAAAACACAGTGCTGAAAACACTATAAACTTTTCTGGTAGCAAGAGGCAGCCTGTCTCTGTGCACCGGAAGCGACCCCGCGCCGTACAACCAGTGCTCCGAGCAGGCAAACATAAGCAGAAGGGTGGATTAACATGGATCCAGGAAGAGTGGACGCCGATGTGAACACAGCGCCAGCGCCTGAGGCACCGGCAAGGCCGGCGCCTGACGCCGTACCTTCGGTGGAGCCCTTACATGGGCCAATGGATACGGCGGAGGACTCCCTGGATGGCCTCCAGACAGCCTTCGGGGCCCTGTCGGTCAAAGAAGTGGTCTCTCAACCTCAGCCTGTGAAGAGGAAGAGAGGAAACGAGAGCGAGAAGGATGCTGGAGAAGGAGCAGACGAAGGAGAGGAGCAAGGGCAAGACCCGACGGATGTCCCTACCTTCGAAGGCGCACCAAGCGCTTCTGGCCTCCATGCATCACCCTCTCCCATAACCACCACACTCCCAGCCGCCGCTACATCCACTTCCACAACCAACCCGCCTATGGCAGAGGGCACAGGCTTTACTGGCATGCCTCACTACCCCGCCTATGGCATGGGCCCACCTACCACTGCGCTCCTTGAGGCAACTACTGCCAGTGAGCCGGTGGCTTCCAGCTCTGCGCCGCGTTGGTATGCGGCTGACCATCCCCATCCACTCCACGCCACTGGAACCTACATGGAAGTTCCTGGGTATGCTCCTGGGTGTGCACCTGGGTATGCACCTCTGAGTGGGTTGAGGAGAGGACCAGAGTCTCTGGGAGGCAGGAGTAGAGGATCGGGAAGATCCTCCAACAGGTCCCTGACGCGGTCGGAGATCAACGAGGTGCTCCGAGGAGCCACTTCGCAAATCGTGAGCGACCTCACGCAAGAGATCAGGGAGAAACTGCAGCCCCTGATGATCCCGTCCCATGCGTCACCTACGACGGTGGGAATGTCACCCCACCGAGTCCAGGCTAACCACCTGGCGGCAGGGTTGACAAACACCCTGGGGAGCCTGAGGAGCCGACCGATGCCGACTCCTGCAGCAGTACCGAGAAGTCCATTCGTCCCGAGGACAGCCCAGCCGCCCTACAGCCAAGTGACGAACTCGACGAGGGCCGAGCTGGACCAGCTGGGGCTGACCGCCCTAAGGGCTATGGTGGACGTGGAGCCTTATGGCTCCAGTGATCTAGGCGGAGACCCCTCCGATAATGGGCCGCCGTCGATGACTTCTTCTTCGCCATCGGATGACGAAGACCCCGAGGACCGCGAGGACCCCAAGGGTAAGAAGAAGAAGAAGAAGAAGAAGAAGACCCGACGCCCTGAAGGACGCCGAGCTCAGGAGGCGAAGGCTATTGCCACCTCCAAGATAGTGGTGAACCTGCCTGAGTTCACAGGCAAGGACCTCAGGGAGTTCGCTGAGAACTTTGGTCGGTTCCTACGACTGACTGGCCAAACCCACGCGAGTGGGCGAGTGAAGTGCGACCTGCTCCTGCAGTGCTGCAAGACGAAGTACCTGGAGAAGCAGGTCAGGCAGATCGTCACTAACTCCGCCACCTTTGCCGACGTGTTGGTTGCCCTGGAGAGGCAGTACCCAACCTACGAGACCGACCTCTCCATCAGGGCCGAGATCCAGAACCTGCCCGTGCTGCCGAACAACCCCAAACCTGGCAGGGTCTCCGAGCTGTTGGCGGATTTGGATCACTGGGCTGGACGACTGACGCCCGGTTCCTACAGCAGCGACGACCTGCTGTTTTGGTTGTGCTCCAAGCTCCCCCGTGAGCTATGGGACGAGTGCTGTCTGACGGCTGAGCGCAAGGCTAGATCCCTCCGCTACGAGGATCTATGCGTGCTGCTCCTGGAGATGGCGCTGGAGAAGGAGAGCGACCAACACCTGAACCACTACCGTCCTGGTGGTGGAGGTTCTGGAGGCAAGGGGTACCAAGGGTCCCGACCTGGGCAGGGGACTACCCCCAAACACGTCCACGCCCGCCTAATGGAGAACGTGAAGGAGCTATTCTGGTGTGATGCCAGAGATGAGCAGGGCCACCTGCAGCACGCCTCCGACTGCGAGCAGCGAGACTGCTTTGTAGTCCAGGGGAAGCAGCAGGAAAAGATCACCGGCGCCAAGGTGAAGCTGCCGGATCATTACCGCTGCACCATCACGTGTGCATTCTGCGGTAAGCGGAAGCACTATGAGGACGAGTGCTACCATAAGCAACGCCTATCGGCGAAGCTTAAGGGGGAAGATCCTGGCAAAAGCTCAGGCAAAGGTGGAGGCAAGGCCAAAGGCAACGACTCCGGCAAGGGCAAGTCGAAAGGACGTGGGCAAGGTGGTCAAGACAAGGGTCAAGGTGGACGAGGAGGAGGCGCTAACCGCCAGAACGACAACAGAAACAAGGACAAGAACGGAGGTAACCCCAACCCTAATCCAGGGGGGAACTCCGAGCCCTCTGGAGGGCAGTCTGGACCTACCACACGCTCACAGACGCAGGCCCAGCAAGAACAAGGAGCCAAGCGTGAGCATGAAGGTGGTGATGACGGCAACGCCAAGGAGAGAAGCCGTTTCATGAGGATGGCCCGCAAATTGCGGAACAAGGGGTTCGAGGTGACCTGTCCCGCGGAATTCTGACGGGGACGCTCTGGTGGCACCCAAGACCTGGTGTTTTGGGTACGTATCCGACTAGGGGGATGTGAATACCTGGGGGTACTGGATACTGGCGCCACAATATCTATAGTGGCCAAGAAAATTTTACCTTTTGGGAGCCTGAAGAACACCATGACCACCGCTGCTATACGCATGGGGGATGGACATGTGGTGCACAGCTGCGGGGACTGTGAAGTGGAGGTACCTATGGGCTCTCGAACTATCGCCCATCGGTTCTATGTGATGGACACTGAGGCCTTCGACTTTGTACTGGGTACTGACTTCTTCGTGCAGCACTCCCAGATACAATCCCTGACGCTGCAAGCGCCCTACCTCCTGTACGTGGACCACGGCAGTGGCAGAGAGTCTGTGCCACTGGAGCAGTCGGAACATACCTCGAGTTACCTGAGGCTATCGAAGGAGGAGCCCTCGAACATGATGGCGGCCTCCAAAACTGAGGACTATCAACTATTGGGTGAAGTCCTAGACCAAGGTCTGAAGGAGTTGGGTTACTCTCGAGAAGACCTAAGTGTGGAGCTGTTCGCCAGCGACAAGCAGCATGTATTGGACCTATACTGCAGCAAGGGGAAGAACTGCAGCTACAAGTTTTACTGGCCCTCTTTCGGGATGGCCTACGGGAACCCCAGATTCAGTGAACTGGGGAAGGTGCTGACCAAGGTCGCCTTGGAACGTTCCCGTATGGTCCTGTGTTCCCCCGATTGGGGAGCCCATGGGGGCAACGAGTACTGGCGAACCCTCCTTGACAAGCTGACTATCAGCTCGGTGCAATTACCTGATGAGGCCATCTACGTGCCTCTGGGACGTAAGACGCCCATTGGGAAGCCCGGATGGGGGAGTATGCTCAGCGTGGTGGACAGAAGTCTTACCACCATCCCCTGCGAAGACCTGGACCCTACTCTGGTCCAGGCTATACAACGAGAAAGCGATGGACTCGCCTTGGGTGACTTGAAGGATCGCCTACGACCTCAAGATGCTGTTGAAACTACACCCGGAGGAGATGAGTACGTCGTGACTGACACCAACGCCCCCAACTCTCCCTGTCATGTACCTGTTCCTGATGGAGTCTCTGAGTGTGGACTATCTGAGCTACCTAGCTCTATCCACTCAGACGACGAAACTGAGCACGACGCCTTCTTCGTGCAGACCGCGGTGGAGGAAGTGGAGAACGCCGAGTACGTCGCCCCACTAAAACCCCTACTCTCCATGAGGGTGGAAGACCCCGTGGATGAAGAGCTGGACCCTCGATCCAGGCTCAGGGAGTATGTGGATTCCAAGAGGAAGTTGGTGGCAAAAAAGCTATGCTACGCTAAGCCTACCCGCAGCTCGTGGCCACTGAGGCAAGGACGTATGGGAGACCTATCCCAACTGAAGGAGGACCTCGAACAGAAGATCACCACCTGGCAAAGGGAGGTAGATCTCAAGCTCATGAAGAGCGTATGGGGTGCCCATGTGAGGACCCCAGAGGAGGACGACCTCTCGGTGGAATGTGTATGTGAACCCCCTCGAGCGTGCCTATGTTGCCATCGTCCACCGGAGATGGTCGAGCAAGACCTTCTATATGTCTACCAAGGGCTGAAGGATACTACCTCGGGCGAAGAGTCGGTGGAGGACCACCTCCCGACGTCTATTCAAGGGGCAAGCAACTTACACTCCGACGAGGACATGGAGGACAAGATCAAGGTATTGGACCCGCGGGTACAGAAGCTGATAAGGATCTATCTCGAGGTGTTCGGGGAACTACCCCCACCAGCCTCATGCGATAAGCTGGTACAGATGGACCTCAAGCTGAAACCCGAGTTCGTGGGTCATAAGATTCGGAGGAGACCCTATCCAGCTCCTAAAGAGCAGGCCGATGAGATTGAGCGACAGATACAAGAATCTATCGACGCTGGCCTAGTCCTGGAGTACAAGGACGGGGACTACTTCCTACACTGCAGCTCCTGTTTCCTGGTGGCTAAACCTGGGTCTACAGCCAAACGGCTGGTAGTGGACTATGGAGAGCTGAACAAGAAGACGTTGAACCACTCAGGGTCCATTCCCAATATGGAGTCTACCCTGGAGAAGATAGCCTCCTGTCGCTACAAGACCAAGATGGACAAGCGAAGTGGATTCTGGCAAGTGGACCTGACGCCCAACGCGCAGGAACTACTGGCCTTCATCACCCCTCAGGGGAGGGTATTCAAGTGGAAGATCATGCCATTCGGCGTGGCTAACGCTCCCGCTCTGTTCCAAGAGCTGATGAACAAGATCTTGTCCATCCTACGAAGGAGACCTAAGGTGCAGGAGCTCATATCCCGTGGGGCCCAGATGGAGGCTCACATCGACGATGTATGCCTCGGGACCAATACCCAGGAGGATCACCTAATCCTCTTGGGTGAGTTCTTTGCCGTCTGCCAGGAGAACCACACACGACTCAAGCTGGAGAAGTGTGAGTTCATGCAGGAGACCATGCAGTACCTGGGGTTTGACGTTGGCTATGGGTGGTGGACCCCAGCGGCCTCTAAGGCCAAACCCCTGATGGATGCCAAGGTACGACACGAAGACCCCAAGAAAGGACTTCATGATGTACGCAGTTTCATTGGGGCGTGCAACTTCTATCGCCGCCACATCAAGAACGTCACCTATACCAGCGCCGTTCTGACGGACTTGATCAAGAAGAGTACTACTTGGCGCTGGGGCCCACAAGAGCAACAAGCGTTTGACGAGCTCAAAGACAAGGTAGCCAACGCTAAGTGCTTGGGCGTGCCTAGGGCACAAGGGGAGATTATCCTGGTGACCGACGCCAGCAATGTGGGCGGTGGTGGAACGTTGTTCCAATGGCAAGCACTAGAGAAGGAGGAGTTCCACTCGTCCATTTCCCAATGGGGGACGGAAGGTCTCAACCGAGATGGAACCCTCAAGCACAGCTACCCTGACGACAAGTGGGTCCTAGTACCTCTGGGCCACTGGAACTGGAAGTGGAACCAGGCCAGGGGGAAGTACTCCACCTATGAGCAGGAATTGCTCGCGGGTATGCTGGTGCTATCCTCTCAAGCACGACTGTTGGGGAGTAACCCTGTGGTCTGGCTATGCGACCAAGAACCGGTCCGCAGTTTCCAGAAGGGCCCCCCACCTGAGAAGGCCAAGCTACGTCGCTGGTGGACCTACCTCAGTCAACTACGGCTGACGGTACACCATATCCAGGGAGTGAAGAACGAGTGTGCCGACTACATCAGCCGCAACAACTTCGACGCCCTGATTGGTGCCCGGTCTGAAGCGCTGGCTAAGGAGGCGTTCAGCCGTATGGACGTACACCTGGACCTGAACATGACCATGATACGCCCCCTGGATGGACTCCAACAATCGGAGTACCTACAGGAGTTTGGGGATATCTACCGGCGCCTGGAGAAACGCCTTGAACCCCTCCTGGTCAACCAAGACCAGTGGAAGCGGGACAAGAGCTACCTCTGGCACGAGGACCGCATCGTGGTGCCTAGTGACCGAGTCCCAGCGCTGCTGAAGTGGACCCATGAGTCCAGTGGTCATGTGGGTGCTGACCGTACCCTGAGGCTGTTCAAGCAGTGGTTCCACACTACGTGGACTGACGACCAGCTGCGGAAGACGCTCCTGCCTATCGTGGACAAGTGCCCGTGCAGGTCCTGTAAACCAGGGGATATCAGGGACAGAGGTCTCTACTCGACCCTGCCCATCCCTCACTGTGCTAACAGTGTTCTATACGTGGACTACACGGAGATGCCGAAGTTCGGGGGCTATGACTTCGCCCTCGTGGTAACCTGTGGGTTGACCAGGTTTACCAGGGTGTTCCCCTGTACCAAGCACATTACCGGGGAGGAGACTATCAAGATACTCCTGGAGGAGTGGTTTTGTGTCTATGGGGCGCCCAAGGAGATCAACTCTGATGAGGACGTACGAGTACGCTCAGATACTGGCTGGTACAAGAGGGTCCTGAGATCCCTCAATGTCCAGGTGTCTACGGGGATTCCCTACTCTCACACGAGCAACCCCCTATGTGAGCGACAGATTCGTGTCCTGAAGGAGAACGTCAGGATATGGTGCAAAACTGAACGCACCAGAGACTGGGTGAGACTACTCCCCGTCATATCCTTGATGATGAACTCCCAAGAGAGTTCAGCTACTGGCTACTCGCCACATGAGCTATTCATGGGGCGCCCGGCGTGGTTCCTACATGCCCCCTATCCAGAGGACACCCATTCTTCTGTGGGTGAGTGGGTCCAAGAGCAACAAGCGAAGGTGGACAAGGCCAATGCTATGCTCCAGAGAGTGAGGGAGCGTCAGTGGAACAAGAAGAACAAGCACCGAGTACCGGCCACCTACCAAGAGGGGGACTGGGTGCTGGTGCACCACAGTCGACTACCCGCCTGGCCTCGCTCTACCAGCGATGACCCATACTTCGGGCCGTACAAGATTCTATGTGTGGATGGTCACCGTATCACGGTGCGGTGTTCTCCCCGTCTAGGGGGGACCCTGGTGTGCGCCGCTCAACACCTGAAGCGCTACCATGATCCTGAAGACCTCTGTGGGGAGGAGTGGGAGCTGAACGACGAGGAAATCGCCGCTCTGGACCTACAGAGGGTTTCCCACCCTTTGGAAGTTGAAGGTGAACTCCCCGACATGAACGCCGAGGAGATGGCTAAGGAGGGCTTCTACCTGATGAAGTCTGTCCTACGCCACCGCTATCGCCAGGGTTGGCGCTTTCTCACCCTCTGGGAAGGGTTTGGAGTCGAAGAGGCCACCTGGGAGCCCTTCTCTGCATTTGTTCTACCTGAGGGACGCCTAAACTCAGTTCTGGTTGACTACTTGTCCCAGAACAACCTTGGTGAGTTGTTGAGGCTCGCTGAGACGCTTGCCTCCAAGAATAAAGCTAGGGACTGAACCTTACCCTTACCTGCCAAAGCGTATGTGTGAGTGTGCTAGTCCTAAGGTCCTGAGAGCAAGCCGCAGAAGTGGTGTCCTAATTCTACCCAAGTCTGCGCCCTTGCTGAACCTGGAGGGTTGGCTTATTGATGCCACGGGGTACGCCCCGGGTCTCCCCTCCCCTATGCGCCCAATTTCTGTGCTGGCGCAAAACCTTGGGGGAATACCCAGAGTGTTAATCCAGGTATTGTTTTCCCTACCTATCTGTCTACTACAGGGAGGGGTGGCCAAAAGCTATGAGAGCATGCAAAACGCCTGTTTGCTATGTGGCCAAAACACTGACCTAACCACTGTCACAGCCCACCAACCCAGCTAAAATTGCAGGAAAAGGGTGGAACAGTGACACGCCCCCTACAGGTCCTACACACCCTACAGTGGCACCATCCTGGTGGGCGAGCACTGGGCAACTGGCTCTAGCCCCCACTCAGGACTACCACTCCTACACGCACACTCTACTTGGCGTTGCGAAGAGGAAGGTCTCAAGGGTCCTAGCGACCCACCTGTGAAATGACAAGAGAACACAGCGCTGCTAAGCAACTGTGGCCTCACAGGGGACGCCACAACGTGTTTCCCCTGCAAGGGCTTGGAGGGAAGGAGTGCTCTCGTGTGCAAGGCGCAGATGTCGATGAAGTCGGACTCCCTGCTCTGCCACAGGCGGAGCGGAGTTACTTGTTTGTGTGATCTGCGCCCCTGTTTAGCAGGGCATAAAAAAATGCTGCTGCACCACTCACCCTACCTGCCCACCTGTAAAACAAAGGCAAATGAAAGGGCGTTTGCGGCGGAGGAACCAAGGCACACTCCAGGTATTATACCCTTCTCAGTGTGCCCTATAAAACGCTGTCCGCAAACACGCTGCATGGAGCAGCTACCCTTGTCAAGCAAGCAAGCGTTAAGGGACTCCTCAGGTTCTCTTAAAGAACGTACCGAGGAGCCCCTGGGTAGCCTAAACAAGGTTTACCGTGCGCACTTCGCGTGGCCTACCCTTTAATGCGTGTGTGCATGCACGAGTATGCGACAAGAACGTGGGCAAACCTGCCCATCTACGCGTAAATCTTGACTCCACCAGGGGTGGCCCCGCCTGGGCGTACCTACCTTACGTACCGCTGGGAAGTGAAGCAACGTGTGAGTACAAAAGGGGCGCACGCGAGGAACGTTGCTATGCACTTGTGCATATGACTAATCGGCCTGATCTGACCGCTAATCATCTGCAATCTTGCTAATCAATCCCTCTACCGCGTCCTATCGTGGTTATCGTTGTTAGCGCTGCTACACGACTCGTTCACGGAGACACGAGACGAGCAATGTGTATGCGGCATGCAAGACAAGCATACCTGTAGTTTATACCTGATTCATTGAAGTCCTTTCAATTGGTTTTCGAATTCTTGAATTTTCGAATCTTCTATTAGTGTGGGTGGAATCTGTATGTTTGTTTATTAATGTGTGTCTCGTCATTTTCAAGACTACGTGATACATACGTTTATAATTCCATTATTTTTCCATTTTCCGGCGCTTCGCTAGGAGCCGCTCCTGCGCGCGGCCATTTTATGCGTATGAATTTCTGGATTTAAAAAATCCAGAGATGACTATACCTTCTATAAAAATGTGCTAAAGATGCACAATTGGATTCTGCTCAGGTGTGTCGTTTCAGAAAAATTCTACGCCGTCATTTGACGGATTTTGGTGTCGTTGCTTCGTTTTTGCGTGGATTCGTCCATAAATCTCCCATCCCTGCCTCTGCAGATACCCACGCGCAGCCTCGCTGAGTAGGCCGTGTTCGGGTCGAAACGCAGGTGCCTGGAGAGACTGAGCAGAATCAAGACCCCACCAAGGGGCAAATTAATTTCTTTTTCGACTCCCTTCGCCCTCAGACAGGTCACAGGTCGCCAGCAGGTTTACGAGAACCCATGCGAGTGTGTATAATGTGTCTTGCGTTTGGGTTGTGTCGACGCTGCGTCTTGGAGGGAGGGATGCATATGCACATGTTTGGCATGCTCCCGATCTAACCCAACCAAGCCACAGGAGCCCCGGCAGCGCCAAGAGCGCTGAGTCTTCTGTAGGAAACTGTACAATCAGAGCAGCAAAAGGACGCCAGCCATGGTGGCGCCCATTTTTCAGTGTGAGGGAGACTGTAGGTATTTTAAAGTAGATGTGGAAACCAAGGAAAGGCCAAGAAAAATTCCCTTTTTCCTAAAATGCGACAGTGGTGGCCACCACAGCACAAGGGGGGAGTAAGAAAAAGTGCTTTTCCATTGCTTTGGGACATACTCTAGTTGTATTAGAGATGCACTGAGCATCCATGCATTTTAATCTTAGTATTGGTCCAACCAAAACTGGTGATAACACATTTTGACCTATGGAACCAAACACCCAATCAGGATATGGAGTGGACCCCTTAATCCCCTTTCAATCAGAAGTAAAACATCTTTTCCTGAGTTGACTGAGCACTGACATACCTAAGGTAGAGCCTATGAATTTATCTATGTTTTTCCATGAATACTTATCTGCCCTAGTGGTATGCACCATAGGGGGTTAGGCACCTCTTTTTGAGAGGTCCTGGGTTCAATTCCTGGTCAGCCTAACTAAGTAGGAAGATCCCATGTGACATGGCAGTGACCTCATCGCCACATACCATGCCACCTCAGCACATATCGGACCCAAAACAAAGAGTGCACATCTCCTAAGATGGCACTATGGAGAGAGAGTGATCCTGAGGCAGTTTTCTAACTCTTTTCCCAAAACATTTCAGCTATCTCTGTGAATATGCATTCATTTGTATCCTGAGTTGCAGTTTCTGTGAATATCTAATCATCTTTCACTGTTTACACTGCAGCCCTTCATGCTTTGATCCTGAATTACCTTCTCCTTGCATACTATTGGCTTGGGCTATCCTGGATTGAGGTGGCTTTACTGTTTTTCAACAAACAAAAGCTTTTCATCATCCAAAACCAGCAGCAGGACACCCTACAGCAACAACAAGCAGCAGGAGAAGCAAAAACACAGTGCTGAAAACACTATAAACCTTTCTTCTCAAATTCATGAGTTGACTTGTGAAGCATGTCATGTACATAACCGGAGGAGTTTCGGTGCCAATGATGGGATATTCTTGGGCATGGACCTTTGGTCTATATCACCCTTGTATATTACCTTCCGGTTTGACACATGCATGGAGCATTTGGATATTTGCCGTATGCATTTTTGAGCATATAATTGACTTTTGGGCATAATGGTGTGATTTGCCTGATTTTGCCATGTTGTGAGGTCAACATCATGGGGCAGTTCTCCAAGCCCAATCAACTCCCAGTCCAACCAAGGTTATGTCAGGGTAGGGCATGGTCCTGAGTGCCACTCTAGGCCATGACACGCCACCTCCCCTATTGGGCTAGGATATATAGGCTTGGGAGTGAACACATATTTGGGGTTTGTGTAGTGACTTGTGACACATGGCATTCAGCCATCTCATTTGACCTGGGTCAGGGCAATATGTTGGTGAGTCAAGGGAAGGTCTTGAGTCCAGGGAATGAGGGGTTTATGGCTGTGAATGTGTATGTTTACCTCTTTCCCCAACTTTGCTTTATTTGTGTTCATATGCCAATTTCAGGGCTTTCTTCCTTGGTGCAATTCTTGTACATACCCGCCACCGTGGGAATACCGGTGTGCTGAACGAAAGCCCGCAGCCTGATTTGGATTGTGAATTGGGTTATTGCTATACTTGTGGGATCTGGTTGCTGTTCAGGGTCGAAGGAGGATTACCTTTTCTATATTTTTGGATTTGGACCCTGGATTTTGAGGATTTTGAGAAATGCAATCATTGATCCGGAGCAAGTCAGCAGGGGTGACAGGTGGAAGGGGCACAGCGGGGGCCGGTCCTGGTAGGGACCTTCTTTAGGGCCCCGAGGCGGTGGCGCCAAGTCAGGAGGTGCCCTCCCAAATCTGTGCAGTTTTGGGCCAAAAACAGCCATTTTTCGCCCAAAATAGCCCCCAAACCCGGACGAAACGCCCAAACGAAGGGAAACGGTGGCTACACTACACGTGCGGCTTGACCTCCTTGTGTGCAAGGGCCCTTCAGTGCCCTACAAATCCAGGATATGTCCGAGAAACGGCCTAAAAAGGCGCCAAAAAGCCCCAAAATCTGCGCAATGTGCACCAACCCCCCAAAACCAAGCACGGGCCGTATCTTGGGCTACGTGGCTCAAAAACGAATTCCGAGGGCACCTAGTCCACCCGCAACCCCCCGCGTTTTGTGGTTTCCAAGCTTCAGATTTGCTCAACGAGCCACCTAGACCCCCGTATCATTGGTCACTTGGTGGAGCCGGAGGGCAGCCCTGCCCGCGCACGGCGGGGGCCAACGGTGGGTCCACCAGGGTCCCCGGGGCGAAAAAAATGATTTTTTCCAAAGTTGTTCCTAGACCACTTGGGATGCCCAAACAAGTATTTTTACCCCGTTTTGAGCTTGTGGTGACGCGTTTTGGGCCAGGGAAAATCCCAAAATGCCTTGAAAATGGGCCGTTTTGGGACCAAAAGTGGGTCAAAAATGGGTCAAAAACACGTTTTTTCAAAAGTGATCCCGGACCATTTGGGATGCTCAAACAGGTGTTTTTAGCCCATTTTGAGCACGTGGTGACGGGTTTCGGCCCATGGAAAATCCCAAAATGCCTTGAAAAGGGGCCGGTTTGGGACCAAAAATGGGTCAAAAATAGGTCAAAAACACGTTTTTCCAGAGGTGATCCTCCACCATTTGGGATGCTCAAACAAGTGTTTTTAGCCCATTTTGAGACCAATTGAATGCAGTTTAGCTTCTTCCGCCACATGTATGCACCAAGTTGTACCCTTCGCGCGTACCTTAGGGTGGAGCCACGTAGAGTATTGGAGAGGGGTGTAGATTAGAGGATATATATATATATATATATATGTATATCCTCCAATCTACACCCCTCTCCCCAACTCTAGGTGGCTCCACCATACGGCTCTATGGTAAGTGCAAGAGACACAACTCTTTGCATTCAGGTGGTGGAAGGCCCTAACCTCTATGACGACGGGCTCAAAATGGGCTCAAAACACTTGTTTGAGCATCCCAAATGGTTCAAGATCACTTTTGGAAAAACGCGTTTTTGTCCCAGTTTTGACCCATTTTTGGTCCCCAAAGGGTGCAATTTCAAGGCATTTTGGGAGTTTCCATGGGCCAAAACGTGTCACTACGGGCTCAAAAATGGGCTAAAAACACTTGTTTGACCATCCCAAATGGTTCAGGATGATTTTCAAAAAAAACGCGCTTTTGACCCATCTTTGACCCACTTTTGGTCGCAAAACGGCCCAATTTCAAAGCATTTTGGGATTTTCCGTGGGCCAAAACGCGTCACCAGGGGCTCAAAATGGGCTAGAACCACTTGTTTGATCATCCCAAATGGTCCTGGATCACTTTTGGAAAAACACGTTTTTCACCCATTTTTGACCCATTTTTGGTTCCAAAACAGCCCGTTTTCAAGGCTCCACCAAGTGACCACTCGTACGGGGTCCTAGGTGGCTCGTTGTACAATTCTGAGGCTTGGAAACCGCTAAAAGTCGGGGGTTGCGGGTGGACTAGGTGCCTTCCGAATTAAGATTTGAGCCACATAGCCCAAGATACGACCCGTGCTTGGTTTCGGGGTGTTGGTGCGCATTGCGCAGGTTTTTGGGGCTTTTTGGCGCCCTTTTGGGCCGTTTCTCGGACATATAGTGGAGTCGAAGGGCGCTAGAGAGCTCTTTCACACAGTGAAATCAAGTCGCACGTGCAGTGTAGTCACCGTTTTCCTTCGTTTGGGCGTTTCGCCCGGGTTTCAGGGGCTGTTTTGGGCGAAAAATGGCTGTTTTTGCCCAAAAGTGCGCAGATACGGGAGGGCACCTCCTAACTTGGCGCCACCGCCCCGGGCCGCCACCGGTGAGTTTGTGGCTAAGAAAACGAATTTTGGCAAGGGCACGACCTGGGCTCTGAGATGGCGAGTGTTTAGGAGAGCCAGGAGCAATGAAGCGGAGCAATCGCCAAAACAGTGAGGAGAAGTGCTGGTTGCTTGTTGCTTGCTTGCTTGTTGCTTGCTTGTTAGCTAGATTTAAGGGGAGAGGGGTGTACTAATATATATGTATACATATATATATATATACATATATATATATATATATATATATATCCTCCAATCTACACCCCTCTCCCAACTCTAGGTGGCTCCACCACACGGCTCTAAGGTACGTTCGAAGGGCACAAAGTGGTGCATACATGTGGTGGAAGGGGCTAAACTCAGTCAAAACGGGCTCAAAACGGGCCAAAAACACTTTTTTGCGCATCCCAAATGGTCCGGGATCACTTTTGGAAAAACGCGTTTTTGACCCATTTTTGACCCATTTTTGGTCACAAATGGCCAATTTTCAAGGCATTTTGGGATTTTCCATGAGCCAAAACCCGTCCCCACGGGCTCAAAATGGGCTAAAACCACTTGTTTGAGCATCACAAATGGTCCAGGATCACTTTTGGAAAAACACATCTTTGACCCATTTTTGACCCATTGTTGGTCCCAAAACGGCCCATTTTCAAGGCATTTTGGGATTTTCCATGGCCCAAAACGTGCCACCACGGGCTCAAAACGGCCTAAAAACACTTGTTTGAGCATCCCAAGTGGTCTAGGAACAACTTTGGAAAAAATGATTTTTTCCGCCCTGGGGACCCTGGTGGACCCACCGTTGGCCCCCACTGTGCGTGGGCTGGCCGGCCCTCCGGCTGCACCAAGTGACGATGGTACGGGGGTCTACGTGTCTCGTTGGGTGGATCTGAGGCTTGGAAAACAATAAGAAGTGGGGGGTTGCGGGTGGACTAGGTGCCCTCGGAATTCGTTTTTGAGCCACGTAGCCCAAGATACGGCCCGTTCTTGGTTTCGGGGTGTTGATGCACACTTCGCAGTTTTTGGGGCTTTTTGGCGCCTTTTTGGCCCGTTTCTCGGACATATCGTGGAGTTAGTGGGCAGCAAAGGTCCCTTGGTCACCGAAAAGACAAGCCGCACGTGAGGTGTACGAGCTGTTTGCCTCATTTGGCTGTTTTTAACCCTTACTAGGGCTGTTTTGGGCAAAAAATGGCTTTTTTTGGCCCAAGAGTGCGCAGATTTGGGAGGGCACCTACCGACTTGGCCACCGTTGATTTTTTGGCTCAAAACTAGGATTTGGCAAGATGACCACCTAGGCTCCAGGATTGCGTGAGTAGAGTGGAGCCCGAAGCGATGAGGCTGAGCAATGGCCAAAACAGAAAGGAGAAGTGCTTGCTTGCTTGCTTTCTTGCTTGTTCCTTGCTTGTCAGCTAGATTTAAGGGGAGAGGGGTATCTATCTACATACATACATACATACATCTACATACATACATACATACACACACACATATATATATATATATATGTATACATATATACATATATATATATATATATACATATGTATGTATGTGTGTTTGTGGATATGTGTGTATGTATGCGTATATATATATATATATATATATATATATATATATATATATATATATATATATATATATAGATGTACATATGTATTCCTACATATATGTATATATTTCACTTGGAGGGAGTAGAGATTGAGTAGAAGGGAGTGGATATTCACTTGGAGGGAGTGGAAATTGAGGGGGAGGGAGTGGACTTGCGCACAGCGCTAAACGCGTTCAAAACAGCGAAGCAAGGACAACGCTTCCCAATCACACATCTGTCAGTAATTAATAATAATCAGTCAGGCGATTTCACCGAAGAAATTGTGAGAGCAGCCCAACGCTACTATCAGATGTCCACCTCATGAGTGACCAGAAGGTGAAATTCGAACGGCTTGCGGTAATTAGAACAACAACATAAAAT
This sequence comes from Eutreptiella sp. 'Long Island Sound 2002', assembly GCA_964036045.1. Lineage (NCBI taxonomy): Eukaryota > Euglenozoa > Euglenophyceae > Eutreptiales > Eutreptiaceae > Eutreptiella > Eutreptiella sp. 'Long Island Sound 2002'. The sequence goes on along the minus strand of OZ038378.1, from coordinate 44,727,383 downwards.
TCATACCTTTCTGTCAGTTGCGGTGGTTTTTTGAGTTACGCGTGTCGCCTGTTTGTGCGCAGTCTTTCACAGTCTGCTAGGGCAGCAGTCTGCATACCGTCACCGGCCCGGGGCCGGCTCCCACCTTGGTGAAACGCCCTTTTTGGAGTGTTTTTTACAGGTAGGAATGGTGATTAGAAGTGGATAGCCATGGACGGGTACGGAACAGCTGGCGGTGCTGGCGATGGCCGCCGGCGGCTGCGGAAGGGGCAGTTTTAGTACAAAATCGAATGGAAAATCATAGTGCGGCACCAGGATCCAAGAATTTTTTTTGATAGGATGTTAGAACTATTAACTCTATGACGATTCCATGTTTCAGATCTTTGGATCCTGCTGCCGCACTGCTAATGCCAAAAAAGTGGTGTTGGGTCCATGGCGACTTGGTAGTGTCGACGCAATGGCGTTCGCCGCCGGCCGAGCTACCATTGCAGCCACCCCCTTGTCATTTGAAGGATGGTAAGACACCACAATGGTGCTACCGTGGTGATTGCAAGACTAGAGGCAAGGCATGGTTGGGCACAATCAAGCAAGAGAAGTTTGAGAAGAAGACCTTTGACAGCCATTATTAACAAGTTGCAACTAAGACGCGCTCAAGGCTCAAAAGGCAACTACGAATGAGGCCTACACCGAAACTTTCAAGGTGTGATTACTTGCATTGTGGTCATTACATCTTTGATTTACAATTGAGGCCAACAATTGTCACCATGTTGCAATCGTGCTACATGTCCGTGTTGGTTGCCTCCAAAAACTGCTTGTGCCTGTTTGCAAGGTTGTAGTGTTGCCTTGTGCCGCTTTGTTTTCAAGGTTTGACCATGCTATTCAACTTTGTATACTAATACAGCCAAAAAGTGGATCCTCATGGATTCCAAAACTAAAGGCACCACAAGTTGAGGGATCAAAAGACATTTAGGATTTGGGTTCTTTTGTCAAGTACAGTGCATCCGTTGGTGTTTTGGGTTGCCGGTGACCCAAAAATGACGCCGGCAATTGTTACCGATCCAAGTAAGGCTCAACCTTTGAGGTGTCCACACTTGCTTTTCAACCTCCTTTAGGTTGCAGAGGTCTTTCGGAGACTTGAAGGTAATGGAGGACCGTTGCAACAGGATCTTGTAGAAGAGAAGTATCAAAAACCTTGAGTTGGAGATATATGAAAAGAGGTGGAACGATGTGAAGATTGAGATGGAGAAGACAAGGCGCGGAATGGTTGCACTGCGGGCTGTTGATTATAAGAGGAAGAAGGAACTTAAGGAAAAAAACCTTAGGTTATGGATGTCCCATTCGCGAGTTTTGCAAGTTGTCGATAGTAGGGCAAAATGGAGGGCAGGGTCTGCTCAGCCCAGTCGCTCAGGTCGGGCCCCCGCCACCCCGCCGGCTCTTTGATTGATGCTTTGTGCGAATACGGAACAGCTCAAGTAAATTCAAGATTGTGTTGCTTAACATTTTGTACGGTCACACTGCTGCAATGACTTATTGCTTGCCTTTGTGTAGTGCTATCGTGTGGCCTTGCCCCAACCCTAACCCTAGCAGTGGCAGACAGAGCTGGCTGAGAACTACCAACCGGGTGTAGGCTAGAAACGACACGTCCAAGGGCGGGCCACGGAAAAAAACCATTGAAGTGCGTTTACTACATGCATATGCGGCCAAAAAACCCCTCCTTCCCCCCCCCAAGTGGGTGTTTCAACTTTCTTAACAAGCCTTGTCCACCCCTACCATGGTTGCGGTCATGCGACAAGAGCTCACCAAGGGAAAACCCGCTAATTTGGACTAAAGCGCGACTCGCAGAGTTTTGAGATTTTCTCAAAATTTTTGGCAGATGAAAGTTCGAGACGCTGGAAATGTCCTTGTCAGGTGTCTGTTCACCAGGTGAGCTATTTGTAATGTTGTCGAGTCGTCGATTTCGCAGTGTAATTTGGTCAAAGTTTCAGACCCTTAGAGGACCACTTTTCACCCGAAAGCAACTAACTTGGACTGAGTTGTATGTAGACGCATTTGAATAACTTTGTGCCATTGTTTGCGTTCCAAGTGGTGTTTTTTGCATTGGACAGCTTGCTCCAGTCACGTCGAAACAATGGTTCAACTTGTCTTTTGGTTGGTCCTGTGTTGTACTTGTTGGGGGTTTGTTCCTTTAAAGTGAAACGTTGGTCATTGGTCATGTGCTCTGGACATGCCATTTCCTTGAGACATGATGGGTTGAATCTGGACATGTCCCACGTTTCCAGTTTAGACGTTTGTTTTTGGGTGTTTGACCACAGGGTGACGTACATTTAATGGGTTTAACTCGCGGTTAAGGTCCCTTTCCAAAGGTCACAAGGCTGTTGGGGTGTTTGCACCAATTCTGCACATGTTGGTTGGGAGGGAGATCTGCAACTGTGACGATTGTTTGCTTTTGCCACCAAAATGTGGCTTGCATCTGCCTACACAAGGTAAGTCATGGTCATTCAACACGTTTCTAAGTGCTTCTGACGTTTACAACACAAGGCTGCCTTGGGGATGTGTTGTAATTGTAGCGTTTGTTGGTTGCCGATCATGAAGAGTGGCACATTGGTGTGGTACAATGTTGTAGTGACCAACTTTTGCTCCAACCTTTGTTACAAAACCACTGGAAGCAGAGAGAATAGACATTATTTGTTGACATACGTTGTGGAGTGGTCTCACAGCACTATGCGGCGGTGTTGGGGTCTTGTACACAGTGCCACAAACGACCTCTAGGGATGTCACTCCACGACCCCTCATAGAGTACAAGTTAGTGTCAACCTATATTGGTTAACATTGCACTTCAATATCTCTGCATAATATTTCAGGGAGCGTTAACATCAACCTACAAGCTTTCCAAGCTATCCTTTCCTTATGCACACAAACACTTTTTATTGTAGGATATAGCACTATGGATTTGGTACTCTCGGGTGCGACTTTTCTACCCCCCCACTTTTGTGGTAAGATGTACTCTTGTAGTAAGGTGTGAGATGGGGTGTTCTTTTTGTGTTCAAGAGGTCCTTGTAACACCAAAAGGCACCGGTGACCAAGGAAGGCTCACACTAAGGCCTACACAAAAGTCCTTGGAAGTCTTGGAGCGGCACACTTTGGGAACAACAAACCACCTCAAAAAGTGGCCACTCCAAGCTACACCAACGACTACAAACGACTACCAACCTTAATTGGTCACCATTTCTGTTTGATACCTTTCCATGTCTTGGAAAGGGGCATCAATATAGAAAATAACCTTTCCAAAGGTGCACACTATCCTTACTTTGTGTTCCCAAACACTTCTTACCACCAAGAAGTCGACCCTCAAAAGAGGGTAACTTTTCTACCCCTCCACCCTTAGGCTCAGATCTGACCATCACTAGGGCCGTGACGCATAGAGGGTGCTCCCATTGTATTAAGAAGGTCTTCCTAAGTCAAAACATTTCCAAGGGAACCCCAGGTTTGAGACAAAATTTTGGCCCAAGCACCTCTTTGGCCCCACCCTTCACCATTAGGCTGAATGATGAAAATGGGGCAATAAATGCGCACAATGTGACCAAAAGTGGTCAAGTTTATACGTCAACCGAGGTGCCTGAGGTGCCCAGGGGCCGTTGACAATTTTGGCGCATGTCCGGGAAAAGCCTGCAGCCGCCGGCTTCGGCCGGCGGTTTGGTTTTTTTTAAAAAACTTTGTCGGAGGGACGAAATCTATAAATAATAATTTCGGACGATGTGGCAGGCGGAGCAATGGCCCAATGCCTGAAGACGTGCGCGGTAAGTGCAAGAGGCAACAGTGCGGCGGTTCGAGACCTGCTGAATGCGTTTTTTTCGCTTTGGGGGGACTGGCGCGTAGTCAGATTTCGGCGCGCATCGGTGCGCGCCGGTCCAACAATCTAACTCGCGGGGTTTTCCCTTACCCCACCGTTAAGCCAAAGGGCAGACGTCATAGGGTCAAGGTAGGATAGAGTTGAAATCAACAATTGGACCCATGTAGATGAAAAAAACGCTTCGTCCCACCTTACGCTAAGGTTTGGGAGCCTGCTGTGACCCAAAAATCGCATTGTTGACTTTTTTTAGCCCGAACTTCCCAGAGATGTTGCTAAAGGGTCCCCTTGAGGATGCAAAGCATGCCCAATGCCCCCCCCCCCCATCTTGCATTGGGTTTGTCGTAGGTTAATTTTGATTTGGAGAAACCTTATGGGCCATGTAGGAGTCATTGTGGTGTCCAAGTTCACTTCATGGGATGGCTTTTCATGTGGCTAGGGTAGGGTTGCGGATGACGTTCTGCCCCTCCCCCCCCCACAAGGGCACTGAAGGAGCTACATTCCGAAGCATTGCAAGAGCACAAATCTACAAAGCACAAAACAAAAACTTAGGCAGCTCAAGTTGCATGGTCAAAAACGAAGGAAAAGGTAGGAAAATGACAGGTTTCCAAAGGCATCAAAAAGTAGTTGTTTTGATGGATATTTTAAAATCGTCGCAAACAAGTATGGCGGAATATATATTTCTATAAGAATGACGTGTCCCATGGGCGAGACAGGGAAAATTATTGTTTGATGACCATTCTTTGCGCGAGGCCTCGCGCAAAGACGTTCATTTGTGTCAGATTAATGTACTACAGCACGACGCATTAGGCAGGTTGTCGAAAAATAGAACCCTGTCGTATTTGTACACGTAACTCAGTACCATTATCAGGATTGCGTGATATAGATGGATCTATTAACGAATAAACTTCAACAATTGTGTACCCAAGAATCTTTAAAAGTATAGATGTTCCCGAAAAAACTGCAGTTTCAAGCGCGAGGCCTCGCGCATGGAACTGCGCATGGGAAACATTCAAGTTTCGGTGATCATTGCGCGAGGCCTCGGGCAATGGATCTCATAAGCGCTCATAGAAACCGAAAATGGAACAGATCCACCAACTACACAGCATGTGCATTCCCTTGATGCGAGGCTGCTGCATGGCTGGCCACACAGGTCCCGCCGGCATCTCCAGTTTTCATACTGGGGTCACCGCTGGCTTCACTGCCCAACAGCAATGGTAGCGCGCTGCAACTGGCTACTGCAATCAGGATTAACTAGTCAAATGTGGGATCACCAGACAGTTACAATTAACCGAAAATGGTGCATGCGACAAGCGAATCACAGAATAATTGGTCGCGCGAAAACTGTGTGACAGGTTGATGTTTGAAATCAAGAAAGTTTTTCAAACAGCGATCTTTACATAGATACAGGTACGCAATTATTCTTCACAGCAACAATGCCCCTGCGAAAAGAGGTGGACCTTGAGAAGACAGTGGCCGCAGCATCTGGAGTTTTCCGCGATGTCTGCTCAGAGGAACCGCCGTACCACACGGCAGAAGAACTGTGGGAAGGGCTAAAACAGGGGGACGAGGGCGCGCTATTGTTGTCTGTATTTTTTCCGCGTCTTCGCAAAAAAGAACGGACGCGTTGCAGCGTTGAAAAGGCGATTGCGGCAGAAGGCAAGAGATGGGTTGGTGTTTTGATAGAAAAGGCCTGGCTACTTTATTTGCTGATGCGCCACCACGCAGTTCCATACCAGGGAAAACCAAAGTCAGTTGTTGCGGTAGAGGGAAGTAGGGCGCAGCGTCGCATTTTGGCAAGGTCAGGTCTGGCGCGATACAGCGCACCTTCACTGAAGGAGAAGGCCGCAGTCGGGTTACAGACTACATGGAACAAAATACACCAACAGTGGGTTGTGTTGTGGATGGACAACTGGTACAACAAACCGTTTACCACAAATCCTGACAAGGACGACAAAAGCCTGAACGCAACAGCGTTGGCTGTGTTGCTACTGAAGGATGCCCCGCGCTACTGGCATGGTCTTCCTAGCCTGGAAGAGCTTGAACGGCGTGTTTCTGTTGTTGCACGCATGCTGAGGAACACCGAGGGAACATTTGCACGTATCCTGCGTGATCTAGAGTTTGCAAGCACGCGACCTGTTGTTCGAAACATTAGGGCGCCACTTGACATTATTCGCCCTGTACCTGCCAAGAGACCACATTAACGACCCCTTTGTCTAAGCCAAGAAAAGGTGAGCGGCAACGTCTCGCTGCTTAATCTATTGCAATTCACTAGGGAAACCGGGGCCCGAGCTCCATTCAAGCAGCCAGCCCGTCAGTCCCAACCAAGAAGCGAGCCCGCAAAGCCACCGCCTAAGGGTAAGACGTCCGTTGCTAAGGCATTGGGTTCTAAGATGCAAACTGTTTCCAAGAAAAAGTAATTTCTTCGCTTGTTCTGATATATTAGCGCGAGGGCTCGCGCTATGCATTCCTCTTCGACGACCTTTATGCTGTCACCTTGTGCGGCACATTTTTCCCTGTGATGCATTTTATTGCGCTGTTGTGTTGGTGTTTGCGCGAGGCCTCGCGCAAAGAAGGGGTGCCCAAAAATGCTTCTTGTCGTGCAGCGTGCAACATGGTTTTCGAAAACTGGTTTTCCAAAAGATTGAGGGCTCATGGGTGTTTTTATTGCAGAGCATAAGTGGTATAGGAAACAAAACGTCGTGGTTTTCCCAAAAAAGAACTTCATTTTTGTGGAAATAAATCATTTTCCCGGGCATTCGGTTTTGTTGAAAATAAAGGAAAATGGACCAGTCAATTGCTTTTCACAGAATTTTTGGTTCTTGTGTTTCAGGTCCCCCCCAAAAGAACTATTTTTTCGCAGTGCCGTGTAGAGGCAGTTTTGGGCACATTTTGACCATGCAACTTGAGCCGCCTAAGAAAACGGGATTCAACATATCAGGATTGTGCTTTGTCCACAAGAACGAGGATCTTCATATTGTTCTTAACATGCATGGAGTTCAGGCAAGTTTACAGTTTCAGAGCCATTTTCCGCTGGACAAAGCGAGGCAACTTAACCCAAAGGCGGTTCCATTCATGGTGGAGGGTTTCCATCGGTTGCTGATCCCCCTCCCCAGAGAAATCATTCTCGGCTAAGAATTCAGCTGCATGCGTCAGTGCAAAATATTGCATCGGTGTAGGCCCCTTTCCTTTGCGCAGTCTATGCACAATTTGTTGGCCGCATTTGTTTTGGAGGCATCTTCCGACTGCAAAGCATCCTTGAAAACACAATTCTTTTCGCGGCCGGACAACTTGCTGCACAATTGCGACGACATAATACCTTCGTGACCCACACGCCATAAGCGGCCCCACTCGAATATGAAGGTGTTGTCGCCTTGCATTCTAAGAGAGGCAAAAGGCGAAGTTGTAGATTGCCCAATCGAAGATTGCAAATGCCGGAAGGGAGCGACGATGGACAATGCAAATCAACACAAATGGTGCGTGGACAAGCGTTGAATGCAAAGAAAACAAGCATAAAACCTTGGTTGCTGTGGGTATAACCGAATTGGTCTTCATCCGTGCGATTGTGGTCGTCAGAATCTACTTGGTCGGCAAAATCTGGTTGAAGGTGACCAAACTGACTTAAGCATGCAATCTGCCACCGGTGACGTTTGGTTGCAAGCATTTGGGACACACAACCTCCAAACGGCAAACAACAAACAAACCTGTGACTGACGTTGCCTAAATAAGTTAGTCCTCTAGTGGTCCGGAATCCCTTGGGGCTGCCACTCCTACAAAAAGAAGTAGTTGCTCGAACAAAGTTTTGAGAACGAACGAGGCAACCAACACATTGTGTTGAACAAACGAGTGCCTCCGTTGGCCTCAATGAGTTAGTCGAGCCACTCAATCGCCGGGCTTGGAATCTCAAGCCACCATGCAAGAGGAGATGCTAGGAACGAAAGGAGCAACCTTTTAACCCTATACTCAAGTGCAGTCAAAAATTGGTCAAAAACACTTACGGTCAAAGTGGGCATCAAGGTGTAGGATGGCACAAGCCAAGCACAACTAAGCACTACGAAAAACAATTTGACTTCCAAAAATTGGAATCCTGCAAACGGACATTATTCGGGATTGTGACAGTGTCAATTGAAACACTAAAGCATTCCAAATCAGATACTACAAAAAGATCGGCCTTTCCGAAACATCGAAAATTGCAAAATCGAAACTCTGACGACTTTGTACTTAGAAAATTGGCATCCATGTATGCAGTATCAAAAGGTGATCTCAAATATCTAAGTATTATGGCACCATACCAAAATCCACATAATGTCCAGTCTTAGGCGGCTCAGGTTGCATGGTGAAAATCACACCAAATGCACCCATGCTGTACGATGCAAAAAATAGTTTTTCACAGGCTCTGTTTTTTGAAAACAGAATATTAGTCCAAAGAAAGTATCTTTCCTACCATTTGTGCCATTTTGTGCCTTTTTTTGGAGAGCCGAAAACAAAAACAAACTTATCATTCCAGTGGAAAGTGGTGTCCTCTTAGCGGAAATTAACCAAAGAATATATTTTGAGCTCCCCTTGTTTGTGGGATGAACATGGTCTGCAGAACACATGATTGCAACATCAATTTGTGTTCTTCATGTTCATTGCATACCTGGAAAAATGCGTGATTGATGGAATTCTATGCGTGAGTTCGCGCCATCAAGACCAAGGATCATTAAAACAGAAGCATGGAGGATCGAATATCGCCGCGAGGCATATGCAACATGTGGTTCAAGGGCTGCCCCATGCGCATTGTCTCGCGCATAACTTAAAAAACCAGTAACCTCAACTGATTCATTTTCCTTTCGAAAGACGGCTTCAGGGTCGAGTGGTCTTGCCACCCACCCCAAAGATTGATTTTTGATTTGCACTGCCTACAAAAAGAGGTATAGGTTGTGACTTTCAAGTTCTGGGACTGCATTGCAGTCCTCATTGCGCGAGGCCTCGCGCAAAAAAAAACCCCAGAGAATATCTCATCCGATAGTTCTTGTGCACAACCTTCACTGAAGCAACAAGTACCCAAATTGTTGTTGAGTTATTGAAATTTCCCAGAAGCTGGCCCCCCCGGAGGCGGAAAAACTCTTTTTTGGCTTGGTCAGCCGCTGCAGGTGGCAGACTGCTTCCCCCAGGGCACCTTCTTTCTCCACGTATCGGACATCATGTTGATTATTGGTGTGGTTTGCACTACATTGCATTTTACTGTCCCAAAAATAAGTTTTTTTTGGCCCAAACAAACGCTCAAAAAAGTGCGACCCATGGCGAATTCATATTTTCTTTGCACATATTTATTTGATTTATAGTCAACAACGGAAGGATCAATTTTTCTTCAACCAAAGCTACACGGGGTCCGTGTCCAGCTCAGCGTCATCTGTTGAGTGGACATGCTTCATGTGCCATCAGTGATACTCCTTTTTTTGCTTGACACTCCCCATAGGTTTCGGCAGGTGTGCATCATGAGCAATGCTGAAGGATGCACCCTGTGCAACACCTCCAACATATGTGCTCCTTTTGTTAGGAATGCAATAACATTAGAAATGATTTCTTGAATCATCAATTAGATTTGCAAGGCTTGTTTAGAGCGCTGAATGTCTGCCCGCGTAAATGTATGCTACAATGTGATCAAGTCAAGGGTGCGTCTAATGTCACTCCAGTGTAGGCGCCTGCTTGATTCCTAAATTGTACCATCATTACCTGGCTTTGGAGGGGCAATGGACTGTTCCTTGCGCGAGGCCTCTCGCAAGGAACAGTCCATTGCCCCAAAAAATGCATTCTTTGGACCCATCGGGACCCAAAATGGGCCAAAATTCCTTACATAAGAGTTCTTTTGGTGTTTCCAAAACCGCTTCATTTTTTGCAAGCCAAAGAATGGTTCTTTCGGTGTTTTTTGTGGCCCTCCATTTCGGGCACTTTCTGTCGTTTTATACCGTGCAACCTGAGCCGCCTAAGCAAGTTGGTGCTGTAGTGAGCTGGCGGTGGCCCTATGCCTGTGCTCGTGCCCTTCTGCGAAGGGGGGAAAGCAGGCGCGAATTTTTTTCGAGAAAACAATGAAGGAAGACTGTAGGGCTTTGGTGCCGTTCATAAGCGTAGGGGTACAGCTATGCAGACGGCGCCGATGCTCAAAAAGCATGCAGCAAGATTGGAAGCTAGTGTAGCCCACGTATGGGTAGGCTTGTGCAATCGTGCAAATACATCAAGTTGAGTCCTAGCAAGGAAGCATAGTTTAGGAAGCAGACCCTAGGCAACTGTAACCTTCGTTGATTCATCCTAAGTAGAAGCAAATTTTCGAAAGAAGAACGTGGCTGAAGTTAGCCACGGAGACTCTCTACAGCGTAGAACGGACCCCTAAGGATGAAATAATGTATGTGGCCGTGGGTCAGGTGAAGGCAGCATGGGTGAGCGGGAAGTCCTTTCATTCGTATAGCCATGGTTCTCTAAAAAAATCAAGCAATTTTAAAGAAAAACCCCAGGTTGGGTGTATGTTTCATGGGTAGGCTTGTTTGTTCAGGCGCTATGCACCCCCTCTGTCAAGCCTAGCATATTTCTCCCACATTTGCTCCAAAAAGGATTGCAATGCGTCCAGCCCTAAAGGGTCAAAAAGTGCAAAAACGATGAATAATGAAAAATTAGCTTTTTCTGGTTTCAAAAATCTTCAACCCTACTTTTGCAAACATGAAGAACTACGATCCAAATGGTATCTGTTGTAATTCCGTGTGGCACATTTTGGGGGATCAGATGAGCTCACTTTGGTTTTGTAGGGACTTGATGTGGCAGCACGGTGCTTTGGATGAACGACTGTACCAAAGCAAACGTTTTTTTAGTGTACCGCCACTCATTTTCTCTTGACATGTGAAACTAGGGAGGACTTGTGGTATACGGCCTCCTCGACCAGCCCGGTTTTTTTGCTCTACACAAATATGCTTCCTTGCTAGCCCACGAAGGTTTTTAGCCATAAACATACGAGCTTGGGCGAAAACCTACATTTGTGGTGGTGAAGTTACAAAAAAAAGTAGTTCTCATTTTCACAAATGGTTTACCCTTTGCCAAGGGCACATTTGAAAATACCCAAAAATACCGAAGAAGCTTCTGTAGTCTCTTTCGCGAACATATTGATATTTCTGAGGAGCCAGGTCTTATTTCCCATCCCCGCCATATGCGCACAGCGCCTATCTTTTACGCATGAAATTCAAGTTAGACTTTTCTTCTGTATCGCCCAGTTGTGAAAGCCCACAACTTGGAGGAAGCTCCGCTTCAAGGAATGAAATATTCTTCATTCATGCATTTAGGTCCAAGCTTTACAAAGCTAGTTAGCAAGACACCCATCATGCACCAGAGCATCAAGGGCAACAATCAGCGATAGCCCTACATTTTATGATGCTTTTGTGCAAAAAAATGAAAAAACCTACAAACATTGCTTAAACTAATATTCTGTGTTTGTTTTTTGTTTTGTGTTCTTTGTCCATGCGCCTTGGCGGTCTCGAAAAACTTACAATTGCCTCCGAAACTTCTATACAGGATTCAAAAATCAAAAGAGAAATCTTGTGGGCATAAATCTGCAAAGTCCCAAACGTTGGTGACTAACGGAACCCTTTTTCAGATAACGTTTTAATCGAATCTTGTAACACATTTCCATGTGGCAAGACACTGCTACAGGTGGCAACATTTTAACAATTTGTACTTTCAGCCAACATATGGATTCCAGAACTACATAGAAGTTTGTTGCTTCATTGCAAAGGCCTCACTTCATCTGACACCAACCTGGCTGGAATGAACATAACAAACCGATTCCATAATACCAAGAAATGTCATATCATTAACGTACCATTCAACATACTCACTTATTCAGCGCAATTGTTGAAGACATTTTTCTGCTTCTTCCACATTGGAATTAATGAATTGCATTTCACTGAGATGTATCGCTCAAAGGGAACCGAGGAGGGAATTCATTGTTGCTTATGTTGCATTATTATGCCCATATTAGGACAGTGATATTCACTTTCAAACAGGGGGGAAAAAACTACGGCAGCGGCCATTTAACGGTCGGATATGCCTGCTGCTGAAAAGTTGTTTTTTTTCGACTGTATTTGACGAATTCTCATTCACATCAGTTTGTGCGGATTTGAATTCCGAGTCCCTTGCATATTTCAGTTTCTTGTCAGATGTGAAAAGAGTACGCCGCTTGCTCCAAATGGCCTGTTTCACTTCTAGTTCAGGTTCAAGATTCCCGGTGGCGGCCGGGGCCCTCTCCCAGCCGGCCGATCTACCAGCGCGCTGTCGCGCATAGGCAACAAAAACGCAGGCTCTATACCCACCTACCAGTGTGCTCCTGAGGAAATCAATGCACGGAAATCCCTGGTCTGCACGATGTAATGGCCTACTCCGATATGGGAATGCTTCGTCACTTGCAAACTTCAGTTGTAATAAGAGTGGCACAATCCTGCCCATAGAAGTCGCGACCGGGCAATGGCAGCTGGCAGCTGGGATTCACTGAGGCAATGTAAATGGGTAGCTTGCTTATTATCGTTAATGGGACTCTACCTTTGTAGGAAAATCAATATGTTAATGATTGTATATCATTACAATTCATGTTCGCTTATGGGCGTACTATAAGCTCACAAACGATTTGAAGATCTCCGTTCACTTGCCGACGCGTGTCAGTCCTATTACAAGCTTATAGTGTTCCGAAAAGACGACCTGGAGACCTCTAGGTAGGTAGGTAGGTATCTTCCGGAGCTCCGGATGCCTATCTTGACAATGCAGGAGGAAGGTCTTACCAAGCAGACTTCCTGTCCCTCCCACTGCCCTAGTTCAGGTGCCCCTTAAGCCGCTCCCGCGGGTGCTTGGGAAGGCACTGTTGCGGCCACCCAGTCCAGGTGTCCCGGCCAGGAGGCTATCCCCGCATGTGCCCGTGGGTACGGCCACATGCCCCCTCCCTTGGGCGTCAGCTCTGGGGGCTACCCAGCCGAGTGGAGTATCTCTCATCAGCGGGGGTATTGCTCCCACGAGTCTACAGTACGATCGCCTCACCCCTGTGGCTAGAGTTGCGGGGTCCCGCGGCTTGGCAGACGACCCCCTCCTGGACTGTGTACCCGCTCGCCTGTCATCGCTTCCTTCCATGGCTCCGGGTGACCTTTGCCATGGTTCCGATGCAGCCTGGCCGTGCTCGGACCAGCGGCCTTGGGGTACCGTCCCTGCTGCTGGCCCGGTCGGTCGGCTGGGTCGCCCCAGTGCGCCCGACCCTAGGGGTGTGGTTTGTGGTTTCCCGTCCCTCGGCTGCCCTACGTGAGCACGTGTGTGCGGTGTCCACGGCCCCTTGGCGTTTCTTCACCGGTGTGCGTGCATGGTGTGTCCTGTGTGTTCCGTGTGCGGTGTCCTGGGCCTCCTGGCTCCTGTTCACCTGTTCGCTCGCTCGGTGCGCTGTGTTGCGTGTGCGGGGTGTCCTGGGCCACTTGGCTCCTGTTCACTGGTGTGCCCCCACGGTGTGTTGTGTTGTGTGTTTGGTGTCCTGGGCCACTTGGCCCCTGTTCACCGGTGTGCCCGCTCCAAGCGTTGTGTTGCGTGGGCTGTGGCCTGGGCCTCTTGGCTCGTGTTTGCCATTGGGCTCGCTCGGTGCGTTGTGTTGCGTGTGCGGTGTCCCGGGCCACTTGGCTCCTGTTCACCTGTGTGCCCGCTCAGCATGTTGTGTCCCGTGTGCGGCGTCCTGGGCGGATTGGCCCCTGTTCACCGGTGCGCCCGCTCGGTGCATTGCGTTGCGTGTGCGGTGTCTTGGGCCACTTGACTCCTGTTCACCGGTGTGCCCGCCTGGCCTGTTGTGTCCCGTGTGCGGTGTCCTTGGCCAATTGGCCCCTGTTCACAGGTGTGGCCGCTCGATGCGTTGCGTTGCGTGTGCGGTGTCCTGGGCCACTTCGCTCCTGTTCACCGGTGTGCCCGCTCGGTGCGTTGTGTTGCTTGTGCGGTGTCCTGGGCCACTTCGCTCCTGTTCACCGGTGTGCCCACTTGCTGCTTTGTGTTGCGTGTGCGGTGTACTGGACCTGTTGGGTCCTGTTCAGGGGTGTGCCCGCTCGGTGCGTTCTGTTGGTTGCGCGGTGTCCTGGGCCACTTGGCTCCAGTTCACCGGTGTGCACGCTAGCCGTGCTGTGTTGGGGGTGCATTTTTCTTGGGCCACTTGGCTCCTGTTCACCAGTGTGGACGCTCGGCGTGTTGTGTTGCGCGTGCGCTGTCCTGGGCCACTTGGCTCCCGTTGACCGGTGTGCTCCGTCGGTGCATTGCGATGCGTGTGCGGTATCCTGGGCCTCTTGGATCCTGTTCACGGGTGTGCCCGCTCGGTGTGTTGTGTTGTGTGTCCGGTGTCCTGGGCCACTTGGCTCCTGTTCACCCGTGTGCACGCTCGGCGTGTTGTGTTGTGTGTCTAGTGTCCTGTGCCACTTGGCTGCTGTTCACCGGTGTGCACGCTTGGCTTGTTGTGTTGCGTGTGTGGTGTCCTGGGCCACTTTGCTCCTGTTCACCTGTGTGCACGCTCGGCGTGTTGTGCTGTGTGTGCGGTGTGCTGGGCCACTTGGCTCCTGTTCGCCAGTGTGTACGCTCGAAGTGTTGTGTTGCGTGTGCGGTGTCCTGGGCCTCTTGGCTCCTGTTTACCGCTGCGCACGCTTGGTGTGTTGTGTTGCGTGTGCAGTGTCCTGGGCCACTTGGCTCCTGTTCACCGCGAACAGCCGCCGTCCGGATGGACGAGTGCGCGCTTGGAGGGTACCCAGCCCCTGCCGGCTACGGACAGCCGCCGTCGGGATAGACGAGTGAGCGGCCCGCAGCAACGCCCCGCACAGCAACACCCCACACGCAACCCAAAGCACGGCACACAGAGCGAGCACACCGGTGAACAAGAGCCAAGCGGCCCAGGACACCGCACACACAACACAACACACCGAGCAGGCACACCGGTGAACAGGAGCCAAGGGGCCCAGGACACCGCGCACGAGACACAGCCCACCGAGCGGGCACACCGGTAAACAGGAGCCAGGAGGCCCAGGACACCGCAGACGCAGAGCAACACACCAAGCGTACACACCGGTGAACAGGAGCCAAGTTGCCCACGACACTGCACATGGAACACAACACACCGAGCGGGCACACTGGTGAACAGGAGCCAAGTGGCCCAGGACACCGCGCACAAAAAGCAACACACCGAGCGGGCACACCGGTGAACGGGAGCCAAGTGGCCCAGGACACCGCACACGCAACACAACACACCGAGCGGGCACACCGGTGAACAGGAGCCAGGAGGTCCAGGACACCGCACACACAAAACAACACACCGAGCGGTCATACTGGTGAACAGGAGCCAAGTGGCCCAGGACACCGCAAAGGCAAAGCAAAGGACGGAGCGGGCACACCGGTGAACAGGAGCCAAGTGGCCCAGGACACCGCACGCACAACACAATACACCGAGCGGGCACACCGGTGAACAGGAGCCACGAGGCCCAGGACACCGCAAACGCAAAACAACACACCGAGTGGGCACACCGGTGAACAGGAGCCAGGTGGCCCAGGACACCGCACACCCAAACCAACACACCGAGTGGGCACACCGGTGAACAGGAGCCAGGTGGCCCAGGACACCGCACACGCAAAACAACACACCGAGCAGGCCCACCGGTGAACAGGAGCCAAGTGGCCCAAGACACCGCACGAGCAAAGCAAAGGACGGAGCGGGCGCACCGGTTTACAGGAGCCAAGCGGCCCGGGACACCGCACACGCGAAGCCACACACCGAGCGGGCACACCGGTGAACAGGAGCCAAGTGGCCCAGGACACCGCACACGCAACACAACACACCGAGCGGGCACACCGGTGAACAGGAGCCAAGTGGCCCATGACACCGCGCACGCAAAGCAACACACCGAGCGGGCACACCGATGAACAGGAGCCAAGTCGCCCAGGACACCGCACACGCAACACAACACACCGAGCGGAAACACCGGTGAACAGGAGCCAGGAGGTCCAGGACACCGCACACGCAAAACAACACACCGGTCGGGCACACCGGTGAACGGGAGCCAAGAGGCCCAGGACACCGCACAAGCAAAGCAAAGGACGGAGCGGGCGCACTGATGAACAGGAGCCAAGTGGCCCGCGACACCGCACACACAACACAACACACCGAGCGGGCACACCAGTGAACAGGGGCCACGAGGCCCAGGACACCGCACAAGCAAAACAACACACCGAGTGGGCACACCGGTGAAAAGGAGCAAGGTGGCCCAGGACACCGCGCACGCAAACGTACACACCGAGCGGGCACATCGGTGAACAGGAGCCAGGTGGCCCGGGACACCGCACACGCAAAACAACACACCGGGCGGGCACACCGGTGAACAGGAGCCAAGAGGCCCAGGACACCGCACAAGCAAAGCAAAGGACGGAGCGGGCGCACCGATGAACAGGAGCCAAGTGGCCCGCGACACCGCACACGCAACACAACACACCGAGCGGGCACACCGGTGAACAGGGGCCACGAGGCCCAGCTCACCGCACAAGCAAAACAACACACCGAGTGGGCACACCGGTGAAAAGGAGCCAGGTGGCCCAGGACACCGCGCACCCAAACCAACACACCGAGCGGGCACATCGGTGAACAGGAGCCAGGTGGCTCGGGACACCGCACACGCAAAACAACACACCGGGCGGGCACACCGGTGAACAGGAGCCAGGTGGCCCAGGACACCGCGCACGCAAACCAACACACCAAGCAGGCACACCGGTGAACAGGAGCCAGGTGGCCCAGGACACAGCACACGCAAAACAACACACCGGGCGGGCACACCGGTGAACGGGAGCTAAGTGGCTCAAGACACCTCACGAGCAAAGCAAAGGACGGAGCGGGCACACCGGTGAACAGGAGCCAGGAGGTCCAGGACACCGCACACACGAAGCAACACACCGAGCGGGCGCACAGGTGAACAGGAGCCAAGTGGCCCAGGACACCGCACACGCAACACAACGCACCGAGCAGGCACACCGGTGAACAGGAGCCAGGTGGCCCAAGACACTGCATGCACAACACAACACACCGGGCGGGCACGCAGGTGAACAGGAGCCAAGTGGCCCAGGACACTGCACACGCAACACAACCCACGGAGCGGGCACACCGGTGAACAGGAGCCAAGTGCCCCAGGACACCGCACACACAACACAGCAAACCACGCGGGCACACCATTGAACAGGATCCAAGTGGCCCAGGACACCGCACACGCAACACAACACACCGAGCGGGCACACGGGTGAACAGGAGCCAAGTGGCCCAGGAAACCAAGCACGCAAAGCAACACACCGAGCGGGCACACAGGTGAACAGGAGCCAAGTGGCCCAGGACACCGCACACGCAACACAACACACCCAGCGGGCGCACCGGTGAACGGGAGCCAAGTGGCCCAGGACACTGCACACGCAACACAACACACCGAGCGAGCACACCGGTGAATAGGAGCCAAGTGGCCCAGGACACCGGGCACGCAAAGCAACACACCGAGCGGGCACACCGGTGAACAGGAGCCAAGTGGTCCAGGACACCGCACACGCAACACAACACACCCAGCGGGCGCACCGGTGAACAGGAGCCAAGTGGCCCAGGACACCGCACACGCAACACCACAAACCACGCAGGCACACCGGTGAACAGGAGCCAAGTGGCCCAGGACACCGCACACACGTAGGCCGGCTGAGGGACAGGAAAGAACCAACCCCCCATGGGTGCGACGCACTGGGGCAACCAAGCCGACCCACCAGGCCAGTGGCAGGAGCGGTACTCCAGGGCCACTGGTCCGAGCCCGGCCAGGCTGCATGGGGGACCATGGCAAACGTCACCCGGAGCCATGGAAGCAACCGGTGACAGGCGAGCCGGTACACAGTCCAGGAGGGGGTCGCCTGCCAAGCAGAGTGGCCCCGCAATTCAAGCCACAAGGGTGAGGCGGTCGTACCGTAGACTAGCGGGAGCAATACCCCTTGTGGTGAGAGATACACCACACGGCTGGGCAGCCCCCAGAGCTGCCGCTCAAAGGAGGGGGCATGTGGCCCTACCAATGGACACATGTGGGGACACCCTCCCACCTGGGACACATGGACCGGGTGGCCGCGACAATGCCCTCCCAAGCACATGCGGGAGCGGCTCAAGAGGCACCTGACATAGGGCAGTTGGAGGGACAGGACGTCCCCTTGGTAAGACCTTCTTCCTGCAATGTCAAAGTAGGCATCCCGAGCTCCCGAAGATACCTACCTACCTACCTCCTGTTCACCGCTGTGCTCGCTCCGCGTGTTGTGTTGCGTGTGCGGTGTCCTCGGCCACTTGGCTCCTGTTCACCGGTGTGCTCGCTCTGTATGTGGCCGTGGGTAAGGTGAAGGCAGGATCGGTGTACGGGAACTCCTTTCATTCCTTTAGCGGCGGTTCTCTGCAAAAGTTAAGCATTTCTAAAGAAACGCCCCAAGTTGGGTGTATGTTACATGGGTAGGCTTGGTTGCTGGGGCGCTATGCACCCCCTCAGTCAAGCCTAACATACTCCTTCATCATTACAATGCGTCTTGCCCTGAAGAGTCAAAAAGTGCAAAAACAATAAATAATGAAAACGTAGCTTTTTCTGGTTTCAAAAATCTTCAACCCTACTTTTGCAAACATGAAGATGAGAGATCCAAATGCTATCTGTTGTACTTTCGTCTTGCACAATTTGGGGGATCAGATGAGCTCACGCTGGTTTTGTAGGGACTTCATGTGGCAGCATGGTGCTTTGGATGAAAGACTGTACCAAAGCCCACCTTTTTTTAGTGTACCGCAACTCTTTTTCTCTTGGCATGTGAGACTAGGGAGAACTTGTGGTATATGGCCTCGTCAACTAGCCCTGTTTTTCTCATCTACACAAAAATGCTCCCTTGCTAGCCCACGAAGGCATTTGGCCATAAACATACGAGCTTGGGCGAGAACGTACATTTGTGGTGGTGAAGTTACAAAAAAAAGTAGTTCTCATTTTCACAAACGGCTTACCGTTTGCCAAGGGCACATTTGAAAATACCCAAAAGTATCAAGGAAGCTTCTGTAGTCTCCTTTGCGAACATATTGATATTTCCCAAAAGCTAAGTCTTATTTCCCATCCCCACCATATGCGCACAGCGCCTATCTTTTGCGCATGAAATTCAAGTTGCAGTTTTGTTCTGTATTGCCCAGTTGTGAAACCCCACAACTTGGAGGAAGCTCTGCCTCAAGGAATCAAATATTCTTCATTGATGCATTTGGGTCCAAGCTTTGCAAAGCTAGTTGACAAGACACCCATCATGCACTAGAACATGAAGGTGTTATGGTTTAGAGCAGCAGCAGCGCAGCGGGCGCGCGAGACGCAACCGCACTGCAGTCTGCGAATACATATGAAGCATCGAGATGCCAGTTGCTGTGAATGAAGTGGTGTATACTACTTCGATACCTTTGAACAGGGTTTTTGTCTTTGAATTTGTGAATTGGGTACGATTTGGTGCTCTGCCTAAGGATCCTGCGCAAAAGGGGGTTTGTCGTATTTTGGGATTTTCGAGAGACAGGACAGTTCCTAAGTCAAACCACAACAATTGGTAGCCGGTCAGGTGGCCAGGAGATCATTATCGTCAACCTCTGCGTTGCAGTCTTGGACGCCATCTTTGATTTCAACTTGAAATGGAGCTGCCATTTGACGACGCAGCTATGCCGCACTTTATTCGAGATTGCCTGTTTCGATCCGACGCGAGGTTGCACCACGAGTGTTCGAGTTCGCTAGAAAAGTTCATCGCAGAACGCATCGCAGGTCGAGAAAAAGAGCGGATTCCACGCATATCCCGTGATCTTCGCAGCTTGTCGCAGAAGCTCGCAGAAGTTCAAACCAGATATCAGCAGCAAATACCACTGCGGCGACTGATCACAGAGTGGAGGCCTTGCGGTCTTCGACGTAGAATGCAACACGAACAGCAGTGAGTGAGATTCGACGACTGGAACATGAACTTTCGCAGTGTTACGTTCTTCTCAATGAGTTTGCGCTATTTTGGAGCGAGCAACATTCGAGTAAACTGATGCGGTAGGGGGCACCTCCCCCACCGCCTGGGATAGTTGTGTTCTGGGGTCAAGCGGACTGTGGCCGCAGCCGCAGATTCGCGCCCGGCAAATGCGCATCGCAGGCGCAAATCGCCAGCTCAGCAGGCTGGAGATGAAGAGAACGAAACATTTTATTTGCGAAATTTTGAAGTTGCTCTACGGAATTGTTGTGATTGCAATTTCATATTTTGTATTATAAAATATTTCTCATTGCAGCTCAGTTTCTGTCATGCCGGGACGGCCAAAAGTCCTGGAATCATTCGTAATAGTACGGAAACATTGACAAGATGAGAGAAGATTCGGTAAGGTCTGGCATTTTTGTCGTGCAGTACGTGCCAGCTGGCGGGAATTCCCAGTGGCTTGGGCACAGCTCAAAGAGAGAAGCGTACGGAAAGTACGGAAAACCTCAGGGAGAGTACGCTACCGCTTCAGAATGATTCCACAATACTTGTCTGTCCCTGGCGCAGAGGCAACGGCAACCAAGCAGCAGTATGAGTTCAGGTGGAGAGCCGCGAAGATGCTGGGCAAGAGGCCCCGGAGAGCGATCATGCTGGCCTCGCGGCGTCAAGTGCCGCAACGTATCTGTGCGCCGCATGCTGGTGGTGGACCTGCCGTACAGCGTGCGACTTTGTGCTTTTTTTGCTGCCTGCTTGTCCCCGAATGGTGCGCAGCGGAAAGCAGCGTGTGATTCAGGATGCGTAGAGAATGTCATGCAGAGCACCAGCAGCCGCCAGCTGAAGTCCTCAGTTGGGTAGGCCCTCTCAAGACCCGTGATGGCTATAACATGCTCCGCCTTAATCATGCACAGTAGGGGGTACCTTCCGATCATGCACGATGCCCCAGCTGAGTAGCTCCGCCTTGATCATGCACATGCCCCAGCTGTTTAGAGTGGTGATGCGACATGTGCGTCCGCCAATGGTCTGTGCTTGCCTTGCAAGGGTGCTATGTCCGCTGAAAGTGCCTCTGATGATCCAACAACGGATGAGTCAACGACAGAGCAGTCAACGACGGAAGAGTCAACGACAGAGCAGTCAACGAGTCAAGAGTCCGGAGAAATGGATCGCGGTAGCAGTGCCTCTGGAGGTGACAGTGAGGGATTGGACAGTCCCTTCCGGCAATCGTGGAGCACCGAAGGCGCTGACGGACTATTCGGGCACTTTTTGAACTAAGACGGAGGGACCTCCGATGATTCTGAACCCTGCGAGAACCCAACTTTTGCGGAGTTTGTGGGCTGGCGTTGCGATGAGCTGCTGCAGCGCCGCGCGGGCATGGACAGCGGAGAGAGCAAGGACACCAAAGCGGCTGGCGAGCGTGCCAAGGCAGCACACAAGCGCGTTGAGGCAGAGGGAAGGAGGAGCAAGCCTGGTCCGATGAGTGTGGGACGTGGTGGCTTGAGCTACGACAGCGACGACTCCATGCAATGGGAATGGCCCTGGAGCAAGGTGCCTGAACGTCGGCTACATGCAGCCATTGAAGAATTGGAGCGTGGCTGAGGACTCGACTACATGCCAAGCAGCCGCCAAGTTGAAGCCTACCTACGAGCGGACGGTCCCAAAGGACCTGCCTAAACACGTTAACCATGTAATTCAGAGAGGGATCGCCAGTAATGGCACGCCCTGCTTGACTGTATATATGGCATATATAGTCTGTATAGACGAGGCTATGGACAGCCACCGTCTACCTTGAAAAGGCCTTTGCCCATCAGGGGCAGGGCTTGGCGCCCTTTTGACCCTTGTCTGCACATGCACTTGTGGAGTACGGTGCACGGCAGTGCAGGGACGCTTGGTGCCCCTGACTGCGAACTGAGATGGCCCTGCCTACAGAAAACAGATGCCATATGTACTTGGCTCACCGTGCCTGCTCTGGGTTTGCCATTTGCCTGAAGCCCACATGTTTGGTCCCCAGGATGACAAAATGAACTGCAGGGTTTTGGAAAATTGGCTGCACGCTTTTGGCAACAGGCAGAGGAGATCCCATCTATGCGCAGGTGTTACTTTTACTTTTTTACATGACTACATTGTCTACATTTTATACTTTCTTTTTGTCTAAACAGCACTTGGGGCTTGCTGAATCCAGGTGTAAACCAAACCCTGAATTATGCACCCTCTGCAAACACTCTGAGGACATGCTGAATCCAGGTGAAAACCAGGCCCGTGGGGTTTGTTTGGGGAGGACGCCCCCCCCCCGAGAAAAAACCTTTAAGGAGGGAGGTGATGCGGTAGGGGGCACCTCCCCCACCGCCTCGGAAAGGTTTGTTCTGGGGTCAAGCGGACTGTGGCCGCAGCCGCAGATTCGCGCCCGGCAAATGCGCATCGCAGGCGCAAATCGCCAGCTCAGCAGGCTGGAGATGAAGAGAATGAAACATTTTATTTGCGAAATTTTGAAGTTGCTCTACGGAATTTTTGTTGTTGCAATTTTATATTTTGTATTATAAAATATTTCTCATTGCAGCTCAGTTTGTGTCATGCCGGGACGGACAAAAGTCCTGGAATCATTCGTAATAGTAGGGAAACATTGACAAGATGAGAGAAGATTTGGAAAGATCTGGCATTTTTGTCGTGCAGTACGTGCAAGGTGGCAGGAAATCCTGGTGGCTCGGTCAGAGCTCAAGGAAAGAAGAGTAGAGAAAGTACGGAAAACTTCAGGGAGAGTACGCTGCCGCTTCACAACCACCACAGTTCTAACACTCCCAGTTTCCACCGCAACACCCTTGACCACAACCACCTTCTTCGAGCTATCCACCGCATTTGCCATCGAACAAGCAGCTGCCTCAACATTTCCCACCTCAACAACCACCTCTAAAGGCACCTCCCTTTGATCCATCGATGAACCAAGCCGATCTGATGCATGCAATGAACCCTCGCGCTCCAACGTTTGAGACCCTGGGTCGCCGAGTTGAAGGTCTATGCAAATTGAATCGATGATTTTCTGGGAAGCCAGGATCCGAAGAGTTTCAAACTTGGAAGGAGGATCTTATGCAAGCCTTCGCCCTGTCGGACATCATTTCACCACTCGATCAGGTCACTACCATACCGTTTATCCTCGAAGGCGACGCTGTCGAGTATTGTCACATTTTGACAAAGCAGGTACAGGACGACTCGTTCCAGCTCATGCGTGTGTTGGGTCAGCGCTTCGATTGCACATCCAACGAGCCAGTGTACCTGGCGAGAATGTTAACCTTGCGAGAAAGTGAGTTCCCTCGACATGTGGACTACGTGAAGGAATTTTGAACTTGTATCATCAAGTGAAAGGTCAACGCCAGCGACCTCCAGATGGGTTACCTTGTTCACTCTACATTTGTTGAAGGGTTGTCCAAGGACGCTGTGCGCCGACAGTACATCGTCAAAGTCCGTTCCAAATGGCGTTCAGGGAGACCATTTGGCTTCGACATGCTTGTGGAGACCTTTGCGGAGGCTTATATGGCAGCCGGCTATCAACACAAGGGGGTTAAGAACAGGTCGAGACCGATGGGAGACACCACAGGTGCTGCAGTCTCGAGGCCTCTACCTATGATGGTTCCGTCAATTTCAACTTCAACAATGTTTCTTTCAAGTCCTATGCCAACACCACACCTGAACCCTATGCCGACTCCAGCTGCGGCTCCAATGGTTTTGACTGCGCCAGAGCCCATGAATGTCGACACAATCGCCAAGCTTCGAGAAGAGCTACACACTGTTTTGAGATTAACCAGCCTGGTAGGGCCGCCTCTTCGGCCCCCCATGGGCACCCGTGCAACGTCCCTGAGGTATCTCCCTTCTCCTGCTGAAACACCAAGTTTTCCTTGTCTGCAGTTGTTGCAGAATTCTCGAATCCCGACTTCGTCGTTAATTGCTGTGAGAGACACCAGGCAATCAGGAATTCCAACCATTTTATGTTGGTGATCGAATATTATCAAAGTCCGAGCACGGTCTAATAGTTGACCACAGGCGCCCGTCGTCGCAGTCGCAAATGACGGCGTCGCCTGTGCCGCTGCTGGGATAAGCCAAGTTTATAAAGTGATTTTTTGAGCACTTAACGGCTTTGAGTGTTCCGCAATTGTTTTCTTTAATTTTTTACATAAGTCGCCGATAACACCCGGGTCATTTCACTTGCCTCCCCCTGAGTGTACATATATGGTCTTTATATCCCACTTGGCCACTTTTTGTGCTCGCATGCCAAAAGTTGACTTTTCGAAATGAGGTCCATTTTCAACCCCACTGCAACAAGAGCAAGAAGTCCACATTTGAATCTCAATCCAAGTATCAACAATAACACAAATCAGAGGAAGACATCCGCTGAAAGGAAGGGAAAAACAATGGACAAATATGAACACAAGATCTCATACCTGACCTACATGCTACTGGGCAGTTTCCGCTCTCTATTGGGTATGGGGATATAGAGTCGGGAAGTGCCCTCAAAACACACAAAATCAGCAATTCTTTTTTACAATAACAATGTCCTAACAGACTGCACACAGGGTTCCACAGTAAAAGCAAGGGAGCGATGGGCACTCAGGACTTAGACATCAAACAGCTACCCATAGTGCACCCGAGGGGGCGTTCCTAAGGGTGCACTAAGGGCCTCACAAAATGGCAAAAATAGGCAAAGGTGAGATATATCCAATGGGTGCCCCGGGCAGCCAAGGCAAGCCTAATGGCTCATGGGATAGGAGGCAGGATCTAAGACTCATATCTAAGAGCAAGCCTGGATATTAGGTCCGGGCTCCTCATGGGCATAAAGATAAGGGGCCACCAAGTGACCACACGGTGGGCTGAAATTGGGGTCCCAAAAAAGGGGTGTTTTGGCATACGTAAAAATGAGCCAAAATTGAAAGTATCCCCAAGGGTATTTCTCCATGATGGCGTAGAGACAGGATTCATCGCTCGGTGTGCAATACAACACGAGTCTTATGGGGGCCCAAACGTACTTGGGTCCTGGAGATCTCCATGGGCCATGGCATGGTGATAGGCAGAACTAGACCCACAAGTGCCCAAATGGCAAAATTGTCCACACACACACCTTGGCAGAGCTCCTTATGAGTGAGCGCGTCGGTTCGCCCACGTGGTGTGTGAGTCATGGGGACCAACATTCATAAGGTACATACCATATTGGGTCCCTTGGTCAATGTGTCTGGCGTGCACGTGGGGGCTGAACATAGTGCGTGTCGGGCGGAAAATATAGAAAAAGGCAAATAACCGGCCGAAAATGCGCACACTCATGGTGGGGGCAAATGGAGCACATGTTCGACTTGGACCAGGGTATGACCTAGAATCGCAACCAAGTCCTATGTGTCAGACATACCTTTGGGGCGTTGCCCAAACCCCTCCGGTTTTGGGAATGGCAGGGTTGCCAAGCGAGCCCATGATTTGGAATTGAGCCAAATTGCCCATTGGTGGCCTGGGTGTGCCAAGCTCAAGAGGAGTTATTGACTAGGTCTAAGATATATTTGGCACCAAAGTACATACTCTCAGAATAAGATTGAGCGCAAGGTTGCGATTTGACATCATGACGGCCAACGAATAGGAAAATTGATGAAAAAACACGCAGAATGCACTGGAAATGCCCACAAATATATTACGGTAGCTCCTGCCTGAATTGAGTTACCGGCAATTCCTTTTACACACAATGTCGTGGTACCATGGACGTTTGATTGCACACTTGGTGTCCACTTGGGGTGCCAGGGAAGGTTACTTGCGTAGCTCCTCAAGTGGGCATCTTGAAAAATGAAAAATGTAAATACCACACCTGGCTTGTAGCGCATTGCTTCGGGTGTGCTCTCCGTGGGTCCTTTCGTGCACGTTAGACTTTCGAGTGTTTATTTCGAATAGGAAGAAGGGCTCCACTTAATATGGGGTCCATTGGCGGGGTGGTCTTGGAATGCTAGACCCGCCATATGGGCACAAGAAATGACCAATATTCGCCCAACAACCCTATCCAAGCCTTATATACCCAACCTAGTGGCCTAGCACCAAAGTATACCTGGTATTCTTATGTAACCTTGGTCCTTTAACACACATGCAGTGTTTTTGTGTTGATCCAAGGGTGACCAGGACAAGGTCATCCTTCCCTTACGAAGAAAGGAGTTGAGGGGTAAAAGTTGGTAGCAGAGGCAGTTTCTTGCTCTTCTAGCACCAAGAGTACAAGAGGAAGTCAAGAACAACCTGCAGAGCAGAAGAACAATAAGAATAACAACTACAAGACCGATGACTCCAACCAGCCCACACTTGAGGACCTGAACGTTGTGGGCGAGATGGGACTGACACCACTGAGGACATGCGCCCATCCCATGGGTGGGCACCCGTCGGACACATCTTCCGACGAGCATATGCCCAGCCCAATGCTGAGGTTGACCTACAGCAACCCGCAGGCTGCTGGTGCGTTGTTAGCGCCTGCATGTAGGCCCCTGACTACGCAACCGTACCCGGCGACTGAGCCGCGGATGGAAGCAGGCTTCGGCAGGTCAACCTGGGCCAAGACGGACCCCGACCAAAGCCAAATGATGGATGCCGTCGAGTGGACGGCGATTGATGGCAGCCAACAGCGCCGAATACGAGTTTTCGACTTCTAGATGGACACCTCCCCGGCAATGGCCCAATTACGGGACCTGACTGAGACCTTCGCCCGGTATCGGGTCACCATGGAGGAGATAACCAACGAGACCATCATGGCCATCCATCAGCTACGCCCCCCGACAGGCGGGGGTGCGCAAACCACCATGCAATCCTTGGATTTGCATTAGTCGGAAGGACATCGGCTCCATCTCCAAGTTGCTGAATTGAAGGACCAGATGGAGAAGGTGACGCGTCAGGTGGAGACGCTATCTGGAGCCCAAGTCCCTGGACGCGCTGGCCTAGACAACCGGATTGACTTCTTGGAGATTCAACTGGATGTCCTGCACTCCGGTCTGGCCGCCCTGGAGCAGGAGATCGCCGGCCTTTCCAAGGCACAAGGGAATCACCTACAAGGCCTAGGAGAAGTTCAGGCGGGAGTGCAGTGCATCAACGCCAAGGGGGACCAAGCCGATGAAGCAGTCAGAGTGGCCTCTGATCAGCTGAAAGTGATCAACAACAGGGTGGGCCAAACTGCCGCAAGCGTAGTGGAACAAGCGGAACATCTCCAGCTGCAGATGCAGGGGATCAACGCCATACAGACTCTGTTGAGTCCACTCGAGGCCTTGGGTGCCACCAACGAAACAGCGGAGCACGCTGACGCCAGCCAGGTCAACAGGTTACTGGAGTCCCTGGCCAGACTTGAGCAGGAACAAGCTGAGTACAAAAGGGCGACCACCAACACACAGCGACGTCATGAAGAAGTCCTCAGAGAAACTCAAGACCAGGTTGTCCAACTGGGATTGAGGATTCTGAAAACGGAAGAAGACTCCAGAGGACTGAAGACTCGAGACCAAGTTGGCCAAATAGAAGCGCGGGTACAAGCGTTGGAGGACCTGGCGAAGGAAACTGAAGGCCCGAAGACATCCCCAGCCCCAGGGCCGCCCGAAGGCTTTGACCCAAATGCCGTAGCTCAACTGGCATGGGAGCTAGGGCAGGTCAAGTCGTGTTTCGAGGGGCAAATAAGGACATTCGGGCACAATATGGACCCCCTGAAGGCCCAACTGCAGGAAGAACACCTCAGGCCCAAGGGAGTTCACCCCACCCCGCACGCCCACTTGGTCCCTAGTTTCATCTTAAGATGGAAAATAAGAAGAAAAATAAGAAGAATAATCTGCTGAACTATTTTTTTTGGGTTCCACCTTTTTGCCTACACGCTTTTGGAATTTTACAGTTCTCAGGACTCTTTGCACCTTCGCAGTTGTGAACATTTACATTTATCATTGCAGCTATGAAGTTAATGGATTGCTTGATTGATCATTAGGATTTGCCCAAATCAAAAATCCACCCCCTATTGTTGGGCACATCCGCCTTTTGTTTCCCCGTTTTTTTCAGAGCGATGGAAACCGCAATTCAACAACTACAAGCAGCAATCCAGAAGATAACACACCAATACTCAGCTTATGGTGACCATGCTGCCACGTTACTAGCGGCTTTCTTTAATGGTTCTCCTCTTGGTCGCTCCCTGCTCCACCAAATCAACAAGAAAATGCAACTCACCGCAAAAAATGTTGACCTGCACGATTTCACAAACAATTGGTGTACCCCTATACAAGCTGTGTGCTTGTTTGTAGCACTTGGCCTCTCCGGGGCAAAAAAGAGGCACCTCCTGTCCTTTGCAAGTGCCAAGCAGCAGGTGTACTGCAATGCCACCGGGGTTCGTGTTCCCAATTTGTTCCCGGGTCGACGGACTGTGGAGGACACATGGAAAAGTCTCACAAGCCTTTGTGCATCTGAGTCACCTACATGGTACAACAACACCGTCTCAATTCCCTGGCCACTCGAAGAATGGCTGGGATATGTGCAGTCTCAGGATGCTATCTGGGACACTGTTGCAGACCCGCAGCATGGTATCACATTGAATATCCGAAGCGATGGTTATCCGGTTGCGGGATGTAGTTGGACACAGTTAAATGTGTCCATCATGGACCATGGTTGCCATGCAAGGACAACCAGCCACATATGGGTAATTTCACTGGCCTATGCAAGCGATAAGGACATGGAGGACCTGAAGATTCTTTGAAGAACCAATGTGGAGGTCTGCTGCGCTGCATTCTTTGTAATGTTTTATCGTAAGATGAATTTTTCATCGCAAGATGAATTTTTCATCGTAAGAAGAAAATTTAAGCAGAAAAAATTCTCTCTTCCATGCAGGCCATTCAGCAAATGTTGACGACTGGTTGCATTTCTCTGCGGTGTGGCATGGTGCCGGGTACCTGCAAGTTCGGTGGCGACCTACGGTTTCTCTGTGGTATCCTCGGACTCAGTACAACTTGGATGGTACCTTCCCCATTGTGTTATGGTATTTGGTCTGATGTGCACCAAGAATTAATTGGGTGTGAAAGGCAGAGAACACCTGAGGAGGACGCACAATGCAGAGGCGAACTGCCTGTTGTACAGGCTGGAAAGGGAGTGAAATATGAACCCATGTTTGACACTGATAGATCATCGTTTTTCCCTTGTATTCTACACATTCTGATGATCTGTGGTAAGCTGATCTTATCCTTTACAGGCAAGGTTGCACTGGACCTGCCCAAAGACAGGACGCGGCTGCTGAAAGCGACGTTCAAGGCTGCCAACATCCGATGGAGAGGGTTGCACAAGGAGTCTGCACCAGATGGCCAGGAAGTCCAGCGTCTGCTTTGCGCTTGGGATGCAGTGGCAAACGTGTTGAGCATTCACAGATCTGCAGCAGATGAGGCTGTGCGGCAGCTGGGTGAAGTACTGCGCGAACTGTATCACTCTGGGCCCCCGGTTGACAGCTTGGATGATCGGGTGGAGCTTGCGGCACGCAACTTCCAGTTGCATTGTGTTCTGCATTCCAAATCGTCGTATCTGTACATCCTCATCCATGACATAAAAACCATCATCAGCGGATGTCGCAACTTGGGAATGGGTCTGGCGATGTTTTAAAACGACCTGACAGAAACCATGAATGCAATTATGAAGGGAATATACCTCCAGCACAGCAGCAGAGGGGGTGGTTCTGCAACAGAATATGGATTGGGCGAAGCCTTTGCACTAAGACAGACCATTCTGCATGTTGTTCTATTGACCCATGCACATCTGGAGGCCCATGGCGTGCCATGACCCTGCACCTCACGTCTGGCATCACTGAATCGCTCAATACAGAAGCCAAAATGGACCAAGATTTCAAAGACTTTCCGGAGTTCAAGAAGTGGAAAGAGGTATGCTGTGAGAATAATGATGATACTAACAATAATAATACTAACAATCATTTTTTCAAAAAAATTTTTAAATTTTTTTCGTCGAGAAAATTCATCTGAAAAATTCTTTTTAAGAGGAAAATGTTCATGGTAAGAAGATAAATTCGTCGTACGAAGAAAAAATTTGGATAAAACAGAAAAAATTGCAAAACCGAAAAAAAAAGGATTTTTTGCAGACAATGCCATTTCTGCCAACTTAGGCCCAGAAAAAAGCTCCGGCAGCCACGGTGACTCCAAGCAAGGAGCTGCCAGCTGCAGATCAATTGGTTCACAGGCCAACACAATTGGCTCAGGACCCTGTGCGACAACTTGACCTCAGTGCCACCGACAGCCCACGCAGTGCACTTGGCAGCCCCCTTTCTGAAATGTCTGGCTACAAGCTATCTAGCCATGAGAAGTTGGTCCTGGAGGAACGCCACCTGAACCCAATGTTATTGAAGAGCCTGGAGGATGATGTTGATGTTCCTGGGTCGTCGACACCTATTTACACTGACCCTACCATGGTGCACGTGACACTCAATCATGCTTTTGGTCGTTGTCGGAACAAGCTTACGAAGCAGCACCAGAGCATGAGCCCGGATGCCTGGGTTACAGCAAATCAGCTGGCTGGCCAACGACCTTTTGGTGTCCCATTGACTGAAAAGCAGAGAAATAATCCACCCCGTCAGCCTCCGGTGCCTCCAACCGCCCTGCTAAAATTATTGGGAGTCACCTGGAAATTACATGGAGTTGTTGAGCTTCATGCTGAAGCGGGGGAATGGATGCTATGGTTTTCCAGCACCCCCCCACCTGACATTTGGAATATACCTATCCCTGAGGGGAAGCAGAAAGGGAGACCTCCAGTAACATCTGCACCACCACGTGCTATAAGATCGACATCTGCACCATTACAAGAACCAATTGACCCTCCATCACCAGTAGCAGCAGAGCCAAATTGGAGCGCGAAGTTGATGGCATCCGTGACTGCTGGACTCCAGGAGAGCGCAACAAAGCAGCGCCAATACGAGGTAGGCAACCTGTGAAGAGATGCGCGGGTAACGTGCGACGATTCATCTTAAAAATTCATCGTAAGACAAATAATTCATCGTAAGAAGAAAGCAATTCGTCGTACGATGAAACGGTACGAAAAATGTCATTCCTTCATTGCTCTTTCCTCACGTTGAAGCTGTTGAGCGCTCAGCTGTAGGAGTACGATTTGTTGTGGGCAATATTGTTACTGACCTTGGGGTTCAGCATGTTGTCACTGCAGGAGGCATCCCAAAATCGCTGAGACGTGCACCCGCTCGAACAAGGGATGCTACAAGCATTGCAGACCGATGAGAATGCAGCAAGAGCAATGCAGCATGAGCAGAAAGAGGCTGTTCAATGGGAGCCCTGGCAGAGCCCAGTGAAAACGGCAACAACAACCGTCAAAATTGCAAAGCCCATTAACCTCAATGCCGTGCTGACACTGCTTGCCCTCCAGGAACAAGCCACAAGGACGGGTACACCAGAGAGTAATGCAAAAAGTAATGAAAAAAGCGAACGAACAAAAGCAGCACAACCAGCCACCAGAAAACGCAAGTGGGAATCTGAGTCTGAAAACGAGGAGTCGGAGGAACCTGAGGAGGATGAAGGTGAAGACAAGGAAGAAGAAGATGACAGTGCTGCCAGCGATGAAGGCGTCACCCAAACAACTCCAGCCAAAGGAATTAGGTGGTCGTATGTCCCATACCAGGCAGAGGCCAGTGACGAATGGAAGGTGGCACCAGGGATTGCTCGTCGATCTTTTGAGCCTAGAGGAACAAAAGTATGTGACGAACTAGTGGCTGAAGCGGTGCGGACTAAGAGCACTATCTATTGGCTTTCTGACGATGCGACCGATAAGAGCTGGAAGGTGGAAGGTCAATACCTTGCTGCTCGCATCGCGTTTCGCACTCCCAAAGAAGCCCAGCTTTACTGCAAAGGCATGACGCTGGCACTGAAGAAGCGCAAGATGAAGGAACAGCAGCAGAAGGAGCGCGAAGCCCGCAGGGCACGCAAGGAAGAAGCTGCTGCAGAACCAGCTGCACCACCAGCACCAGCTGCAGATCGAGAAAAGCCCGAGGAACAAACAGATAACGTGTCAGAAGGTGCAGGTGTGAGTGGTGCAGCGCCTGATGGTACAGAGCCCAACTGAACGTATCTATTTTGATTGCCATTGACTGTTGGAAGCGACTGTTACGACTTTCACTGTTACTGTGTCAGATTTTGGTGCGGATTTTTGCATGTCGCCTCTGTCGCGCTGAGCGACAAAAAATATTCTTCGTACAACAAATTTTCTGTGAAAAAACCTTCTCTGCAAAGAGTTACGGCGACAGGCAGAACCAGCGGCACACACGCTCACAGCATCTGCAGCAGGCACCCAAGCACAGATTTGGAACCAATGTGACCAAAAAAAAGAAGTCATGATGAATAAGATTTAATTTTAAGATTTTCATTCTAAACATTTTAAGATGAATATTGAGTTCTGGTAAGATGAAACTAGGGACCAAGTGGGCGCGCGGGGCATGGACCGAGGTTATTACCCTTACAGACCGGAACCGGCCCCGCAAGGACCTTTTGGGGGATATTGCCCCGAACCCTCACGGGCGTCCAAGGCAGGGCCAAGCAACCCGTTCATGCACCCACAACGGGATAGGCCTGATGGTCTCCACTATGAGACGCCTCTGTACAATGGATTCTCAGACCATCGGGTACCGACCCATGATGGCATTCCACCGAGGGGAAACCAGGACCCCAATGCCGATTTCGAGCATTAACGGGGAATGGATCTCACGTTTTTTGATGACGAGGGTAAGTTTGAAGCCAGGGCAATTGAAAATTTTTCCCACGGCGACAAACTGCCCAAGATCAAACCCATTATGGCTCCTCCAAGAGGCTTTGGGTTTTCAGAGGGGGCTACGCCCTCAGGGCCACCACTAAACCCCACTCCCGTGGATGTGTATCCAGTTGGAGGTGCAATCCCGTGGTATGGCCCGGGGGTGTACAATACTATGGCAACGCCCCTACTCGACCCCCGTGCCCTGAAGGATGTACAAGTCCGGGACATCGTTCCCACTTCGGACGCCGACAGGCCGAAGGCTCAGGACTGGGTTCCGTCTTATGCCAGGTTGGAGCAGGACGTGGGGGTCGCGCTCGGCGAAGGAAAGCTTATCAAAACCCTTTTTGGAGGAATCCCGAAAGACGTTGCGGACCTGATCAACAAGAGGGTGATCAGTAGGAACCTGAGTTATGCCCAAATAAAAGAGGGTGCTTTGCGGGAAGTCAACTGCCTGGTGAACAGAAATGTCCCCGACAATGTTTTCCATGGGCTAACCGTTCCTAAGAACTGTTCGGTACGTGAGCTCTCCAACTTCATCGAGGATTTCATTTACTGGGGCATTCGGGTACGAGGAGGGGTTACCTTCGGTCATGCCCGACAAACGTTCCCAGATGGTATGGTCCACAATGATGGCCTCATTTATAAAATTTTTAATGAGGAGAACAAGTCGGGAGGACTCGAATTCACCTACCTCACCTTGTACCCTTTCTGCGAAGTGGAACTCAGACAGAAAGACACTGTCAAGCGTCATGTAACCGCTGCATAGTGGCGGATCTTTCTTGTAATTGCGAAGTCTGTAGCCTTGATGCCCCAGGGGTCGTAACGCTCGACACTGCCCCTGATATCTCCGAACGCAACTGACCCTCTTCAGACCCATATCCAGCCTGTGGGAGCGACATATGCGAAGCACTTGTACGCCCATTGAACTCCATGGTGGAATATGAAAAGTCAGAAAACCCAGTCTACAAAAATGGAGCAGACATAGAATCTCATTGTCCATCCATCGCACATAATGACTCAACGTGAAATCATTCGAAAAAATTTCAATAAATCCGATTAAGAAATCACGAAAGACAAATGCGACTCGACGCGCGCTCACAGGCGACATCTGGCGGCGAACAGAAAACATGAAAACAAGCGGAAAATTTACTGCACTAATGTACATCTGAGAATCATTGAAATTTTGATCACATTGATGTATAAATTGAGTGCTGTCACTGCTGCCGTTACACTCCCCCTCTGAAAACATACGCCAGTATGTCAGGCTGGGTCAAGTGAAGTGAAAGAAACGGCAAAGTGACCAAAAACCGACTGATCTATGACAAAATGCAAGAAAATGAGCTGAATTGAGCAAAATTGTGCTGAGATCTGTGCTTCGCGATGGCCATCGACTTGAATGAAACGCATAGGTACCTTAGGGCACACATATATTGCTTCGTTCAAGCTCGAAAATTTGAAAATTGAAAGTCTGAGTGAAGAATGTACATGCATGATCAAGATCCATGATGCATGATGAAATCAGGGTCTGACATCCCACTGCCAGAAAACAGAAACCGAGTGTCGCCATGTCGTCGAGCGTCTAAAAAATAGGGTATCCCTTCATGGAGTCCAAGATATGTGAAACTGGTCGGTGTCATTTGCAGTCATGAGACCAGATGCCAGATTATGGTACAAAATGTGACTGAATTGAGACCAAAATCAGTGAATCGCACACGGATTGAAGACGGCGAAGTTCACAGCAAGCCAATATAGGTCCAATTCATTGTCGATAGATATCGTGCTTTGTGCTGAACGGAAATCCAGTTCTCATTCATAGCCAATCCAGGTCAAATCCTCATGATCATGATGATTCCCATGATGGAAATTCAATCATGTAAGTAATGATAGCCAAGGAAACCCAGTGGGTGATCACCACACTGTCAGTATTATCTCCAGGGCTTCATGTTTAATCCAGTACGAGCCAGAAGAGGTGATTGACTCAATATAGTTCCAGAATGTAGAAGCATCCAATGCTTGGTACCGGGAATTTGCCAAAATTGAGCTGATTCTGAGGGGGATTCCAACACAATCCACAGATGAGCAGCGAGTCGACAACAGTGAGAACACCATCGTCCTCACTTGTTCCTAAAAAGCCCTTTGACAGCGGTCGATTGGAAAACAAACCAACAGTCTCAATGTAAGAGCTGATTGAAATAACATTCTCAGCAGATCCGTCAAACACATGAAATGCATCAGACTCAGTCATGTGCCAGAATCTCTGAAATGAGCACGAACTCCAACGAGTCCTTCCCAAGGCGAGTAGAGGGGCCCAGTCGACAGCAAAACACGAGACTGTCGTCGTGGTTGAGGAAAAAGGCCTTTCGGAACTTCCGATGGAAATCATCTACAATGAAACACACGATTCACATGATCACCATGATGAGAATGATGGACATGATGACCAGGATGATCCCAGAATGTCCCATCATCTGTTCATCGAACCACACAGACGATGCGCCAGGACTGCCTTGTCTCAATGCCAAGGGTATATGTAAACCGCAAACCTTTTGGAGAGTTTCGGCGATGTAAATTCTGATCAGATCTTGTCTCGAATGGATTCTGCCACGATTGGAGCTTCTTCTTGTGCTTGTAAGTCTTCCTTGGTGACACAATCTTTGATCAGCGAGAGCTCAGGGTCAATCTCAGGGTGCTTCTTCAGGAACTTGATGAAAGTGTCTGTATACCCATGGATAAAGCTTGAAGGTGGCTCCCATTTGTCTTCTTCTGGCCCGAATCCTTTCCATCTGCACAGAAAGTACCACTTGTTTCGAGCATTTTTGTTGTAATCAAGGATCTTCTCCAACTCGAAACTGCTGCCGACCATCTGCCTGTCGCTCAGGTACTTTGAAGTCCAATAGGGAGGCTTGAACCTTCCTTTGGGGCAGGGTACTTCGGCCTTCAAACGGTCCAGTTGTGCTTCTTGATGTCTGCCCGGTTCCACCTCAAGGTTGAATGTAGTCTCACTTAGTTGACCACTGACTTGGAATGGGCCTTCCCACAAAGGCAACAATTTGTTGTCGTCCTTCAGGGTCCCGTCTGACTTACGAATCCAAACTTGCTGGCCTTTCTCGAAGGGTGTTCCTTGTGTTCTCGACTGATTTTTGAATTTCAACCAATCTGCTTGACTCTCCACTTTGGCTTGGATCCACTTGGACTCTAAATCCTTGATCCTCTCAAACCATTGTGAGGCGTCGTAGCACTGCCTTGGATGATACATCACTGGTCCTGGACCCATCTTCTCACGACCATAAACAAGCTCATTCGGACTTAATCCAGTGTAATTCTTGGTCCGATGGTATCTCCTCAAGACACAGTAAATTGTCTCCAACCAATTGTAGTCTTTTTCAGTCGCCAGGAATTTTCTCAGAATGTTGATAAGAATTCTTCCAGCGCGTTCAGCAGGGAGAGCTGGATGGTCGTAGACTCAGGCACCAAGATGATGAACTCCCAATAGAGCACACATGTTCTCCCACCAAGTCCCAATGAACTCCTTCCCACTGTCCGTCAGAATTTCACTCGGAAAATCCCCTTACTCATCCACTGACTTGCAGTCCACTTGGCAGCTATTTCAGAGGTGAGATGCTTCGTGTTGCGAGGGAGGACCTAGATGTAGCCACTGTGGCGGTCTTGAATTAACAAAACCCCATCGATTGGCTTCCTCGTGTAGAGACATTCCTCTTGGATCTGTCCCAACTCGAAGACATCTGCCGTCACCTTGTCGAACAACCTCTAAGGAATGGGTAATCCTTTCAGTGGTCCTTCTGCCTTTTGATTCTTGGGGATGTTCGCCTGACATTGCTTGCATACTTTGGCAACTCGCTCACAGTCACTCTTGAGGTCCCGAGTGTACACTCTGTGTCGTAGCTCCTGCTCCAGAACACGGGAGTGTCCGTGGGATGTCTCATTCCGATTCCAATGTTTGACATATTGGTCAATTAGACAATCAGGAACACGGCTCCGTCCTTGTCAAAATAACTTGTCGCCTTGGATCTTGAAATCAGACGTCTCTTCAGAGTCGTAAGGCTTGTCCCCTTTCAACTTGTGGTATACAGACCCAAAGAACCTGTCCTCCTTGTACATCTTCGTCCAATCCACATAGAGGAAGGAAGTTTCCTTGTCCTTTTGTTGTGGAGGGAGCGTGGATTTCGACTTGGATCTCGTCAGAGGAAACACATTCAGGAGTGGCAGCGACGACTCAGAGTCAGAGTTAACTCCTGCAGTCCGATCCTCCTTGGTAATCTCCTTGCATCTGACCAATTCCACCTTCATCCGATTTTTAATCGAACATTGGAGACAATGTTTCTTGATCAGTGCTTGTTCCTCCCTATCAAACTCCATCACTTCGGCTTTATCCGTCGCTGTCCCATGAAAACTCACTTCAGAGTAAGCCTCTGAGGCTGGGTAGGCCCAGCGACTCAGGGCGTCCGCCACTGTATTGTAGCGCCCTGGAATGTAAGTCAAGTGGAGGTCAGATCTGCTGAGAGTTTCATGCCAAAGGCCTCTCCTCCCAGCTGGTCCACCAGGGGTATCCACATGTTCTGTCCTCCGGCTCTCCAGTGACTTGTGGTCAGTCAGTACCTCAACGCGATGGCCCAAGATCCAACCTGCATAACGCCGTAAGGCACAAAGGATTGCGTAGGCTTCTTGTTCCCTTGGACTCCAATTGTGCTGTCTTGTTGTAAGCTTGCGAGACCAGAAAGCCAGAGGATGATGGTGACCTTCGTCACGACTTGTTCGATGGTAGCACCAATGGCGTAACGACTGGCGTCTGTAGGAATATAAAAAGGTCTTCCATCCAACCACGCAGTCTTTAATGTAACCACATTTGCCAGTGCTTCCTTGAGACCAGTAAAGGCCTCTTCACATTCTGGCGTCCACTTGAGCTTGACTTGAGATCCCTTCTTTCCTTCTATTTTGCCAACCTTGAGTAACTCTGTCAATGGACCAGAGAACTTGGCGTGGAGAGGAAGGAACTCGTGGTAATAATTGCAGCAGCCTAAAGAGGCACAAAGCTGCGTGATGGTTTTAGGCCTTTCCCATAGCTGCAGGGCAGCCATTTTCCCTGGGGCCGGTCTTCTTGTCCGATCTTCCAAGACAGAGGCACAAAATTCCACGCTCTCGAGGAGAATTTCGCCCTTCTTGGGTCCACACACGAGCTTCTCTTGTCCAAGGACTTCGAGAACTTTGCGGACTTGATCTTCGTGCAACTTCATCCACTCATCAAAGTTTTTTCCCAACGGCGTGGCAATCAGAAGGTCGTCAATGTAGATGCTGCAGAATTCTTGTAAATCCAGAGACTTGTGCTTCTGAAAAAAAATAGTCTCCATCATCTTCTGGAACATCGACGGCGCATTCTTCAGACCCATCGGCAGTACAGTCCACTGGACAGTGCCACAGGGCGTGCACATTGCCGTCAAATGCCTATCCTCCTTTCGAAGTGGCATTTGTTGAAAGCCATGGCGCCAATCCAACACAGTAAAGAGCTTACCTTTGGCTCTCGCGGCGATGTCCTTCTCGATTAAAGGAAGGGGATGCCCGTCAGGTACCGTGGCGGCATTCAGAGCTCTGTAATCCACCACTAGACGCCAAGCATCTATACTGGATTGGTCAGCAGGTGGGGGTTTTGGCACAGTAAATGGTGCTGAACACCACTCAGAACTCATGCAGCCCTCCAACCAACCAAGCTCATAGAGATTGCGGTCAATAATCTTTCGCAGGCATCTGCTTTGGTGCTGTGAAGGTAGAATGGACGTTGTTTATGCACCTTTGAGCCTTCGATTATCTCAACCTTGGCTTCCCCATTTTCGCATCGAATTGGGGGGTTTTCCACAACTTCCCACTCAGCACGTCATCTTTATAATCTTCGACCACTGCGTCCCTTCTTGCAGATATCTTGTCTCCGTCGACCTGATTCCCACATTTAATCACCGAAATTATGTCCACCAATTTGCGAATTGTTGGTCGTGGTCTCATATTCTTGGCGACTTCATTCCAAACTTCTTCGTCGCATTGTTGGCGGATGAAGCTCACCTGAGCCCGCTCCTCCGTGGGATCCCACCAATTAAGGGGGTCCACAAAAGTCTTGAAGGGATGGTCAGACGAATTCAACTGCATTCCTGTCAATTCAGGTGAAAATCTTCGAAATTTGTCGTCATTCTTGCTTGAAATCTTGACATTTCGGGCTTGATTCTTGTCTGATGGGGACGAATTGGAATGGATGGAGGCGTTCTCCTGAGGGACGCCAATTGTCCTTCCCACCTTCAACGACGATACGTGGGGATTCCGCTCTCGATCGTCTCGATCCACTTCAATTTCGTCGATTCTTGAGGAATTTGAGATGACCTCTTCTGTTCCCATTTCACTGTCATCTTGCCAATAATCTCCCAGATTCCCGTCAACTAAGCACGCCAACGTGCTCCACGAACGCTGTGGCAAAGGCTTGCCATTGTCTTCGCAATACAGCTTCACTCGCTTGTGAGGTAGCTTAACAATGTTGATTGAAATGTCCATAATGTCCTTGAACCAAGATTGTTTTGGCCAGTTGGGGACAATTAAAATCGCCTTTGCGCCTGATTGCTTCAGCTTCTGCACCACGGGAGGAAAAACGTCGAGAGGGGGGATTGATCCATAGAGGTTCAGACCAGTCCTCACTCCAGGCATCATCGTAGAACTTTGGAAATCTTTTATTTCTGTTGTTTGCAAAGACATCAACTTGCGGACGAAAATCGTGGTTCTTTTCGAAGTAATCCACCAGAATGTCCCGCCATTTGTCGACCACACGATAGCAAACTGACTTCCACTTCTTGCAGTTCAATGATTCCACCTTTCCTTTGTCGAAATCCTCTTGATCCCCTGTCCATTCCTGCCCATCTCGCTGAATATGCAGCTTATTTCGCTCCTTGAATTGGCGTATACTCTTGGTATATGGGTGCAGATAGTACAGGTCGGACGGGTCGCTGGTCGACGGATCTTGGAGGAAGCATGTCCTGTGTCCCATGGGCGACGCACGGTGAGCGTGAAGCCATGGTTGACCCAAAAATAAATCATACTTTATGGTGGCTGCATAGAATTTTCCAGAAAACCACTCCTCCGTCACTGTCTCCTCCATACTCCAGACAGATTGTTTCACCAATCTGACCGCCAACTCTGCCTCTCTGTCGCCACCTTCAAGGCGATGTCCGCTCACTCCCTCTACCTGGACAGGTGTCGAGGACATCTTCGCCTCGTCCTCCTGCAGAAAGCCTCTCCTCACGAGATTGACCTCTGAACCATTGTCAATCAGACATTTGGCAAGTTTAA
Organism: Eutreptiella sp. 'Long Island Sound 2002'; assembly: GCA_964036045.1. NCBI lineage: Eukaryota > Euglenozoa > Euglenophyceae > Eutreptiales > Eutreptiaceae > Eutreptiella > Eutreptiella sp. 'Long Island Sound 2002'. Next base: position 44,687,446 of record OZ038378.1, on the reverse strand, counting down.
CCTTACCATCTGTCGTCCTGACCTGGATCCAGCGGACAAACTGGCGCTGCTTCCCCCGCCGGACAGCGCTGAGGACCCAGGCAGGGTAAAGGATGCCGGAGGAAAGCACCAGCCAATCCCAGCAGCGTCCATGCACCGCCCCATCTACCCTGATGGGCTTTGTTTCCTGCCACTCAACCCCAGTGTTGGGAATTGGGTCAAGTTGGCTTCCCTATTGCCATTCTTCTTCGACGTTCGGCTGCACGGCCTGTACTTGTCCTTCGTCGACCCATTCCTCTCCTGCTTAAACGGCATTGACTCCTTTTCCACGTCCACGACCTCCAAATGGCTTTCCACCACCACCTTTCCTACCTCCTTGGCCTTTGTTGTTCGATTGTTGTTGTTGTCGGATTCGTTGGATCTGCCCTTGCCTCGACCTCCAGTATCCTTGTGGTTGCCGAAAGTCTTGTTTGCTGGCGTCTCCGTATACAGGGGGTTGCCATTCACCTTGGAATCCTCTTGATTTCCGGTACTTCCCTTGTCCCTTTCCACTCTTTTCGCCAGATTTTCCACCAGATTTTCCACCAGCATCAGTCCGTCTTGAGCCGCTTGGATCTCCGCCTTGCTGCGAGTAATCTTTTGGTGTCCAATCTCTGTTCTTTCTGCCCTTTACCCTTTCCCCTTCCATGCTGGTCAGCATCTCGTGCTCCATCCTGCTGGGGATTGTTGGGAGAATTTCTCTTTCCAACCATTTTGGACTGAATTGTCTTGAGATCTGAGGGCGTCCACCTGTGATCTGCGGTCGTGTGAGTCGCCGCTCGACCTTCCTTTCCAAGGGCAATGCACACAGAGCATCCCTTCTCACCAACGGCACTGACCTTGCCTCCGAAGCCTTGTGCATCCTGTGACTTCTGGCGTTCTAAGTTTGCATACTTTTCAAGTTGGTCCCAGATCTGCTCGACTCCATACGAGAAGATCCACGGCCGCACCTTCAAAACTGTCCCCTTATACTTCACTGTTCCATCCACCATGCTACAGAAAACCTCTGACTGTTCAGAATCATGGAAACCAACTCTCCATCTGCCCTCACGAATGGTGATGTCTTTCAATCTCGTAGCACTGATAGAGTGTAGCAACTCACGAACTGCCATTTTTCCCATAGTCTCCGGCAATCCTCGGACTTCAACCAAGTTGCCCAGGACTTTTTGGTCCGCCTGGGAGTCCCTGATCTTCTGCTTGGTCTCCGGCGTGAGCTTGCTCAGAAGAATCTTCTTCATCTCGCCTTCAGAAAGGACTTCTCCCGAGTTCTCCGCCTCTTGCACCAAAAACCCCCAATCCTGCCTTGCTATTTCAATCTCTTCAAGAAACAATTTCTTGATCGCCCTGAAGTTCTCAAGACGGTTCGTGTAATGATCCTCAGGGAGTCAGGAACCTTTCTTTTTGAGACTTCGCCACAGCTCTTCATAAGTCAGGGGATCTCCTTGATTCTGCCTTTCGACATAAAGATTATATGTACTTTCCCTGAGTTTGCCAGTCAAACAGTCCATCAACCCGAGAATCCAGAGTTCCTTGTCCAGTTTCTCCGTCTGCAGCCAAACCATGAATTGCCTTTCAAAGGACGCCCAGTAATTTGGGTGTCCTGAGAACTTAGGCTGCTTCATCACCGAACCTCTAAGCCTCATGTGCAAAGGAATTGATGAGGTGGTTCAGGTTGAAACCTGTGGATGTGCCAACCGGATTGACAAAAACTGGGTTGACGGCGGCGCCTCCCATTGCCTGTGCTTGCGCAATTGCGGCCGCCAACAACACCTGGTCCACAGTAGGCTGTACAAACGGCGTTGATTGTGCTTGATGAAGCCTCATCTCCTTCAATTTCTTCTGTTTTTCCTTCAATTTGGCCTCGTTTTCCTTCTTTTCTTTGTCCTTCTTCTTCAAGGCCATTCATCTCTCCTTCACGGTGGTCTTTACCTTTCCATCAATATCACCAACAGTACTTACGGACAGTACAGACCTTCCTGACGAAGATTCTCCTCCTTCGGTACCCAGATTAAACCCAAAAGGACTTGTAAATCCAGTAGGGGGAATACCAGAATTTCCAGTAAAAGCTGGGATTTGACCAGTAAAAGCTAGGGGTGCCGGAGAATGTGGAACGCCGTAAGGCGTGGATGCAGGTGCAGCTGGGAAGTAGGTGCTGGGTGACTTGCCATTGTAGGCGCTGGTCCAGTGAGCCCAGTAGTGCTCAGATTTTGTACCAGATTTATCAACTTCTCCAGCTTTTGCTCCATCTCCTTCCACTTGCTGTCGTCATCCCTCTTATTCTCCTTGGCGGCCTTCTTCAGCTCCTTCACCCTGTCTTCCAGCAACGAAATCTGGCGTCGACAGGAGCAGTCCTCGGCACACTCACCACAGGACGGGCATCTCGTACCTTTTCCTTTGCTTCTTACTTCATCAACCCAAGTATCAACACTCGGGTTGGAGTTGGGAAGCTTGGACGATTGCTCCCTGGAGAGGTGAGAATGTGTCGAATCACACCTCATTTCTTGGACCTCTTCGTCGTTCGGACCCCAGGCGCCCGACGGACCAGCGTGCGGATGCACATTCTGGCGTCTCTCCTCGGCAATGATGGCCATCTGAACCATCACGGCAGCCAGGTGGTCGAACTGGTCCATCAGCTCTTCCCAGTCCTCTTGTTCCTGCAATGTGGCGTCAAGTCTCAGGCAGCCGCTCTCCCTGATGAACTGGCACGACGCCCTGAACCAGTCCCTCAGACGGCCTCGATAGCCCGCCTCCGCCAGTAGCCAATTCTGGCGGTGCAAGAACTCCTGATTCCAGATTTCCTGGAAGTGGCGTTCCCAGTAGTCACCAGAAATCTCACCAATTCCAGTATCAGATGCCTCTCCTTCGCTGCTGCTGTCTTCAAGATCAGGCACAGAGGGAGAAGTGGAACCAGATTCAGTTGAGGAGGGAGATTCTCGACCGGGTTTAAGGTTTGGTGGGGCGTTCATACAACAATCAGCACAAGTATGAACTCCAGGGCCAATGTCTATGGCCACAGTAAGGACACTCAGAAGGGTGATCTTCGGTTCGCTGGGGAGATGCCAGGAATGTAACCTCAGGGGGAACACGAAGTGACTCAGAACGAGTGATAGCCCCGCTAAAGTCCGATGATCTCAAGGTGTCCGTGGAGATTCCAGAAGCAGAGTCATGATTTCCTCTGCTACCATGTAACCGCTGCATAGTGGCGGATCTTTCTTGTAATTGGGAAGCCTGTAGCCTTGATGCCCCAGGGGTCGTAACGCCCGACACTGCCCCTGATATCTCCGAACCCAACCGACCCTCTTCAGACCCATATCCAGCCTCTCGGAGCGACATATGCGAAGCACTTGTAAGCCCAATGCACCCATGGTGGAATATAAATAGTCAGAAAACCCAGTCTACAAAAATGGAGCAGACATAGAATCTCATTGTGCATCCATCGCACATAATGCCTCAACGTGAAATCATTCGAAACAATTTAAATAAATCCGATTGGGAAATCACGAAAGACAAATGCAACTCGACGCGCGCTCACAGGCGACATCTGGCGGCGAACGGAAAACATGAAAACGAGCGGAAAATTTACTGCACTAATGTACATCTGAGAATCATTGAAATTCTGATCACATTGATGTATAAATTGAGTGCTGTCACTGCTGCCGTTACACAGGATCACCAGAAATGGCGATCGTTGCCCTTGGATAAGCGCTCCAATGTGGCTTCTTTCAATTTCATGGGCCGGAGTCCTTGGAAGAACAGGTGAATGCGATTGGGGAGTCCGAGGCTCTGCCCAACGCGATTGATGCCCAGGTTTTTGAACGACCTCACGAGTGAGATGAGTGGTATGTGAATACCATAGGTCAACCTGTCCCCAATAAAGGTCCTAAATGTCCTTTTTGTGGTCTTCAGGGGCACACGGAGGATAAGTGTTGGAAGAAACACCCACACCTCCGAAAGTCGTTGATTTCCAAACCCGCCAAGACCAAGTCAGGAATAGGACAAGGAAACCCGACGCCCAAGGGCGCATGTTCGTCCAAGGAATGCTTCCATTGCAAAATGACAGGCCACCTGGTGGAGCAGTGCTGAATTTGAAGCGAAGAGAGCGGCGAAAGGGACCAAGTCCTAGGGGCGTCAGCGGCCTGATAAAGTGACGCCAGAGTCGCACGTTAAGAAGCCACTTTTGAAAAGTGGACTGGGTGTTTGGTCTGAAAGGAGCCCGTTTCTGTACCGTGCAACTCACGGATGGTGAGCCGGTTCGGCGGAGGGAGCCCCGACCGAGCAATCCCAAAAGGCCGCGGAAAGGACTAATACTTTTAGGTGCATATACTATAGATCATACACTTGAGAATGTCCTCCGTGATATCGCAACCCTCATAGATTCGGGATGCGAGGTATCGGCCGTTCCGGGCCGGGAATTTTTTGATGCAATCCACTATACGAAAGCTGAGTTTCCCATCCGCTTCGTTGGCGCCGGCATGAACAGATTGGCTGGCGGGAGCCAAGTAGTGAAATGCAGGGTGCCACTGCCGGCTTGGCACGACAGGATGTATGTTACAGTGAAGTGTGTGCAAGTCACTGTCCATTTGGCCTCTGTTGGGCCGAGAGTTATTCTGGGTTACCTTTTTCTTGCCCGTTATGGCCTTACACTGAGTCCCGCACGAGGTTACCTCGTGTTTGATGACGTCCTGCACGCGGAGCACATAACCGATGAGCCCTCTGCGGATGTTGAGGACCAGCACTCAGGTGTGGAGCTTGAAGTGCAGGAGCTGATTGATCAGGATCAGTTGGCTGATTCCAATCTCATTTCTCAGGTTCAGGATCAGGATCATTTGACTGAATCCAGCTCCATTTTTCAGGTCCATGAGGTGTCAAATACACCCCATTTACAGAGTCAGGAACCGGATATAAACAATGATGATGCGGACCAGAGCGGGCCACACCCCAAGATGGATCCCACACCTGACGCAGACATGGTGACCCCAGAGCCAAGTACCCGTGGAGGGGAAGAAAAGGCTTGGAATTACTACATAGACCTAGCCACAGTGTTGGACTAGCCAGAGGAACATCACGCCAAGACGAAAGATGGCGAGCACCCCTCTTCGGATGGAACCAGCGACAAAGGGTCGTTGAGTTTCGACCCACCCCTGGGATTCATGGGGAATTTCGGCTATTGGTGTGATTCTCAGGGCCGTATGGAGATGTCGGCTGATTATGTGGGTCCAAACCCACTAAACCGCCAGCGGCATGTACCTCAGTAGCACCCCCCGGATGTTGAGGTGAATACACGGGATGAGTCCAAGGGCCTACCCGGTGACACCCTCATTCGGTCACAAGGTTTTGAAGATGGTGAAAACTGGGACATCCAGGGCAATCAAGCCAACATTGTTTCCAGGAAACCAGCCTGACGCGCTAAGGGAAAGGTCCTGAGGATTGGCAACCGACAGGGCGGATCGAGATATGTGAGATCCACCGCGGAATCTTGTATCTTAACCCCCGAGTGGTATAAAATGGTCTGCAATTGGGCCCGGGAAGCGTTTCGGCCGGAGCTTAACCCCTTGCCCAAGTTTCAGAGAGACCATGCTTCCAAACAGAATCTATCGTTGACCTTCAGTAGGCGACAGCAGAAAAAGCGTATGCGAATGCTGACCCGTGACCTAAACGGTCGCCCCATGGGTCATTTTGTACACTGGAGTGACCACACGTTGTTTCTGCATCCCAAGGAGTGCGAGATTGACGGCATAGTCAAAAATGCCGATGGGATGGCGCAAAGGGGGTAATATTTGTCCCGGTCAGGACGAAGGAAAATTGGTTCTGGTCGTTAGGGGAAGTAAGTGTCAATTGGTGGGACCTTCCCCGGGACGAACCAATTTTTCAGGATGTCCATGGGGCACAACACAAGCAGGAGCCGGCCATAGCCTTCGACTGTTTGGGTGACCAACAGGAAGGCGTGAATAGTACCAACTGGAAGCGCCGTGTCAGGTATAATCTGGACTCTGAGGGAGGCTTGGACGAGGCTTTTGGGACCCCGACGTCCCACAAAGGGCAGAATGTTCATCCTCGACGGCAAAGTACTAACCTGTTTGGGAAGAGGCCCAAGGGTACGGACCGCAAACAGTGGAAGCTCAAGTGCCACAAGTTGGCGCTCCTTGGACAGGGTCCTGAGGATACGCCAGACCCTGAGTTTTCCGAGGAGAGTCGCCCCCTAATGCCGGAACCCTTGGTCCAGCTCCAAGTTGGGGAGATGAATGCCCGCTATAAAATCAGTGAGTTGCAGTTAGCTGAGACCAAGGTCCTGGACCAGGTTCAGGAGGCCTCAGCGAAACTAACCCCAATCTGCTCCACTGATCGTCAGGATGTAGTTCCCAACAAGGGTACACCAACTGGACCAGATCTCAAGGCGAAGACTGAACAACCTGGTTGGATGGTTCGCTCCTTCGCCGAGGTAACCAAGCATGGCCTGTCGCTTGATAAGCACGATTGGTCATGCGATAACCTTTCTCAGTGGCGCATCAAGGTGGATCCCACACTCAGAGAGCCCATACCGCTCATGGGTTCCGACTTGGCGCCCCCTACCGCTTTGTTTCAGGACAGCGAACGCGTAGTGCGAGGTCAGTTATCACAGCTGATGGTGAGCTCCTTGGTGAGTTGGCCACCGAGCTTCGCAACCGCATCTATGCGGACTTTGCAGATTCGGTGTTCGACCCTATGGGGAACAAATACACGAAACTTCAAAGGCCAATGCCTTGAAGCCAGGTCCAAAGGACGTGAGTTTTTGCCAATTGGAGTTGAAGCCTGGCTCTCAACCCCGAGCTTGCAACCCCATACGTGCTGTGGGAATCAAGGAAGAGGATATGAACAAAAAAATCAAAGTATTCCTTGATAAAGGATGGATTGTCCGATCCCACAGTGCCTGGGTTGCGAGAGGGTTCCTGGTTCCAAAACCAGGAACCACTAAATGGAGATTGGTCATCAATTACCGTTATTTGAACACGTGTCTCGAGGGACATGAGTTCCCATTACCGGTGATTGAGGGTCTTCTCCAAGGGCAGGCTGGAAATCATCTCTGGACCCTTCTGGACCCCGAGAATTGGCTTCCACCAGATGCCCTTGTAGGAGGACCGCAGGCATTGAACTGCCTTTTCAACCCCTGCAGGGACATTTGAGGGGGAGGTCCTGCCCATGGGGGTTAAGGTTGGGCCACAGACGTTTCAGCGCCCTGTGAGCTGGTGTGTTGGCCGCCTTAAACTGCATATTCGAGCCTATATAAATGACACTCTAGTAGGCACGCGAACCACTTTTCTACACTCAGGTGAAGTACGTTGGCCACATCTTGCATATAGGCCAACGCTCTCCGGCACCTGGGAAGGTAGCCGCGGTGCGCGAGTGGTCTGAGGATATGATTCGGACACCAAAGCAGATGAAGAGTTTCCTCGGCATCTGGAACTGGCATTCGATTTACATCCCCAACTACGCGTCACTGGCGGCACCGCTCATGGATTCACTTGCTGGAAAGTATAAGTGTGATCCTGAGAAACGCACCAGTAAAGTCCCAGCGCATAAGCAAACCATCCGTTGGACTGACCCGATGCGTGAGAACTTCGAGAGCATCAAACTTCCCTGTGTGAGGCCTGCAGCCTGTATATACCCAGTGACCAAGGCGGGTTCGCCATGCATACGGATGCACCGGACCACGACATTGGCGCTGTCCTGGAACAGAAGGACGACCAGCGAAACTGGCGTCCTTGTGCTTTTTTCAGTCAAAAAAACCAGGGCAGCGTCAAATACGACGCTGACGGGAATGTCCTGGGGTATATGGGCCAGAGAGCATGGTCAGTCAGGAGGAAAAAGAGACTTACGCCCTGGTGTCCTGTCTTTTGAAGTTCAAAAGCTGGATATCAGGGCGCCAGGTCTCTGTCTTCACTGACCATAAGTCCCTGGAGTCATGGTACAAAGAAGAGCTTTGTACCATGGCTGGTCCATTGGGAAGTCGCGGCCGGTGGCACAAACTCCTCTCCCGGTATAACATTGTAGTTGTCTACAAACCGGGAGGGGAAAACGATGCCGCCGACGGGATGTCCCGCTCGGACTACCCAGCCAGATCGAGGGATGACACGAACTTCCACGGTTGGGACGCCGATCTGGAGGGGGTAACCCAGTGGGAGGCCTCTGAGCGCAAAAAGGAGCAACAGCTCATCGCAGCCAACCAGTATCCCCGCAAAATCCTGGAGATGAGGGCCGCCACTCCCATCCCTTGTTGCCTGTTTTCCACTGTGCTTCCCTGATCAGTGCCACATCTGGACCCAACAGTATGTTGTCATCCAATGAGACACTCTCGCCAAGCCTTTTGACCCACAGACATTCATCAGCCAGTCTCCAGTCAGTTCTGAGAATCTTCAAGCAGGCCTGGGACCACAGATCTCAACAAGGGTTGCCCGGGGCATTGTGGCGTGATTCATCCAGTCAATCAGCCACTGGCGTTACATGGGATACCAGCTGGCCCGGGAGTACCACTGGGGGCACCAATCCAGGCTGCGTCTCTGTCCTACTTGGAAAAAAAACAATAATGTTTTCGCACTTCACAGACAACTCTCAGGAGGCCTCACATCTCTGTTGTTTGCCTGTCTCCCACCGTGCTCCCCTGATCAGTGCCACATCTGGACCCAGCGGTATGTTGCCATCCAATGAGACGCTCTCGCCGAGCCTTGTCACCCACAGACAACCATCAACCAGGCTCCAGACAATTCTGAGATTTTTCCAAGCAGGCCTGGGACCATCGACCTCAGCATGTCCCGCTCAGTTCAGCGTGCCGTGATTCACCCGTCAGTCAGCCAACTGCAATAACATGGAATTCATGCCTTTTTGGGGAAAATTGTTTTTTTTTCTGATTTCCGCATTGCTTCCCTGATCAGTGCCACATCTGGGCCCAGCAGTACCAATCCACCAGCCCTACACAGGCGCTCTCAGCCCCCCTGAACAAACCGGCTGCCCCTGTCAATTGTATTCGCCCTGTGCAACAGCAAGCTCTTCCCTGGAGAAACGCGCCAGCTATTGGTCTGTGCAAGTGTTGCCCAGTACCAGGCCTCAGTTAACAGACGCTGCCAGCCCCCCCCCCCCACTAGACAAGCCGTGCCACTGTCCTTCAACCCAGCCCCCAGGACCCATCTGATTCCCACCCCCACAACCAACATCAACCCACCGTCCCATACACCCTTCACCCATTCATCACCTGATCCCTCACCTTGAGCGCCGGTTCCTCCCAGTCGCGCCTGTTTAACCTCTGTATGGCCTCTCCACCCGAGTTATAACCTATGGTTCAACGTTCCTTCTTTGAAGCAATTTCGGACCGATATCATGCTCTTTGTACATATGAGTGTTTATATAGGGAAGCAGCCCATGGACAAGTTGTGAGAACTATCATTCATTCATTCAGGTAGCCGCGGTGCGCGAGTGGTCTGAGGATATGATTCGGACACCAAAGCAGCTGAAGAGGTTTCTCGGCATCTGCAACTGGCATTCGATTTACATCCCCAATTACGCATCACTGGCGGCACCGCTCATGGATTCACTTGGCAGAACGTATAAGTACGATCCTGAGAAACGCACCAGTAAAGTACCAGTGCATGAGCAAACCATAAGTTGGACTGACCTGATGCGTGAGAACTTCGAGAGCATCGAACTTCCCTGTGTGAGGCCTGCAGCCTGTATATACCCAGTGACCAAGGCGAGTGCGCCATCCATACAGATGCATCAGACCACGACATTGGCGCTGTCCTGGAACCGAAGGACGACCAGGGAAACTGGCGTCCTTGTGCTTTTTTCAGTCGAAAGCTCCAGGGCGGCGTCAAATACGACGCTGACAGGAATGTACTGGGGTATATGGGCCAGAGTGCATGGTCAGTCAGGAAAAAAGAGACTTACGCCCTGGTGTCCTGTCTTTTGAAGTTCAAAAGCTTGTTATCAGGGCGCCAGGTCACTGTTTCCACTGACCAGAAGTCCCTGGAGTCATGGTACAAAGAATAGCTTTGTACCATGGCTGGTTCCTTGGGAAGTCGCGGCCGGTGGCACAAATTCCTCTCCCGGTATAACATTGTAGTTGTCTACAAACCGGGAGTGGAAAACGATGCCGCCGACGGGATGTCCTGCTGGGCCTACCCAGCCGGATTGGCGGATGACACGAACTTCCACGGATCGGACGCCTATCTGGAGGAGTAACCCAGTGGGAGGCCTCTGAGCGCGAAAAGGAGCAACAGCTCATCGCAGCCAACCAGTATCCCCGCAAAATCCTGGAAGTGAGAGCCCCTAAGGGACATCCCTCACCACAGGACATGCAGGATCAGCGAGAGCGCGATCATTTGCTGTTGCAGGTCAACAGGTTGCATAATAATGTACATAATGACAGCACATTGCTCCCAGACGACCCCGCAGTGGATGCTGTCCAGAGCGTGTCTGACCACTGTGAACCCTGTTGCCCCTTTCCGCCTTGCTTCCGTCAGATGAGTACGAGCCTCCAGGAGGACCCCTCCACTAAAGTCAAATCCAGTGTAGGCCCTGATGAGGCCATCCGGAATGTCTTGGATAAGACAGATGATGCGGCGCCACTGTGCTACAGTGAGGGAGATCCTACCTGGGTTGCGGCTAGTGTCCTTCGGAACCTCAATGAGGTCAACGAGCCGCCTGAGACCAAAATATTGTACGAGGACTGGATGCCCCACTACAGGGTGGATAGAACGTACAAACGACTCCTGGATAGGGGTCTGGAGCATCAGGTCTCCATCGATGGATACCTTGGGGCCAAGGGACGACAGTAAAGTAATCTGCACGTTCCTCGGGATGGTAAAATTTGTTTTCCGCAGTCCATTGTGTCTCAGGTCATCCGGGCGGTACATGCATGTGGCGATCAGGGTCAGGCAAACACCCTGGAGCTGTTATTGCGGCGTTTTCACGCTGACATGCCCTATGCCCGGCTGTGGGAAATCGTGAACAAGGCATTGTTGGACTGTGTCGTATGTGCGCAAGTGAAAGCTAGACGCAGCCCACATCCTGACTCCTGCAATCCATTTCCCGTACCCTCGTCCCCTTCGAGGTCTGTGGCCAAAGACTTTGTAGACTTACCTGCAGTCCGTAACCACTCAACCAAGACCCAAATTTTGGCCAACTATGCCATGGTCATAGTTTGCCGGTTGACAGGATATGCGATGGCCATACCCTGCTGTAAGGAGGGGCTCACCAGCTGTAAGGCTGCTGAGCTTTTCCTGCATAGGTGTGGATTTTTAATGGGTTTACCCAGAGGGATCCATGCTGACAATGAGCCTATCATCAGCAGCACCCTTTTCAATGCGCTGTGCAATCTTGCTGGCATTGAACGGGCCAAGTCTATTATATATAGACCTAAGTTCAATGGCAGGGCTGAGAGGGCTGTGCAGAGTACTATCAACACTCTGCGGCAGTACCTCCTCAGCAGGAAGATGAGTTGGCTGGAGGCGTTGCAGCTGGCCTTATGGGGTCCCAATGACCACCCTGGGGCAGTGGCACCCTAATTGCCCCACCGGCTGGTGTTTGGTTGCGACCCCATAGGGGTTGACGACCTACCCCCGGTAGTGGACAGTGAGGGAACCGAGGATGCCACCGAGTTTTTTTAAAGGGGGCCTGCCAAAACGGAGTTGGTACAAGAAAAGCTGGAGGCAATACACAAAAAACAGTTGGACAAGTTCCTGAAGTAATATCCTCCCTCTGTTTTCGTTGCCGGTTCCCGGGTAAGGGTCCAGAACCGAGATGAGGAACGTGAAATGCTCGATAGAGTATGGCAGGGACCTGCTGAGATCATTGACAAGATCTCTGACTCTGTTTGGCAGGTCAACCACAATGGGGTGGAGCAAGACCTATCAATCGAACGACTGAAGCCCTTTGTGAAGCTCCATGACGGACATCAGCCACCGCCGCATTATTATGCGGAGCATCGTGAGGTTCACGACCATTCATATGTGGTGGAGCGGATGGACAAGCATGGAAGGCATGGAAAAGGGGCCAATGCCCGCGAGAAACGCGAGAAACGCGCCCGCCAACCTTTTCCCGGTGCCAAGCCTTGGTGGTCTGTTAAGTTTGAAGATCATTCCCGCCTGGAATGGTACCCCGCCACCCCTTTTCTCCACGACATCAACAGTATAATATGCAGCATGAACTTCATGTCGACCTCAGCCACTTTAAGGTGCAAAGGGTCCAAGTGGATAATTTTCCATTCAAATGGCGACTGTGGGTCAACATTCTATTCTCTTGGCTGCCTGAGCCTGAGTCTGAGCCTCAGCCTGAGCCTGAGCCTGCCGCTGAGCCTCAGCCTGAGCCCCAGGGGGGGTCTTTGGTTGATACCCTCCGGAATCTGTGGAATGGAGGACCCTCCCCAGGGGAAGGTGAACCAGATCCGGCTGCAAATAGTGGTGAATTGCCCTTCTTGTCCTTGTCCGGCTTGCGGTCAGAGCCTCCTCAGCCACCTTTGCCTTTGCCACCTTGGCCTTTGCCATTGCCCTTGGACTTGCCCTGGCCACTGTCCTTGTTGGCGTTGCCCTTGTCACTGCCCTTGCCACTGGCGTGCTTGGTTTTAAGCTTCGCCGAGGGGCATTGCTTGCCTTAGCACTCGTCCTCGTAGTGCTTCCTCTTGCCACAGAACGCACAGGTGATTGTGCACCTGTAGTGGCCCGGCACCTTGGCCCTGCCGCCAGTGTTGGTCTCCTGCTTGTTCCCCTGGACCACGAAGCAGTCCCACTGGTCGCAGTCTGGGGCATGAAGCAGGCAGCTCTGCTCATGTCTGGCATCACACCAGAAGAGGTCCTGGATATTGCTCATGATGCGAGCATTTTTGGGGGTTGCCCCCTGTCCAGGTCCGTGTCCTTGATACCCTCAGCCTTCGCTCCCAGAGCCGCCTCGTCCAGGACGGTAGGCGTTCAGGTGCTGGTCGCTTTCCTTTTCCAGCGCCAGGTTGCTGGTGTCGCGCGATCGCAGCAGAAGAAAAATGAAATACCAAGAAAACGACGCACCGCCAGAGAAAATAAAGCGAAAAATCGTCTCTTCGGACCTCAGAAACCCCCCCAACAATTTTGCGCCGCTGTTTGGCGAGGTCGCAAAATTTAGGACACTCACCAAAAAAGACGAACAATAGAGTCGCGACGGCGAAGAAGCTGAGCGTTGCTTGCCCCAAACCACCTAGCAAAGTGCGTGCCCTAGGCGCTAGGGACTTGTGCGCGCCCCAAAACAAACCACACATAGACAACAACAACGCCACCGGCCGCCGACAAGCAAGTATGTTATGTGCCGCGCACCGCTAGAAACCAACGAAACAAGCACAACGCGGAAAGAGGTAGACAAGGAGAATAAATAGGTAACGAACCGCACCACGGTGGAGATATACGACAAGTACGCGACCAAGCAATGCAAGCCCGCCCATGTAGGAAATACGACGACGCCGTAACACGCGAAGGGGATCACAACAAAAAGCAAAAGAGGCCGCACATGTACCCAAGTATGTTGCATGTCGTGCATAAAAAATACACACAAGCAACAACAACGCCACCGGCCGCCGGAAAGCAAGTATGTTAAGTGCCATATGTTGTGTGCATAACGCCGTAACAAGCGCAAAACAAGTTACGTGTCAAGCAACGCCAAAGTGCGCCGCCACGAAAAGCGCAACGAAAACCGCACCAGCAAGGGAAACCAACAAGAGGTGGCACCGAAGGAATGCCCATGCTCACCTCCGCTCACATAGGGAAAGAAAGGTATGCCCGCACGCGCATGCCCGGAACGCCGCAAGGCCATCACCGCCACGGACGAGCAACATGGTATGAAGGGACAAACGAGGAGGAACAAAAAGACCACCGAGGTAAAGCACAACACAAAACAAAAAAAAAAAAAACAAAAAAGAAAACCAAAAAAAAAAAAAAAAACTAAACATACACACGTGACTAGTCGGGTCCAAGTATTTTGCATGCCACGCTACGCTACGCAACGGACACGGGACGAGAACGGCAACCACGCCAACAAAAGTAAAAGGTGACCACGAAGCGTAGCCGAGACGTGCCCGCCGCCCACCCGCACGCCCGCTTATGTAGGAGGCGAAAGGGAGCGAAAGGGGACAAAAGGTATGCCGCCGCATGCAAACGAATAGTAGGCAAGCCACACACCGCCACCAAGAACGCAAGTATGTTACCATGTCGTGCCACGTCGCCAACCGCGGAGTTGCGTGGGTTCGAACACACAAATAGCCAGGGAGGGGGACACGGGGAGCATACACACAAATAGCATAGCGCCGTCGTGTGCCGGGTCCCAACAAACACACGTACACGCACCCATGTTCTCTTTCCCTCACAGGTCCCGAGGAGAGGCGTATGCTCGTGTCTGCGTTGTCCGGGCGCTAAAGTAGGGTGGTCTTAGACGCTTAGGCAAGTATTGCGTCGTGCCGTCGTCACACATAAGCGAACGCCTGGCAAGGCGGGAGGACTAGGACACGTTAAGGTAGTGGGGAAAGAAGCAGGTATGTTGCATGTCACGCCGCGCACGCGGAACGGGCAACGAGTAAAGGTAGCGACCAAAGGGGTGTGGAGACAAGACGGGAGCAAGTGGGGCGATAAACCTACACGCAAGCCGGTCGCACACGCATGTCGCATGACGTACCAGCCAGCTCGAGGTGCCGTGTCGCGACAAAACCGCCGCCGCCGCACGCCCGTTTACGCTCCTTCCTCTCCCTACGCAGGTTCAAAGGAGGAAGCCCGGGCCGACAAGGAAAAAGACAGAGACACACAACAAAGCGGAGGCAGGGAAAAAGTGCATGCCAGGGAGAGGGGGAGAGGAAAGGGTAAAGAGCAACGAAGCCGCGAAAGGAACAAGGGGTAGCCAGCGAACGAGCAAGGGGCGCACACAGGGGAAGGGACACGGCGGGCACACGGCGAGCACAACACCGCACCGAGACACCGGAGAGGGGAGCACCAGAGGACCAAGGGAAGAGCAGCACCACGCACCACGACACGCACGGCACAGACACCACACACACCGCACACACCCAACGAACCCCGGCAACCAACCAGGCAGTGGGCGGGCAGACAGGAGAGGGACAGCGCCTGACCCCAAGCGCCCCTCACCATGGTGGAAGGCACCCCCCCCGGGGACGCCCTTCCGCCACCCCCACAGCGAGCAACGCTGGCCCGCAAGGGCGCACGCTGTGGGGCCGGTGCTGGGTCCCCACGCCCACACCGACCGCGCCCGGGACACGCGGGTCGCGGAACCCTGGCTGCACGCTCCGGAGGACGGGCGGCCGGGGGAGGGACAGCGCCTGGAACCAAGCGCCCCTCACAACGGTGGAAGGCAGCCCCCCCCTGGGGACGCCATTCCGCCACCCCCACAGCGAGCAACGCCGGCCCGCAAAGGCGCACGCTGTGGGGCCGGTGCTGGGTCCACACGCCCGCATCGACCGCACCCGGGACACACGGGTCGCGGAACCCTGGCTGCCCGCTCCGGAGGACGAGCGGCCGGGGGAGGGACAGCGCCTGACACCAGGCGCCCCTCACAACGGTGGAAGGCACCCCCCCCGGGGACGCCCTTCTGCCACCCCCACAGCGAGCAACGCCGGCCCGCAAGGGCGCACGCTGTGGGGCCGGTGCTGGGTCCACACGCCCGTATCGACCGCACCCGGGACACACGGGTCGCGGAACCCTGGCTGCACGCTCCGGAGGACGAGCGGCCGGGGGAGGGACAGCGCCTGACACCAGGCGCCCCTCACAACGGTGGAAGGCACCCCCCCCGGGGACGCCCTTCCGCCACCCCCACAGCGAGCAACACCGGCCCGCAAGGGCGCACGCTGTGGGGCCGGTGCTGGGTCCACAAGCCCGCATCGACCGCACCCGGAACACACGGGTCGCGGAACCCTGGCCGCACGCTCCGGAGGACGAGCGGCCGGGGGAGGGACAGCGCCTGACACCAGGCGCCCCTCACAACGCTGGAAGGCACCCCCCCCGGGGACGCCCTTCCGCCATCCCCACAGCAAGCAACGCCGGCCCGCAAGGGCGCACGCTGTGGGGCCGGTGCTGGGTCCACACGCCCGCATCGACCGCACCCGGGACACGCGGGTCGCGGAACCCTGGCTGCACGCTCCGGAGGACGAGCGGCCGGGGAAGGGACAGCACCTGACACCAAGCGCCCCTCACAACGGTGGAAGGCACCCCCCCCGGGGACGCCCTTCCGCCACTCCCACAGCGAGCAACGCCGGCCCGCAAGGGCGCACGCTGTGGGGCTGGTGCTGGGTCCACACGCCCGCATCGACCGCGCCCGGGACACGCGGGTCGCGGAACCCTGGCTGCACGCTCCAGAGGACGAACGGCCGGGGGAGGGACAGCGCCTGACACCAGGCGCCCCTCACAACGGTGGAAGGCACCCCCCCCGGGGACGCCCTTCTGCCACCCCCACAGCGAGCAACGCCGGCCCGCAAGGGCGCACGCTGTGGGGCCGGTGCTGGGTCCACACGCCCGCATCGACCGCACCCGGGACACACGGGTCGCGGAACCCTGGCTGCACGCTCCGGAGGACGAGCGGCTGGGGGAGGGACAGCGCCTGACACCGGGCGCCCCTCAAAACGGTGGAAGGCACCCCCCCCGGGGACGCCCTTCCGCCACCCCCACAGCGAGCAACGCCGGCCCGCAAGGGCGGACGCTGTGGGGCCGGTGCTGGGTCCACACACCCGCATCGACCGCACCCGGGACACACGGGTCGCGGAACCCTGGCTGCACGCTCCAGAGGACGAGCGGCGGGGGGAGGGACAGCGCCTGACACCGGGCGCCCCTCACAACGGTGGAAGGCACCCCCCCCCGGGGACGCCCTTCCGCCACCCCCACAGCGAGCAACGCCGGCCCGCAAGGGCGCACGCTGTGGGGCCGGTGCTGGGTCCACACGCCCGCATCGACCGCACCCGGGACACACGGGTCGCGGAACCCTGGCTGCACGCTCCGGAGGACGAGCGGCCAGGGAAGGGACAGCGCCTGACACCAGGCGCCCCTCACAACGGTGGAAGGCACCCCCCCCGGGGACGCCTTTCCGCCACCCCCACAGCGAGCAACGCCGGCCCGCAAGGGCGCACGCTGCGGGGCCGGTGCTGGGTCCACACGCCCGCATCGACCGCACCCCGGACACACGGGTCGCAGAACCCTGGCTGCACGCTCCGAAGGACGAGCGGCCGGGGGAGGGACAGCGCCTGACACCAGGCGCCCCTCACAACGGTGGTAGGCACCCCCCCCGGGGACGCCCTTCCGCCACCCCCACAGCGAGCATTCCTGGCCCGCAAGGGCGCACGCTGTGGAGCCGGTGCTGGGTCCACACGCCCGCATCGACCGCACCCGGGACACGCGGGTCGCGGAACCCTGGCTGCACGCTCCCGAGGACGAGCGGCCGGGGGAGGGACAGCGCCTGACACCAGGCGCCCCTCACAACGTTGGAAGGCACCCCCCCCGGGGACGCCCTTCCGCCAACCCCACAGCGAGCAACGCCGGCCCGCA
The DNA here is from genome assembly GCA_964036045.1 of Eutreptiella sp. 'Long Island Sound 2002'. Lineage (NCBI taxonomy): Eukaryota > Euglenozoa > Euglenophyceae > Eutreptiales > Eutreptiaceae > Eutreptiella > Eutreptiella sp. 'Long Island Sound 2002'. The sequence continues at coordinate 44,669,906 of OZ038378.1, read as the reverse complement.
AGGGCGCACGCTGTGAGGCCGGTGCTGGGTCCACACGCCCGCATCGACCGCGCCCGGGACACGCGGGTCGCGGAACCCTGGCTGCACGCTCCGGAGGACGAGCGGCCGGGTGAGGGACAGCGCCTGACACCAGGCGCCCCTCACAACGGTGAAAGGCACCCCCCCCGGGGACGCCTATCCGCCACCCCCACAGCGAGCAACGCTGGCCCGCAAGGGCGCACGCTGTGGGGCTGGTGCTGGGTCCACACGCCCGCATCGACCGCACCCGGAACACACGGATCGCAGAACGCTGGCTGCAAGCTCCGGAGGACGAGCGGCCGGGGGAGGGACAGCGCCTGACACCAGGCGCCCCTCACAACGGTGGAAGGCACTCCCCCCGAGACGCCCTTCCGCCACCCCCACAGCGAGCAACGCCGGCCCTCAAGGGCGCACGCTGTGGGGCCGGTCCTGGGTCCACACGCCCGCATCGACCGCACCCGGGACACACGGGTCGCAGAACCCTGGCTGCACGCTCCGGAGGACGAGCGGCCGGAGAAGGGACAGCGCCTGACACCAGGCGCCCCTCACAACAGTGGAAGGCACCCTCCCGGGGACGCCCTTCCGCCACCCCCACAGCGAGCAGCGTCGGCCCGCAAAGGCGCACGCTGTGGGGCCGTTGCTGGCTCCACACGCCCGCATCGACCGCGCCCGGGACACGCGGGTCGCGGAACCCTGGCTGCACGCTCCGGAGGACGAGCGGCCGGGGAAGGGACAGCCCCTGACACCAGGCGCCCCTCACAACGGTGGAAGGCAGCCCCCCCCGGGGACGCCCTTCCGCCACCCCCACAGCGAACAACGCCGGCCCGCAAGGGCGCACGCTGTGGGGCCGGTACTGGGTCCACACGCCCGCATCGACCGCACTTGGGACACACGGGTCGCTGAACCCTGGCTGCACGCTCCGGAGGACGAGCGGCAGGGGAAGGGACAGCGCCTGACACCAGGCGCCCCTCACAACGGTGGAAGGCACCCCCCCCGGGGACGCCATTCCGCCACCCCCACAGCGAGCAGTGTCGGCCCGCAAGGGCGCACGCTGTGGGGCCGGTGCTGGGTCCACACGCCCGCATCGACCGCGCCCGGGACACTCGGGTCGCGGAACCCTGGCTGCACGCTACGAAGGACGAGCGCAGCCGGGGGAGGGACAGCGCCTGACACCAGTCGCCCCTCACAACGGTGGAAGGCACCCCCCCCGGGGACGCCCTTCCGCCACCCCCACAGCGAGCAACGCCGGCCCGCAAGGGCGCACGCTGTGGGGCTGGTGCTGGGTCCACACGCCCGCATCGACCGCGCCCGGGACACACGGGTCGCGGAACTCTGGCTGCACGCTCCGGAGGACGAGCGGCCGGGGAAGGGACAGCGCCTGACAACAGGCGCCCCTCACAACGGTGGAAGGCACCCCCCCCGGGGACGCCCTTCCGCCACCCCCACAGCGAGCAACGCCGGCCCGCAAGGGCGCACGCTGTGGGGCCGGTGCTGGGTCCACACGCCCGCATCGACCGCACCCGGGACACACGGGTCGCGGAACCCTGGCTGCCCGCTCCGGAGGACGAGCGGCCGGGGGAGGGACAGCGCCTGACACCAGGCGCCCCCCACAACGGTGGAAGGCACTCCCCCCGGGGACGCCCTTCCGCCACCCCCACAGCGAGCAACGCCGGCCCGCAAGGGCGCACGCTGTGGGGCCGGTGCTGGGCCCACACGTCTGCATCGACCGCACCCGGGACACACGGGCCGCGGAACCCTGGCTGCCCGCTCCGGAGGACGGGCGACCGGGAGAGGGACAGCGCTTAACACCGGACGCCCCTCGCAACACTGGAAGGCGCCCCCCCGGGGATGCCCATCCACCACCCCCACACCGAGCAACGCACCAACGCACCAACGCACCAGCCACGGGACATCCGCACCCCGCCCCCTGCTGTTAGACACAGCGACATAGCAATGGCGGAACCCGCGGCACCACGCAAGACACGCCCCCGATCTTCGACGCTGGACGAAGCACACGAGGTCATCAGGGCGCTGGGACTCAGAGACGGCGAAGGAGACCCCCCACAAGGGGACGCGGGCACAGACTCCGACCTGGAGGCATTACCGGAGCCCCCCACGGGAGACGCGCCCGCGGAACCTGCGCCGCCGGCGGTCAGCGTACCCGCGATCTGCCCCGCGTGGAAACGGGGCCATTGCACCGGCGAAGGCTGGTGCCCCAAACAGCACCCCCAGCCCGGCCCCGATGACGGAGCGTTGCCCGAGGTGAAACCCGCGGCCGCACGCGCCGCCCTACGCTACGGGGTGACGCAGGGCTGGATCCTGGATGAGACCACGCGCGGCAGCGTGAACATCCAGGAGGCAGTCGACCGAGTCACCCACGCGGGACAGGCGGCAGTGGCCTTGCACACCCGGGGCCGCCACGGTGGACCCGCAGAGGGGATCATTGTGGATCCCTCGGGAATGGTGCTGGTCCTGGCGGCGGACATGGTCCGAGGGGTCCTCCACGCGTCCCGCGTGCGGCGGGCGTGCCCACAATGGACCATACAGGTGTACACCCCCCCGCGGGCGTGGCCCTTTTCCACATGGGCGGTGCTCGCCGTCATGTGGCACCTGGCACCAGAGGACGCCCCCACAGGGACCGCGGAGGACATCGCCCGGGACCTTCACACCTGGCCGGCCGACCAGGAATACCCCTGGCGCAGGCCCCGGGGCGGCCTCCCGGTGGCACCAGCGGCAGAGGGGCTCAGCCTCGCGGCAACCCTCCAACGGCACCCCGACAAGCAGGCACGCCACTTCCTGCAGACGGGCACGGTCCCGGCCACCCCGCCAGACTCCGAGTGGCGATGGGACGCAGGGGTGGCGCAACCGCTGCCGGGCCCCTGGACCCTCCCGTTGTGGTACTTGCCCATGGGCACCTTGGCCCACGCCACCCAGGCCGTCAAGGGGGCTTTCCCGCAGCCGCTCCTCTCCGGCGTGGCCCTGCTCCGCAGCCTGCAGGCGGGGGCCGCCTGGGTACGGTGGAAGGAAGGGAAGGGGCGCTCGACCCCCTATTTCCCCATGGTCCAAGGCCAGGCGCTGATCCATGCCGAGGGCATGGGGACCGTGGAATCGGGGGCGATCGTGCCCGGCACGGCTTGCAGGTGGATCACGGCGGCCGCCCCACAGCCCATGCGATCGCCGCCGGCGTGCCACCGCCTCCTACGGATGGTCCCCTCTTTGGCCCCCCAGCACGCCTTTACAAGGGACGTGTGGAAGGCCGTACTGAGCCACACCAGGGAGTGGCTAACAAACCCGGGTACGCGGTACCCGCCGGGACCGGTGCTCGAACAGCTCACGGCCCCCACACCCGGGGTCCTCCACGCCCTACACAGGGCGTCGGCCCTCACGAAGCAGCTCAACGACGAAGTGCTGGACCTGGCGCTGGAGCCGCTGAGGGTGCTCTACCCGCAAGCACACATCCCACCCGCGGGCACGTCCAACCGCCTAGGCCGCCTGGGGTTGCAGCGCCGCGTCGAGGCCGCGCACCCAGGAGGCGTGGTGGAACAGTGGCTAACGCTCCGCAATCCGTCCACCGCGGAGGGCCACTGGTACCTGCACCAACTCCTCTTCCAGCCACGGGCAGCCCCGGAACACCGCCGGCAAAACCCGTACCACACGCACCCGGAGCGCCGAGGCGCGCAAAACTACCCCCAGCCAATCCCGCCCGCCCTCCCGCCGGGGCAGGGCCCGGAGGCGCTACAGCGGGGCCCCCCGCTCAACACCGCCACCACGGTACAGCAAAGGGGAGGCGACGATGCGAGTGGTGCCGAACCGGACTGCACGAACTGCGGAGCGGTGGCCTGGATGGCAGCCTGCAGGCACCTCACCCGAGATACCACGGGACTCCGGCAGTACAGGCCCACGGACCGCACGGCGCTGGCGTCCGCGGTCGCGGCCGTCACCATGGGTCCAGTGGCGGCGTGGCCGGGCAACTGCTGCCCCACGTCCCCTGCCGCGACACGCGGCCCCGACGGCCGGCCGCGACGCACGAGCCGACGGCACCCCTCACGGCGGAGCAACTATATGCTGTCGCGGCGGCGTTGCTAGCAGACGGCGGGGAGAGCTTCGTCCACCACCACGGCCCGGCGCAAATTGCGGGATGCATACATGCAAGGGCCCCAGCGCGATGCACCGGACCCGTGGCATGCCATACTCCGCGGGCGCACCCGCGTCTGGGGTGCGGGCGATGGGGCACCCCCGCCCGAGCCTAAGCAGGGGGAGGCACTGGTACTGCAGACGGCAGGCTACCAAGCCATCACACACGGCCACGCCGGGGGGTACCGGTCGCACGTCCTGGCCGGAGGCCGATGGACGGTCTGGCACAGCACCGCCAGGCAGGGGGCTTTCCCGCCCCTGCCCCACGTCGACTGGCGACAGGGGCCCACCCAGGCCTACTATATGTCGGCGGACCCCTGGCCGCTGGCGGTCCTGCTACACACTGTCAGCGCCCCCAACAAGAGGCAGGAACCAGGGTGGGTCAACCCCCCTACACTGGTGTGGAGCCCCGACCAGGAGGAGCATCTACGGGCCGCGTGGCAGGGAGACGCCATCAGGGCCACGGACGTCCCGGACCTCCACGCGGTGCCCATCACGCACGCCCGCCGGGCGGCTACCCTGGCGGTGGCCCAACGGGGACAGCAGAACCCACAGTGGGTGGTCTGCATGTTCAGCCCGGCGGACGCGCACATCGTCGTCTGCGACCCCGAACGCCTGCCGGGGCTCGAAGCCGTGATCCGCGTGGCAGACTGCACCTGCATGATCATCAAGGCGCTGCGGGAGGGCGAACACCACGCCCTCCTGCTCCAGGCCAGGCTGAAGGACAACGCCCGGGCGGCGAGGCCGGGAGTGTGGCCGGCAGCGGCGCACCCCGCCGACCTGGAGCTCCAGCTGGCGGTCCCGACCACGGTGTACCACTGGCTACAGGCCTTCCACGACCTGCGATGGAGTGGCAAACCCGACCGCCAAATCGGCTCCACGCACTGGCAAACGTGGCTGCAAGCAGACGCGCAGCGCGATGCCGCCCGAGGCCTCGGGCCCGCGCCCGCGACGCGAGCCCTCGATGCGGCGGCCCCGGGCCGCACGCTGGCACCACACTCGGCGCCGCTGGCCAACCTGCCCCTCGAACCAGCGGCGGAGGGCGCCATTCGGAAGTCAGTGCAGCTCCCCCCGGCGCGAGGGGCCACGGAGCCGACGAAATGCCCCCTGTGTGCGGACAAGTACTACACCAGCGGGGCAATGCTGGAACACCTGGCGTGGCACACGGTGCACGCTGCGGCCCCGGCGGACGACAAGGAGGCGGCCGCCAACATCCTGCAGGGGAGGGCACGGAGTTCCCCGTGGCACGCCCCGTACACCCGGCGCCCCCCGCCCCAGGCAGCCGACCACGCAGATGGAGGTGAGGAGGCACACGGAGCGGCCCCGGGGGCCGGCGGTGCGGCCCCACCAGGGTCCATGTCCATCCCCGCGGGGCTGGCCCCCCTGGCCCCCCTGGCTCCCCCGGTCCCCCGGGCCCCCCTGTGGGCCCCGCTGGGAACGGGCTCAGCGGATGCGGCGCACCCAGATGCCCTGGCGGCACCAGCGAACCCGGCGGCGATGCCGATGCAGGATAGCTGACTCCAGGAGGACACGACGGGCGACGCCCTGTGGCTCCTCTCGTGGAACCTGCGCAACAGCCTCGTGCCGCCAGACCGGTCCCTCCGGGACACACTCCGGCGGCGCCCGGGGCCGGCGGCCTGCACCGACAAGGAGCACCTCATCACCGGCATGCTGCCCCAGGAGGGGGGCTTTGCCATCTTGCTCCAGGAAACGGGGATCGCCACCAGGGCGCAGGAGATGCACGTGGCCGCGGCGCTCCGGGACAAGGGGTACACCGCCTACTTCAGCAGCCGGCTGGCCGAGACGGGGGCCACCTCCACCTCGAGAGGGGGGGGCCTCCTCACCGCGGTCAGCAGCAAGTACCTGGCGGAGCACGAGGTGCTCAGCTTCACGGAAATTGTCCCCGGGAAGGCCGCGGCCCTGGAGATCCGCACGGACGGGGGAGGCCTCACCCTCATCAACGTCCACGGGCCGCAAGCAGGTTGCTCCTCGTGGGCGGGACGGGCGGCGTTCTGGGCCGACATACAAATGTATGCCACGGCACGCAGCCTCGGCGGGAGGCACCCGGTGGTCATCGCCGGCGACACCAACATCTACATGGATGTCCCCGCCAACCCGGCCACGGAGCATTTCCGAGCGGGCTGGGAAGCCTGCGGCTTCCGAAGAGCCGCGGCAGGCGGCGAGGAGGACATGACCCCCACACTCCACCCGTCTCAGCACAGGGTGGACACCTTCCTGGTCAACGAGCCCCTCCTGCCGTGGTCCCTGCGGGAGAGCGTCTGGGCTCGCGGCATGGCACACCCCCAGGTGGTCGGCTCGGACCACCTCCCGGTCCGCCTGGCCCTGCCGGGTCTCCTCAGCGCAGCGGGACGCGCGGCGATGCCCACCCCCTACAGCCACACGGAGGGCCGCCACCTCCCGTACGACGCTGAGGCCGCGCCCGTCCAACACTGCCTGTGGGCGGCGTCACCGCCGCGCAGGATGAACCCTCCCTGGCGCCCTGGCTGGGTCCCGCAGAGCAGCACGACTACAGGTCCATGCCCGCAGCCGCGGTGGACAAGGTGTTCGAACACCTCCACGCGACGCATGACGCCCTGGCACGCGTGGTGGGACGCCGGCAGCCGTCTCCGGCGGGAACGGACCCGGCGGAGGGGGACCTCCCGGAGAGCGGAAAGCAGCTCCAGGCAGCGGTCCTCCGCTATGACACCCTGGCAGCGCGCGCCCCGGCAGCGTACCAGGCGGACGCGGCCAGGCATGGCATCCGGTCCGAGGCGGCGCTCCGGCTCACGGAGGAACTGCAGGATGTGTCGCCCGGGTTCCGCCCGACCACGCAGGGACAGCTACAGGAGGAGCTGGAGAGGCAAGCAGCCGCCCTCGAGGAGGACATTCGCCAGCTCCGCGCCCTCCTGGCGGCAGACCGCAAGCGCGCCATCAAGGACTTCTGGCGCCGCCACGCCCCCGACATCGCCCAGCGATGGAAAGCCGTGCGGGGAGCCATAGAGGTAGAGGCCCCAGGCCCGTCAGGCCTCTGGAACGTGCGGGTTCCCAACACCCAAACGCTCCTCACGGAGGCCCACGACGTGATGTTCGCAGTTCGCGCCTTCTGGCGAGAACTGTATGACAAACGCCCGGTGGACCTCCCGGGGTTCCAGGCGGTCCTCGGCCGCCACATCCCCCGGGTCCCTGAGGGAGCCTGGACACAGGTCCAGCAGTACTCCATGCAGGACCTGAAGTCCGCCCTGGACAAGGCCGATGGCAAGGCCCCAGGTCCTAACCACGTGGAGGCCCGCTTCACCAAGGCCCTCCCGGCACATGTCCAGTGGCTCCTGGTCCACTCCTACCGGGCCATCCTCCGCGGCGCCCCGCCGCCGATGCACTGGAGGGACGCGCACATCTGGCTCAGCCCCAAGGTACCGGGCTCTGCCAGACTGGACGACTACAGGCCCATAGCCCTGGGCCAGCTGGACATGAAGCTCCTCACGGGCCCCCTCACCCAGCGCATCACGGAGGTGCTCACACGGCACGGAGTGGTCAGCGACTGGCAGCAGGGGGCCCTCCCTGGCTCCAACACAGGCCCCCCGCTGTTCATGGCGCAGCGGCAGCTCCAGGGGGGAAGGCCCAACTACGTCATCCCCTTCGACGCCCGCAAGGCCTTCGACACCGCCCAACACGGCGCCCTCCACCTCATCCTGCGCCACCTCTCCGTGCCGCCGGACGTCATTGACCTCCTGCTCTTCCTCCACACGTGCGCCAGGCTGCGCATCGTCACAGCACACGGGCTAACGCAGTCCGTCTACATGCTACGCGGCGTCCGGCAAGACAACCCCGAGAGCCCCCTGCTGTACGCGCTGCTCCTGGAGCCCCTGCTCAGGGCACAGGGGCACCGCCTGCGCCCGCCGGGAGGGGCCGAGCACGGCCTCATCCAGGCCTATATCGACGACCTGCTGGTGGTGGCCCACACGCTGCAGCACTTCGTCGAGGGCGTGGAGGCGGTGGCCACGTACCTGGGGTAGATGGGCATGGAGCTCAACCCCCGCAAGTGCGCCATGGCCACCACGGAGGGGGTCCCGGGCCTGCAGCTGCGCCTCTGCCCCCACCTGGAAAACCCGTGGTACTGGGTACCAGCGGCGGACTCCGTCCCCTACCTGGGACTCCAGCTGCAGCCGGACGGGGAGTTCTCCCTGCAGCGCAAGCACCGGCTACGCCTGGCGGCAGTGCACCACTGGTGCCTTAACACCCTCGCGCCACCGAAAGTGGTGAAGGACGTCATCCTGGCGATCCTCGGATGGGTGACGCAGTACGTCGCCCCTTTCATCGCCGACGACTCCGACACTGCACGCCACCTGGACCACATCACGGTCCAGGTCGCGAAGGACAGGGCGCGGTACACCTTCGACGCCTCGCGGGACAGCCTGCAGGATGACCGGACCCTGGGGCTCACACGGGTGCCCACGCGGTGCCAACAGGCAGCGGTGGCCCTCGTGGGTACACTCGTCCACCACCGCGCAACCTCCGTGCGCGCCGAGGTCACCAAGATGTTCTGGGAGATAGCCGGCGCGCACAGAATTTGTCCCGAGGTGCACTACCCCGTCCCAGAGTTCGCAACTCTTGCGGGAGGCGACTGGGTCCACCGCATACCCCGGGCCCTGGCCGCCCTGGGAGTGTGGATGTACAACCCCATCGCGTGCCCCAGGGCGGCTCATGTCCAACTACAGTCCCCGCCGGGCAAAATCGTCACGCTGCACACCGCCAAGCTGCGACACCGCGACACGTGCCGCCTGACAGTGCCACACACAACGCCCTGGCATGGGCACCACGGGCCACGCCACCCCTTCCCCGACAACGATCATCCGTGGCCGACGGCGGTGCGGGAGTGCCTCAACCAATGCGCCCATGAACACCTCCATTATTGCCGCCGAGAGCAAGAGCCCACCAACCACCCCGGGTGGCGCGACGCCCTGGCCCACCTCTTCCACACCACCGGCACACGGGACCCCCGCCTGAGACTCGTCCACCCCACGAGGGCTAAGCAGGACGCCCACACCGGCCCGCGGGTGACCCCGGACGGCCTGCACCTCCACGTCGGGGGCTACCGCCGCCTGGACGGCCTGTCTCCCCCCACGCGGGGGGCGGCGTACCACCCGCCAGCGGCCCTCATGTACATCCTCCGCGACGTACTCGCGGAAAGCGAGCACCAAGAGCCTAACGCGGACGTGGCGTGGCCAGAGCCCTTACGCCCCCGGCCCCACGCGCCGACGCCGTTGTGGCTGGTGACCACGGACGACCAATGCACCCAAGCGACGGGACAAGCGCAGCTCCGGGCCGAGTGGGTGATAGTGCAAGTGGGGGCAGGCCAGCCCGAACCCCGTGGGCTCCCCCGTGGCACCGCCCTACTGGTGGCTACGGGGGTGCCGTACGACCCACACATGGCGGTGCACGCGCTGGAGGACCGTCCGGAGGACACAGGACACCTGGTGGTGCACCAGCGCGGGGGCCCGGCGTGGCTCAAGGAACATGAGACGGCGCTACGGTCTTGGGCAAGCACGGTCGCCGGAGCGGAGATCCGGCTGCACGACCACCCGGCGATCAGCCCAGGCGACACCAGGGCGCTGAGTGTGGACCAACTGACCCACAGCCACCCCGACGTCCGGTGGCACTCCACCGACCTCAACGCGGGGTGGCTCAGCCCCACCGGATACTACTGGATCCCGGAGGCCTGGGGACACACCTCCTCTGACGCGTCCGGGGGCGGACCCTGCAAACACGCCACCAGCGTCGCTCTCGCCGCCGACCTCACCCGCACGTGGGCGGTGGCCATCTCGGGCACGGTGCGCGACGGGGAGGGGGTGGGCGCCTCCCCCCCCCTACATTACGGTGCACACAGACCATGGGTCCACACGGTGGACGCCGAAGTCATCATCGACCTCCTGCGGCACGCAGATCGCGAGCGAACCACGGAGGTCCCCGCGGGCGCAGCGAAGGTCGTCAACCAAATGCCCCTGAGGTGGCTCCGGGACGGCCTGTGCGCGTGGGGGCAACACGCCGGGCACCCGTTCTGGTACGTCCGAGCCACCCCGCAGCACAGTGACGCCCTACTGCACAAGGCGGACTGGGCGGCGTCCCAGGACACGGTCTTGCAGAATACGCCCCCGGACCCTGGCCACGCCGAACTCATTGTCGCCGGCCGTGACGGCCATCTCGATCTACGGCCCCCCACGATGCGGGTGCTCGGCGAGGTCGCGCAACGGGCGCAGACGGACCATGCGCTGACGCACCGGGGACACACACCTTTGGGCGCGGCCCACGCCACGGCCTACGTCCACGCCCGGGACCTCACCGCGGCGGCCACCAACCGCCGGGCGCTGCGGGCCCGAGACGGCCACACGCCGGTGCAGCGCAGGCTCCGCGTCCGGAAGGAGCGGCTCTCCGGCGTCGCCATCGTCCCGCAACCGTGCCTTTTCTGCGGCGGCCTGGAAGAGATCCCGGTGCACATGCACGTGGGTTGCACCCACTCGCGGCTCCTCTGGCCCCACTACCGCCAGGCGGTACACGAGGCGGCCCGCCACCTCCCACCTGGGGACAAGGCCCTGTGGGTGGCCTCGTGGCGCACCGCAGGCGCCACGTGGACGGAGGTGTTCTGCTCCGGACTGGTGCCTGAGGACGCGGAGGCGCAGCTCCGCGCCATAACCCGATACGACCCGCCGAGAGGGACCTCAGTGGACAATTTCCTCCACCACATGCTCCGGCTGGGGGACTTCGCGTGGGAGCTTCGCAACCACCGGCTGGAGCAACTCCTCCACGAGCCCCTAAGCGCGGCGGCCCGGGCGCACCGGTGGCTCACTGCGGCGGAGGGCGACCACCCTCCCCCTCCCCCGCGCCCGGACAAGGACTTCGTAGCCTCCCTCCGTGTTGTGAATGGCACTCTGGAGTGCCCACTCCAAGAGAGCCCCCACCCGTATCAGGACCTGCCGGGGGGGTTCTCGAGGCACCTACAAGACGCCCTCTTCCCACCGTGGATCATCGGGCGCGGCTCCATGACCGCATGGGAGGCGCGCATCATGGGGGAGGAGTGGGCGCGGGAGTGGGGCCGGTGGTGCGCCGCCACGCGCGCCCCGGAGACCCCTGCGCAACGATACGCCGCCATCCCGCTCCGGGGGTGGGGGCCGGACACCCGGCCGAGACCCACCATGATCCGCGGGGCGGGGCCTGACCACCCGTGGGACGCGGCGACGGGGGAATGGCTGCAGGCGGCCCCGGGGCCGCAAACTGGATGGACTGGGGACGTATCCTCACTCGTCAGGACGCCCGTCCCGCCCCGCATCGTCCTTCACACCGCCAACGTGCTCCGGGCCACGGAGATACGCACGTGGGGACACGCTGCGGCCATCGTCCGGTGGCACCCCCCAGAGGACGGGGCCACCCAACTCACCGTGGCGCACTTCAAAGCTGGGGGGCCGGTATACGACGACGCCCTGTCCCGGCTGGGCGACACCCAGGGGCACTTGCTCCTCATGCTCCCCACCGGTATCGCAGCCGCGCTGCGCCAGGAGCTAGACGGCTGCGAAGGGCTGCGAGTGGGGTGGGAGGCAGTCGCGGACGGCACCCTGCTGGCCCTCCTCCACAGGGACACCGCGAACGGGTGCCAATGGGACGCGCTGACGCTCCACCTCACCGGGCGCCACGTGTACATGGCGAGCCCCCCCCAGGGGCACCCCCGCCCGACGTGGGACGACCTCATCGCCGCCTTCCACGACCACGGAATCCTCCTCGGCGACACGTGGCAGGAGGTCCAGCGGAAGACGCTTGGCAAGGACTACCGGCGCCGCGTCCACGCCCGCTTGCTGGAGATCCGGGACCCCCTCTGACAGAGGTGGGACGACCTCTGGCTCCGCCATCTCGACCCTTGGTCGCCGCCCTCCCACCTCCAACACACCTGCCGACTCTGCGGAGAATGTGACACGGTGTCCTCCGCAGCATCGACAGGCGCCAACAGGTGCGCGCGGTGCACCCAGGTAGCCGCGTGCCCCTGGCCCGAACCTCCCGCAGGCCCGCGCAGGCGCACGGAGGAGGAGGCCTTGCGCCGGCGCATCGAGGGGGCACACACCCCCTCGCACGAACAAGCGGGCCCCGCGGGCGCTGCCCTTCTGTGGATCCACGTGCACCTGCGGGACCCCACATCCGTTGCGCACCTGTCGCACGTGTTCGCCCCCTAACCCCCACCCGCCGCCGCCCTTTGCAGAGCCCGCAGCACCATGCCACGCCGACGGGGGGATGGGCCGGGGCACACCAGGGCCCGCCGCAGAGCGCAGGAGGCGGCCGTCCGGGGCCTGGTGGCGGACGCGGTGGCGGAGGCAAAATAAGCGCACGCTGCTGCACGGTGCGACCTGGAGGGCAGTGCGAGGGCCTTCCTCAACGAGACTGCCCTCCCGGCCGTCCGCGCCCTGAACGGAGCGGGGGCCCCTACGCTGCTCCCGGCAATGCACCGGATCGTGAACGCCATCCGGCCTGGGCTCATCAGCCCGGAAGCGGCCCTCTACGGGCACTGGATGGAGTGGCGCGAGTCCAATCGGTCGGGCCGGCCCCTGTCCATGGGGGACACCCTCCGGCTGACGGGAGCGGGGTCTGCCATGTCCCTCCGCAGTAGCGCCCCAGCCCTGCTGCACGCCCTCAGGACGCGCTACCCCGGGGACGCGGTCCCGTGCCTGAACCAGGCGCGGACCACGTACCCGGGGGGAGTGTCCGAGCTGGATGCGGCGCTCCACCTTCTACACCCGCCAGACGAGGACCTGGAGGTGGGCGAGGTCACGGTGTTCGTGGAAGGCGCGGACGAGGCGTCCGCCCGCCCCCGGCCGACCAACCCGGTGTATGACGGCACCGGGCCTACCCCCCCGTACGCCGTTCGTCTACGAGGCGTTCCCCAGGGAGCCCACTTGGTGCCCCGCCCTCCCACCGGCGACGCACGCGCCCCGCGGCTGGGCTAACCCAGACCTGCCCCCCCCCCTCTCCAGGACCCGGGGTGCCCACCACAGGGGGCAGGTCCTCTGGCAAGAGTGCCCTGGCACCCCCCTCCTCCTCCTCGTCGTCGCGACCCGCGGGGGCCCGTAGCGGATCCTGGGGATCACCCCCACCCACCTCTATGGGGCCACACCCGTTCCCCGCCCCCCCCTCCCGGCGCCCGCGGCGCGGGACGGAGTACACACCTTCCTGCGCACACAGGAGGTCACCGCCGTTACGGGGGTCCACCTGGTGCGGCTGCCCCCGACACCCCTCGACGACCCCCGGGGGCCCAGGGCCCTGAGCCCCGCCCCAGACTGAGAGCTGTGGCGCGACGCGTGGGCCGCGTGGCTCCCCCGCCTCCCCTCCCAATGCCGGTGGGTGGCCACGGACCCCCGGCCTTGCGGGGCTGACGCCACAGCCGGCCCCCCACCCCCTCCCCCCCTCCCCCCCGCAGAGCACCACACGGCACTGCCCACGGCACAGCACTGATGCACCAGGAGGTAGTGGGAAGGGCGCGCCTGCCACCACGCATGCCTACCAGAGTAACAGTGATGGCAGACTCCGATGGGTCCCTCGGGCGGGACGACCGCCACCACCGCCGGTCCCGCTCCCGCTCCCCCGTCTCCTCCCCAGAGTGGACGGGGGAGACCCTCGCGGAGCGCGAGGAGCGGAGGCTGGCGGAGGCGGCGGTGGTCGGGCCGCCGCCGCCGGCCCAGGAACCTGGGCCAGCCGAGACGGCCGCCCCCGCCGCCCAGGCGGCCAGCCCCGCCGCCCCGCCCCGCCCAGACGCGCAGGAGGCGGAGACCGCGGCGAGCCACGCCGCGGCCCCGGCCGCGGCCCCCGGCACGCCGCCGACAAGGGGGGCAGCCCCGGCGCAGGAGCCGGACACATCGCCGAGGGCTGCCGCAGCCGCGCAGGAGAGCAAGAAGGGCGCGAGAGGGGTTGCGACGGACCCCGCACGGGCCGTGGGCGCCTCGCCTGCGGCTGCCGCGGCAGCAGAGGAGAACGAGGAGGGCGTGCGAGGGTTTGCGACCGCGGCCACGGGCGCCTCGTCGGCGGCCGCCACGGCAGCGAAGGAGAGTGAGGAGGGCGCGCGAGGGGCTGCGGCCCCCGGCACGCCGCGCAAGCGGGGGAAGAACCCCGCACGGGCCGCGGACGCCTCACCGGCGGCCGCCGCAGCAGCAGCAGTGGGCAGGGAGAGCACGAAGTACTGCGCCCACGCCAACCCCGCCCACACCCACACCAGCACCCCCAAGCCGTACCCCCCCAAGCCCTTCCCCCCGGGGCGGGAGCGGCACGTCCGCCCCCCGACGCGCGAGCGCTCGCCGCCGGGCGTCACGCTGCCGCAACTGCAGCGGGACGCCCGGCGGGTGGTCCAGGAAGGGCGCAGCGGCGGGGGGGAGGGGAGCAGCGGACGGCGCGGCAGGCAGGGGGCAGGAGAGGGGTCAGGGCACGGGAAGGGCGCGCAGGGGCGCGGGCAGGGAGCCCAGGTGCAGGGAGCGGGGTGAGAGGAGGTGGGAGAGCGAGCGGGCCGGGGCGTGGTGGACGAGAGGCGGGACCCGCGACACGGGCAGGGGGCCGGGGAGGGGCCAGGGCACGGGAAGGGTGCTCAGGGGCGCGGGAAGGGTACCCAGGTGCAGGGGGCAGGACGAGGGGGGATGGGAGAGCGAGCGGGCCAGGGCGTGGGGGACGAGAGGCGGGACCCGCGACACGGGCATGGGACTGGAAAGGGGCCCAAGGGCAAGGGCAAGGGCAAGGGCAAGGGCCCCAAGGGACAGGAGGGACGGGGCATGGGAGCCCAGGGAGGAGGGCGGGGCGAAGGGAGGGGGGCAGAGGGCGGAGCGCCCCCGCAGCCGGACGTGCAGCCGGTGAGGTGCATCCCCCCCGGCATCCAACAGATGCCGGCTCACCACACCCACCAACACCACCACCACCACCACCACCACCTCTACAACATTGACCCTGACGCCGGCGAGCTCGTCCCCCCCCAACCCCCACGACACCAGCACCAGCAAGCCCCCCCCGCGCCGAGGGCGGAGCCGGCGCGGATGGCCTCGGCGGAGGGGGGACGGGGCGCGGCATCGGCGCCGCAGGCGCAGGGGCAGCGAGGGGGGCCGGCACGGGAGGCGGAGGAGAGCCGGCCATGGGACCGGGACTGGGGCGCAGTCCCGGACCCGCTGGGGGGGGGGACCCTCCCCCTGGTGGGGGAAGTGTACGGGTGGTTGTGCTGGGCCAACCAGGGGACCTCCAGGAGGTCGCGGAACCGGCCCTTCGATGCCGTGCTCCTCCGGAGGGACGGAGGAAACCGAGAGGCACCCCCGGGGGTCGGGCGGCCCCAGAGGACCACGAGAGGGTCCTCAGGTCAGTGATCCGGGCGGCGTGGCCCGACAGGGAGCCGACGTGGATGGCCTTCCTGGAAGGGGGAGCGCTGCTCCGCATCACGGATGCGGACGCCAACAACTGGCTCCCCCGGGCTTTGCGTAGCGCCCTCGCCCACTGGCGCTACCGCCGGCACAACCCGCCGCCGCCGCAGCCCCAGCCCCCACACAAGCGGCGGTGCAAGTGGAGGCCCAGACGGCGGGTACGGGAGGGTTGGGCGGGGGGGATGGGCCCCCTGACCCACGCCCCCCCCACGGTATGGCACGACGTGCGAGGGCGCGCCACCTCCCGCGGGAGGGAGTGCGGAGACAACGAGCGCGGGGAGGAACCTGCTGCCCCGCAACCCGCTAACCACTGTTCGCTAACCCTCACAGCCACCCCCGGCCGGCCAGCACCGCGCGACAACGGCCGGGGGATGAAGGGCCCCGGCGAGGGCCAGCGGGAGCATCCGGCTCTCGATAGGGGGGGTGGGTGAAGGGCGCGACCCCCTGGCCGATGGCTGGCCCCCGGGACCAGGACCGCCATGCCGCCCCCGCCCCTCCCCCCCGGCCGACGAGAGGCATCGCCAGGGGGCCAAAGGGCCCCCCCCAACCCAGCCCCCCCCCCCGCACAGACCCGAGGGCGGGCGGGGAGGCGGCCCCCCCACCCCCCCCCCCCCCCGCACCCACCACAGCAGGGGAGCCACAGGCACGGCCCTCCGCCCCCCCAGGGCCGGGGGGGCGCCCCCCCCTCAGGGGGAACGGCGGCGCGATAACGGGAACGGCGGCTGGGCCTGCTCCCGCGAACCCACACCGGCGTGCCGGAGCAACGCGCACAACGGAGCAGGAAGGAGGCCGCGCCCCACATGACCCTCCCGTAACCACAGCCCACTCCGAGATGACAGAGGGAGGGTTTCAAATCAGATGGGGCCCCCAGGGGGGCGGTCCACGGGCCGCCCCTCACCCCCCCCAGCCCGGGGCGGCACTTCAGCCCCGACCGCACGCGCGCGCCGGAAGGGAGCGCGCCGGCGACACGGAGAGAGCCAGGAAGGAGTACCACAGGCCGCCGCCTGGAACGAGAGCAGGGAGGCCGCGGCGCGACACCCCCCCCCCCCCCGCCCCCCCACCGGCCCGCCAGCCACGGGGGCCCCGGCCCCCACCCCCCGAGGCAGAAGGGATGGACCCCCCCCGCCCGAGAGGGGAGCCGGAGTGTGACCCGCCCCCACGCCCGGGCCGCCGGCTCAAATGGGGGCCGCGAAGAACAAGTGGGCCCACGCCTGCGCACCGGGACCCCGCGCAGATCGTGCCCTGAGAAGCCGGGTGGGCGCGAACCGGAATGGTATGGGTGGCCACGCCCCCCATGGACAGCACGACACCAGTGACGCCCGCTTTGTTGCCTACGCAGGGAAAGCGGCGCGCCACCTCCCGCGGGAGGGAGTGCGGGGACAACAAGCGCGGGGGGAAACCTGCTGCCCCGCAACCCGCTAACCACTGACCGCTGACCCTCACGGCCACCCCCGGCCGGCCAGCGCCGCGCGACAACGGCCGGGGGATGAGGGGCCCCAGAGAGGGACTGCGTGAGAATCCGGCTCTCGGTAGAGGGGGGCGGGGGAAGGGCGCGACCCCCCTGGCCGATGGCTGGCCCCCGGGGCCGGGACCGCCAAGCCGCCCCCCCCCCCCTTTAGCCGACAGGAGGCGTCGCCAGGGGACCGAAGCCCCCCCCCCCACTCCCCCCCCCCCTCCCACACAGGCCCGAGAGCGGGCGGGGGGGCGGCCCCCCCACCCCCCCCCCCCCGCACCCACCCCAGCTGGGGAGCCACAGGCGCGGCCCTCCGCCCCCCCAGGGCCGGGGGGGCGCCCCCACCCACAGGAGGAACGGCGACACGGTAAGGGCAACGGCGGCTGGACCTGCTCCTGCGAACCCACACCGGCGTGCCGGAGCAACGCGCACAACGGAACACGAAGGAGGCCGCGCCCCGCATGACCCTCCCGTAACCACAGCCCACTCCGAGGGGACAGAGGGGGGGTTTGCAGGTCAGCTGGGGCCCCCAGGGGAGCGGTCCACGGGCCGCCCCTCACCCCCCCGCGACCCGGGGCGGCACTTCAGCCCCGACCGCACGCGCGCGCCGGAAGGGAGCGCGCCAGCAACACGAAGAGAGCCAGAAAGGGGTACCGCAGGCCGCCGCCCGGAACGAGAGCGGGGAGGCCGCGGCGCGACACCCCCCCCGAGGCAAGGGGGATGGGCCCCCCCCACCCGAGAGGGGAGCCAGAGTGTGACCCGCCCCCCCGCTCCAGCCGCCGGCCCACATGGGGGCCGCGAAGAACAAGCGGGCCCACGCCTGCGCGCCGGGACGCCGCACAGATCGTACCCAGAGAAGCCGGGTGAACACGAACCGGAGTGGTATGGGGGGCCACGCCCCCCATGGACAGCACAACGCCAGTGACGCCCGCTTTGTTGCCTGCCCAGGGAAGGCAGAGGGACGGAAAGAGGCAGAGCGACCCCCCGCCCTACAGTCGGTCGGTGATCCGGCGGTGCTACTGTCCGCCTCTTACCCCTGTGCACGTCAGTCGGCGATCCAACGGTGCCGCACCCCACCCAGCCCCCTCCCCCCCTGTCCCGACCCCGTGCACGTGGACTGGGGCCTTCCGGCACGCGCAACACGCTTCACAACGCACAGCCCCACCCTCAGGACTGGATACATAGCCGACGACACCCCTAAGTGGCGTAAGAGACTCCCGCGGCCCAGTAGTGAGAGCGTCGGTCTTCAATCGTCCAGTTCGGGGGTTCGATCCCGGGCGTTGGTGCTCCTGGGATCCCTGCACGTAGAGCTCCCTAGTTGGAACCACCCCCCCCTCCAGCAACTCGCGCCACCACCGATACCGGTGGATCGGGTGGAGGTCTCGTTCGTTTTACCCCCCACCCAAGAAAAACAAAACACATGGGAGCCACCCACCCCTGCAGCAGTGCGCACCGTCACCTGTACTCGAACAGGTCGATGGGAGGCCTCGTCCGGTATTCGAAGGGATCGGTGGGAGACCACCGATCCCGGGGTTCGAACCAGCTCCTTCGCGGCGCGCGCCTGGTGCGCTACCTCCAGGGCGGCTGCCTTCTGAGATACACTGGCACCCAGGTCACAGAACAAACGCGCCCGCAACCCCCTCCCCCTGTGCTAAGAGTAAGCCCGCGGTAGGGGTGCTCTGCTGGGCCATGAACCGGAACATTGGTGCACCACTCCAGCCACGGTCACCCCAACCCCCCCACGCATCCCGCAGGGCGAAGCTCCGTGCGCATCAGGCTCGTCAAGGGAATCCGGCGGGCCGGCGCCTGGACACCAAGTCGACACCTCTCTCCCCCCCCGCAAGAACAGAGCGGGGCCCCCACAACCGCACGCCCACAACGCAGACCCCGACAGCCCACCTAGTGGACGGGCAGTCGGGGGAAGAGGAGCGCAAGACCCAGAACGCCCCACGCAACGGTCGAAGGCATCCCCCGGGGACGCCCTGCCGCCGCCCCCACAACCCCAAGCCAAGTAGGGGGGAACCGGGACCGGACCGCCCCCCCCCCAAGGCACGCCAGACGGAGCACGGGACCGGGGCAGGACACGCGGAGGGGCACGGACCACATGGAACGGCCCTACCAGCGCCCAGTGCCGGGACCACGCGAGATGCGCGCGCCACACCACCCAGCGGGGAGCGGACACCGCGAGAGCGCGAGCGCACACACACGAAAAGGACACGCGGGGACCACCAGAAGGGCAACCGGACCGAGCGCGCGGAACGCACAGACCGCATGGAATGGCGTACCAGCGAGCGAGGATAAGGGACACCCGGACGGGACGGCCCGCCACACGCAGCGCGGAACACGCGGGGTGGGAAGGGGGAAGAAGGGGGGACACAACACCAGGTACAGGCCCGAACCCCCCCGAATCGGCCGCGAGCGCCGCGTACACACAGACGGGACACTGCACCCGCCAAGGCAGTAGTGGCGCACAGCGCCACGCCCCAACCCCTAGGCTAGGCAGCCTCCGCGCCAGCCCAAGGGGGTCCCACTGGCGACAAGCCAGTAGCACGGGCCCGGCGGCGCCGGTGCCCCGGGCGACCACGCATTAGGGGGGCGACGCAGTGGGTAAGCGCCCGCGGCCACGGCTGCGAATTGATGCACTGACCGGGGAGTGGCGAAACGGGGACGCCGGGGAAGGACGGGGCTCCGAGCTCTGTGGACCCTGGGGGACTCCGCCACCAGGCAGGAGGTGCGTCTTGGAGGGCCCCCCACTAGGGCCCGGTGGGGAGGATATCACCTGGCCCGACCAGGTGGCCCCCCGGGGCCGAAAGGCGTCTAGTACCCGCAAAATCAAACCTCAAAACTCAAACCTTTTCCAGCGCCAGCTCCAAGAGTAGCACAGACAGGTCCTTGTAGTTGAGGGCTTTCGCCTTGCGTACTGCCGTTGCCCGGCATTCATCCAACAGTTCTCTTGGGAGCTTGGCCACCAACCAGAATAGCAGCTCGTCGCTGCCGTAGGGACCGGGCGTCAGTCGCCCTACCCAGTGGTCCAAGTTGGCAAGCAGCTCAAAAATCCTGGCAGGCTTGGGGTTCTTGGGCACCACTGCCAGGTTCTGGATCTGCACCCTGATGGAGAGGTCGGTCTCGTAGGTAGGGTCCTGCCTCTCCAAGGCAACCAACGCGTCGGCAAAGGTGGCGGACTTCTTCACAATTTGCTTGACCTGCTTCTCCAAGTACTTGGTCTTGCAGCACTGCAGGAGCAGATCGCACTTCACTCGCCCACTAGCACAAGTTTGGCCGGTCATCCTCAGGTACCGGCCGAAGTTCTCAGCGAACTCGCTGAGGTCCTTCCCCGTGACCTCCGGCAAGTTCAGCAGAATCTTGGAGGTGGCTATAACCTTAGCCTCCTGGGACCTGCGTCCCTCAGGGCGCTTGGTCTTCCTCTTTTACTTCTTCTTCTTGCCGCTCGGGTTCTCGGGGTCCTCAGGGTCATCATCCTCGGAGGGTGAAGCAGACGTCACAGATGGCGGCTCATCATCAGAAGGATCTACACCCAGGTCACTAGAGCTGTAGGGCTCCACATCAAGCACTGCCCTTAGGGCTGTCAACCCCAACCGGTCCAGCTCGGCTCGCATGGAGTTCTCCACGTGGCTGTAGGGGGGCTGGGCCCTTCTTGGTATGAAAGGGCTCCTTGGTATCACAGCAGGGGTCGGCATAGGTCGGCTCCTCAAGCCTCCCAGGGTGTTCGTCAGTCCTGCCACCAGATGACTGGCTTGTAGACGATGGGGTGAAACTCCCACGGTGGTAGGTGACGCTTGGGGAGGAATCAGGGGCTCCAACGTGGCCCGAATTTCCTGAGTTAGATCACCAACCATTTCAGAAGTTGCTCCTTGAAGAGCCTCTCGTATCTCCGACCGCGTCAGGGATCTGTTTGAGAATCTTCAAAATCCTCTACTCCTTCCACCACAAGACCCAGGGCCACGTAGGCCACGCAGAGAAGTGAAACCAGGTGCTGGCATAGTATAGCCAGGCTCGGGTGCCGCATAGCCAGGTATCCCAGTCATGTACACGGCCGCCGTGGGTCTGTGATAACCATCGTCATAGCGGCGTTGCATAGACTCAGGATCACCGGTGTAGCTGGAGCTGTATGCCACTGGTTAGCTGACTGCTGTTGCCATAGGTGGCACAGTACGGCTGGAGTCACACCATAGGTGGGGTAAGGCATACCAGTAAGGTCTAGACCCTCAGCCATAGGTGGAGTGGTTGTGGGTGATGATGTAGCTGGATGTCTGCCTGGGAGTGTAGTGGTTGTCCGACAGGGTAATGCATGGTTTCCGAAGGCGCTAGGCGCAGTCTAAACAGGTTTGTCCTTGAAGGGCACCTCGTTTGATCGTTCTCCTCCATCTTCAGGATCTACCTCTTCGGCTCCCATGTCCACTGCTTGCTTCCCTTTCTCCTTTTCTTTGCCTTCAGGTCCTCCAAAGGATAGTCCACTGAAGGCAGCTGTCAAGCCCTCCAGGGAATCATGCCCCAGCCCACTTAAGGGCACTGAAGGTACGGGCTCCTCAGGTTCAGGTTCACAAGCAGATTTGGGCGCTGGCGCTGGCTTGGCTGGTGCCACTGAGGGCACTGTCGTCTCGGCAGTGTCCTCCGTGTCCATATCGTATTTCTTCGCCCTTCAGTGGAGTCAGTCTCCGCGTACTGGTTGTACTGCACGGGCTGCAGGTACGCAAAGACTGAAAACCTCTGCTACCAGAAAGTTAGAAAATGTCCTACAATCATGGGAAAACTGCCCACATGGGCATCCTATCTTTTATAGTGCCATCTAGAGATGTGCACTCGTTGTTTTGGATCCCATAGGTGCTGGGGTGGCATGGTGACTGCCCTCCATCTCCCTAGCCCGACACGCACTCAACTTCCCGGCGAAAGGCACGTGGTCCTTCACCACTATGACCAGAACCGGGAAGGTCCCCCTCAAGGTCCCCTCCAGTGCAGTTTGGGTCGCCTAATTCTAAGGGTATTTCGAAGGGGCGTGCCTGGGGGCTCTTTGTGGCACTGAGGTCACTACCGTGTCACATGGAGTCTTCTTACTTAGCTAGGCTGACTGGAAACTGACCCCAGGACCTCTCAAAAAGACGTGCCACAGCCCCCTAGAGTGCAGACCACTGGGATAGCTAAGCATTCATGAGAAAATATAGAAAAATGTGTAGGCTCTGGATCAATGTCAGCCCCTCAGTCAGTCCAGGAAATGGTGCAAAAGTGTAATCAGCTGGGGGGTCAGGGGTCCACATAACATCCAAAGTTCAATGCTTGGTTTTATAGGTCAAAATGTCTTGTCACCTCTTTTGGTGAGGCCAATACTAAGATAAAAATGTGTTATGCCTTTAGGCCTATCTATAACAACTAAAGCTATCCTTTTGGCAGGGAAGTACCCTTCTTCTTACTTGTCCCTGTACGAGGACAGGATTCTGATGTAATGGTGAGTCCACCAGACTCAGGATTGTGCCTACTGCTGCTGACGCTGTTTTTTCCTGCGTGATGACTGACTGATATGAGCCCCAATGCTGTTTTCTATTTTTTCACCCACTGTTGCACGTGGGCCCTCTTGCGATTCGGGAGTGGGAAGCACCCCTTTGTACAGCCTTTCGCCTCAGTTGTCATCATTGTGGTTTTTAAGTAAAGTGGGCGAGTACAGGCGAATGAGGCCAAGAAAAAGACGCACAGCCAGAAAAAATAAAGCGAAAAATCGTCTTTTCCGACCTCAGAAACCCCCCGACAATTTTTACGCCGCTGTTTGGCGAGGTCACAAAATTTAGGACACTCAGAAGAAAAAGAAGAACAATGGAGTCGCAACGGCGAAGAAGCTGAGCGTTGCTTGCCTTAAACCACCTGGCAAAGTGCGTGCCCTAGGCGCTAGGGACTTGTGCGCGCCCCAAAACAAAACACACACAAACAACAACAACGCCACCGGCCGCCGAAAAACAAGTATGTTATATGCCGCGCAACGCTAAATAACGAGGGTAGCAAGCACAACACGGTAAGATGTAGGCAAGGAGAGAGCAAGTATGTGACAAACCGCGCCACGGTGGAGACGTACCGCAAGTATGAGACCATGCATTGCAAGCCCACTTGTATAGGGAGTACGACGGCACCGTAACACGCGAAACACGAAAAGATGTGGGTAAGAAGGGGGCCACACAAGTATGTTACATGTCATGCCGCGCACGCGGGACGGACAACGAACAAAGGTGACCAAAGAGTTCCCAGGGGCAAGAATAACACACACAAGCAACAACAACGCCACCGGCCGCCGAAAGACAAGTATGTCATATGCCATGCAACGCTACATAACGCTGTACCAAACTCAATACACAAAAAGATGGCAAGGAGGCAAGTCTACGTTACAAACCGCGGCATGGTGGAGGCATACTGCAAGTGTGCACACATGCGTGCAAAAGCCCCGCCCCAGCACGCCCACTCGCATAGGGGGTACGACTGGGCCGGAACACGCCAAACATGAAAAGAGGTGGGTAAAGAGGAGGCCACGCAAGTATGTGACATGTCACGCCGCGCACACGGGAAGGACAACGAACAAAGGTGGCCAAAGAGGTGTGTGGAGCCGTGTCAAGTGCAAGTAGGATATAAAGCTACCCCAAACAACGCACGCTAAAATACGCCGTAACTAGCACAACACGGTGAGAAATAGGAGGGGGGAGAACACGAACGAGGCATCAGTAGGTAACATACCACACCACCGCAAGAGTATGAGACCAACCGAGGATGGCAATCTCGACATGCCACGGCACGACAAAACCCCCGTTGCCGCACGCCCGTTTGCATAGGGAGCACAACGCCGCCGCGACACACGGAACACGCAAAGATGTGGGGTGGGTGAGATAAGTATGTTACACCCACGCAAGGAGCATAACGGCAACAAGACACGCATCACACCAAAAGATAAGGAGGGAAGGGAGCCAGGAGCAAGGAGCAAGTATGTTACCATGTCGTGCCAGACCGCGCACACGAGAGAAGCAACGAGCGCCCGGCCCGAGCCACCAACCGAGACCAGAAAAAACAGATGGCCTTCGGCGAGGGAGTGGTTGTCACGGGGGGCTAACGGTCCTGCCTTGCGGTGTAATGCGGGGCAACTGTGACAACTGCTCTCACGGCACAACCACCCTTTTTGTTGCACCAATTAGAAACATACACACTTATGCATAGCGTCGTGTCTCGCTTGTGCTTCGCTTCTTCCCACACCTTGCCTCACTCTAAGATTTAGAAGATTAGGACTCTAAGATTAGGAGGAAAAAGAAAGATTGATCAAAGTTTGTCTCCCTCGCAAGTATGTTACATGTCACGCCGCGCATGCGGGACGGACAACGAACAAAGGTGGCCAAAGAGGTGTGTGGAGCCGTGTCGAGTGCAAGTAGGATATAAGCCTCCGCCAAACAACGCACGCTAAAATACGCCGTAACAAGCACAACACGGTACTCTGTAGTTCATCAACGCGGGAGGAAGCATAACACAACAAGCAGGCCTGCCCGCACACCGTGGTTGTTTCGTGCAAACGTTAGGGTTGTCTCCGTCGTGTCTCCAGGGGGTGGGGGACTCCTGCATTCCCCCTGCACAGGTAAAAACAAGGTTGCCAGGTATGCTTGACGAATGGTGCACGTAGTGCGCACGTGGGGTTAGAGAAGACGAAGTGCTCGCGATGCATGTGCCGGATTCCGACAAACACACGTTGCGACGCTTCCTTGTGCATGCACCCACCTTCCCTTCTCTTCACAGGTCCAAAGGAGAGGTGTGTGCTCGTGTTTGCATCGTTTGCGCGTTAATATAGGGTTGTCTTGGACGCTTAGGCTTGTTTTGCGTTGTGCCGTCGTCTCTTATTCGCCATTCCCTGTTCTCTTTTTTGCAGATGACAAAACAGGCACAGCAGGAAGAATCGTGCAAGCCACACGATGCAATTAAACGCTTAGGGTTGTTTATAACTCGCAATAGGGTTGTTTAAACGCTTAGGTTTGTTTTGCGTTGGCTTCACTTCGTCATTCACACGATGCATGGTGAGTAAGGTAGGTAAGCCCAGGAGGAGCTCACCTTCTGGTTGAGTCAATGTGGTTACAGTGGTATTGATCTCGCCTCCCTTCCCTGCATGCGTGCACACGATGCATTAAAGGGATTTGACAGTAGGCCACGCGCTGTGCACGCGGTATGAACCCTTGCCAGGTTACCCAGGGCTTCGCCCTACGTTCCATAAGGGAACGGGCGAAGTCCTTAAGCTTGCTTGCTTGCAACTGGGTTCGGGAACAGTGTATAATAGGGCACACTAAGAAGCGTATAATATGTGGAGTGTGGCTTGGTTCCTCCGTCTTGATCCCAGTCCATTGGCCTCTGTTGTACAGCTGGGAGGATCAGGGTGAACTGGTGCAGTGCCTTGAGCCGTCCTAAAATATACGGCGCTGATCACACAATCAATTGACTGCACCTCAGCCAGGAGTGGCGAGGGCAGTTCGACTCCATCGACATCCGCGCTGTGCACGCCACCTGTGCGCCCTTCCCCTCCAAGCCCTAGCAGGGAAACGTGTTGTGACGTCCCTGTTAGGCCACAGTTGCTTAGCAGTGCTGTGTTCTCTTGTCTTCTTCACAGGAGGGTCATTAGGACCCACGACTTTATCTTCAACACCACCCGGTAGAGCGTGCGTGTAGGAGGGCGGGCAGTTGGGGGAGGGGGAGCGCCTGACCACAGACGCCCCTCACAACGGCAGAAGGCACCCCCCCCGGGGACGCCCTTCCGCTACCCCCACAGCGAGCAACGCCGGCCCGCAGGGGCGCTCGCTTAGGGGCCAAGGCTGGGTCCCCACGCCCACACAGACCGCCCCCGGGACACACGGGTCGTGGAGCCCCGGCTGCCCGCTCCAGAGGACCGGCGGCGGGGAGAGGGACAGCGCCTGACACCAGACGCCCCTCATAACGGTGGCAGGCCACCCCCCCCGGGGACGGCCCCCCACCACCCCCGCGGCACGCAGCCCCCACAGGGCATGCAGGCCAAGGGGACAGTGTTGGGCCCCCAAGCCAACACACAGCCGCGCCCACAGCACGTGGGTCGCCGACCCCAACAACTCGCCCAGTGGGCGGGCAGTCGGGCGGGGGGACAGCGCCTAACCTCGGACGCCCCTCACACTAGTGGTAGGCACCCCCCCCGGGGACGCCCTTCCGCCACCCCCACAGAGAGCAACGCCGGCCCGCAAGGGCGCACGCTGTGGGGCTGGTGCTCGGTTCCCACGCCCGCACCGACCGCATCCGGGACACACGGGTCGCGGAACCCTGGCTGCCTGCTCCAGAGGACGGGCGGCCGGGGGAGGGACAGCGCCTGACACCGGACGCCCCTCACAACGGCGGCAGGCAACCCCCCCCCCCCCGGGGACGGCCCCCCACCACCCACGCGGCACGCAGCCCCCACGGGGCATGCAGGCCAAGGGGACAGTGTTGGGCCCTCACACCCACACACCCGCGCCCACAAAATGTGGGTGGCGTACCCCAACAGCCCGCCCAGTGGGCGGGCAGTCAGGGGGGGGACAGCACCTGACCTCAGATGCCCCTCACAATGGTGGAAGGCACCCCCCCTGGGGACACCTCTCCGCCACCTCCACAGCGAGCAACGCAGGCCCACAAGGGCGCACGCTGTGGGGTCAATGCTGGGTCCCCATGCCCGCACCGACCGCACCCGGAACACACGGGTCGCGGAACCCTGGCTGCCCGCTCCTGAGGACGGGCGGCCGGGGGAGGGACAGCGCCTGACGCCAGACGCCCCTCACAACGGTGGCAGGCACCCCCCCCGGAGACGGCCCCCCCTGACTGCCGCGGCATGCAGCCCCCACAGATCATGCAGGCCAAGGGGACAGTGTTGGGCCCCCACACCCACACACCCGCGCCCACAGCACGTGGGTGGCGGAGCCCAACAGCCGGCCCAGTGGGCGGGCAGTCGGGGGAGGGACAGCGCCTGACCTCAGACGCCCCTCACAATGGGGGAAGGCACCCCCCCCGGGGACGCCCTTCAGCCACCCCCACAGGGAGCAACGCCGGCCCGCAAGGGCGCACGCTGTGGGGCCGGTCCTGCGGAACCCTGGCTGCCCGCTCCAGAGGACGGGCGGCCAGGGGAGGGACAGCGCCTGACACCAGACGCCCCTCACAACGGTTGCAGGCCATGCCGCCCGGGGACGGCACCCCACCATCCCCGCGGCACGCAGCCCCCATGGAGCATGCAGGCCAAGAGGACAGTGTTGGGCTCCCACACCCACACACCCGCGCCCGCAGCACGTGGGTGGCGGACCCCAACAGCCCGCCCAGTGGGCGGGCAGTCGGGGGAGGGACAGCGCCTGACCTCAGACGCCTCTCACAATGGTCGAAGGCACCCCCCCCGGGGACGCCCTTCCGCCACCCCCACAGCGAGCAACGCCGGCGTGCAAGGGCGCACGCTGTGGGGCTGGTGCTGGGTCCCCACGCCCGCACCGACCGCACCCGGAACACACGGGTCGCGGAACCCTGGCTGCCAACTCCAGAGGACGGACGGCCGGGGGAGGGACAGCGCCTGACACCAGACGCCCCTCATAACGGTGGCAGGCCACCCCCCCCGGGGACGGCCCCCCCACCACCCCCGCGGCTCGCAGCCCCCACAGGGCATGCAAGCTAAGAGGACAGTGTTGGGCCCCCACACCCACACACCCGCGCCCACAGCACGTGGGTGGCGGGCCCCAACAGCCCGTTCTGTGGGCGGGGGGTTGGGGGAGGGACGGCGCCTGACCTCAGACGCCCCTCATAATGGTGGAAGGCACCTTCCCCGGGGACGCCCTTCCGCCTCCCCCACAGCGAGCAACGCCGGCCCGCAAGGGCGCACACTGTGGGGCCGGTGCTGGATCCCCACGCCCGCACCGACCGCACCCGGGACACATGGGTCGCTGAACCCCGGCTGCCCGCTCCAGAGGACGGGCGGCCGGGGGAGGGACAGCGCCTGACACCAGACGCCCCTCACAATGGTTGAAGGCAACCCCCCCGGGGACGCCCTTCGGCCACCCCCACAGCGAGCAACGCCAGCCCGCAAGGGCGCACGCTGTGGGGCCGGTGCTGGGTCCCCACGCCTGCACCGACTGCACCCGGAACACACGGGTCGCAGAACCCCGGCTGCCCGCCCCAGAAGACGGGCGGTCGGGGAAGGGACAGCGCCTGACACCAGACGCCCCCCACAACAATGGCAGGCCACGCCCCCCAGGGGCGGCCCCCCACCACCCCCACGGCACGCAGCCTCCACAGGGCATGCAGGCCAAGGGGAGTGTGTTGGGCCCCCACACCCACATGGCCGCGCCCACAGCATGTGGGTGGCGGACCCCAACAGCCCGCCCAGTGGGCGGGCAGTCAGGGGAGGGGGAGCGCCTGACCTCAGACGCCCCTCACAAAGGTGGAGGGCACCCCCCCCGGGGATGCTTTTCCGCCACCCCAACAGCGAGCAACGCCGGCCCGCAGGGGCGCACGCTGTGGGGCCGGTGCTGGGTCCCCACGCCCGCACCGACCGCACCCAGGACACACGGGTCGCGGAACCCCGGCTGCCCGCCCCAGAGGACGGGGGGCCGGGGGAGGGACAGGGCCTGACACCAGACACCCCTCACAACGGTGGCAGGCCACTTCCCCCGGGCACGGCCCCCCACCACCCCCGCGGCACGCAGCCCCCACAGGGCATGAAGGCCAAGGGGACAGTGTTGGGCCCCCACACCCAGACACCCGCGCCCACAGCACGTGGGTGGCGGTCCCCAACAGCCCGCCCAGTGGGCGGGCAGTCGGGGGAGGGACAGCGCCTGACCTCAGACGCCCCTCACAATGGTGGAAGGCATCCCCTCCGGGGACGCCCTTCCGCCACCCCCACAGCGAGCAATGCCGGCCCGCAAGGGCGCACGCTGTGGGGCCGGTGCTGGGTCCCCACGCCCGCACCGACCGCACCCGGGACACACGGGTCGCGGAACCCTGGCTGCCAACTCCAGAGGACGGACGGCCGGGGGAGGGACAGCGCCTGACACCAAACGCCCCCGACAACGGTGGCAGCCCACCCCCCCTGGGCACGGCCCCCCACCACCCCCACGGCACGCAGCCTTCACAGGGCATGCAGGCCAAGGGGACAGTGTTGTGCCCCCACACCCACACACCCGCGCCCACAGCACGTGGGTGGCAGACCCCAACAGCCCGCCCGGTGGGCGGGCAGTCCGGGGAGGGGGAGCGCCTGACCTCAGACGCCCCTCGGGACGGTGGAAGGCACCCCCCCCCCCGGGGACGCCCCTCCGCCACCCCCACAGCGAGCAACGCCAGCCCGCAAAGGCGCACGCTGTGGGGTCGGTGCTGGGTCCCCACGCCCGCACCAACCGCACCCGGAACACACGGGTCGCGGAACCCCGGCTGCCCGCTGCAGAGGACGGGCTGCCGGGGGAGGGACAGCGCCTGACACCAGACGCCCCTCACAACGGTGGCAGGCCACCCCCCCCGGGACGGCCCCCCACCACCCCCGCGGCACGCAGCCCCCACGGGGCATGCAGGCCAAGGGGACAGTGTTGAGCCCCCACACCCATACACCCGCGCCCGCAGCACGTGGGTGGCGTACCCCAACAGGCCGCCCAGTGGGCGGGCAGTCGGGGGAGGGACAGGGCGTGACCTCAGACGCCCCTCACAATGGTCTAAGGCAGCCCCCTCGGGGACGCCTTCCGCCACCCCCACAGGGAGCAACGCCGGCCCGCAAGGGCGCACGCTGTGGGGCCGGTGCTGGGTCCCCACGCCCTCACCGACCGCACCCGGAACACACGGGTCGCGGAACCCTGGCTGCCCGCTCCAGAGGACGGGCGGCCGGGGGAGGGACAGCGCTTGACAGCAGACGCCCCTCACAACGACGGCAGGCCACCCCCGCCGGAGACGGCCCCCCCACCACCCCCGCGGCACGCAGCCCCCACAGGGCATGCAAGCTAAGGGGACAGTGTTGGGCCCCCGCACCCGGACACCCGCGCCCACAGCACGTGGGTCGCGGGCCCCAACAGCCCGCCCTGTGGGCGGGCAGTCGGGGGAGGGACGGTGCCTGACCTCAGACGCCCCTCACATTGGTGGAAGGCAGCCCCCCCGGGGATGCTTTTCCGCCACCCCCACAGCGAGCAATGCCGGCCTGCAAGGGCGCACGCTGTGGGGCCGGTGCTGGGTCCCCACGCCCGCACGGACCGCACCCGGGACACACGGGTCGCGGAACCCCGGCTGCCCGCCCCAGAGGACGGGCAGCCGGGGGAGGGACAGCGCCTGACACCAGACGCCCCTCACAGCGGTGGCAGGCCATCCCCCCCGGGGATGTCCCCCCACCACCCCCGCGGCACGCAGCCCCGACAGGGCATGCAGGCCAAGGGGACAGTGTTGGGCCCCCGCACCCACACGGCCGGGCCCACAGCATGTGGGTGGCAGACCCCAACAGCACGCCTGGTGGGCCGGCAGTCAGGGGAGGGGGAGTTCCTGACCTCAGACGCCCCTCACAACGGTGGAAGGCACCCCCGTTGGGGACGCCCTTCCGCCACCCCCACAGCGAGCAACGCTGGCCCGCAAGGGCGCACGCTGTGGACTCGGTGTTGGGTCCCCAGGCCCGCACCGACCGCACCCGGAACACACGGGTCGCGGTACCCCGGCTACCACCCCCAGAGGACAGACGGTCGGGGGGGGGACAGCGCCTGACACCAGACGCCCCTCACAACAGTGGCAGACCACCTCCCCCGGGGACGGCCCCCCACCACCCCTACAGCACGCAGCCCCCACAGGGCATGCAGGTCAAGGGGACAGTGTTGTGCCCCCACACCCACACACCCGCGCCCACAGCACGTGGGGGGCAGACCCCAACAGCCCGCCCGTTGGGCGGGCAGTCGGGGGAGGGGGGGCACCTGACCTCGGACGCCCCTCACAACGGTGGAAGGCACCCCCCCCGGGGACGCCCTTCCACCACCCCCACAGCGAGCAACGCTGGCCCGCAAGGGCGCACGCTATGGATTCAGTGTTGGGTCCCCAAGGCCGCACCGACCACACCCGGAACATACGGGTCGCGTCACCTCGGCTGCCCGCCCCAGAGGACGGGCCGTCGGGGAAGGGACAGCGCCTGACACCAGACACCCCTGACAACGGTGGCAGGCCGTCCCCCCCCGGGGACGGCCCCCCCACCACCCCCGCGGCACGCAGCCCCCACAGGGCGTGCAGGCCAAGGGGACAGTGTTGGGCCCCCACACCCACAAGCCAGCGCCCACAGCACGCCGAGTAGGCGGGCAGTCGGGGGAGGGGGAGCGCCTGACCTCAGACGCCCCTCGGGACAGTGGAAGGCATCCCCCCCAGGGACGCCCTTCCGCCACCCTCACAGCGAGCAACGCCGGCCCGCAAGAACGCACGCTGTGGAGCCGGTGCTGGGTCCCCACGCCCGCACCGACCGCACCCGGGACACACGGGTCGCGGGACCCCGGCCGCCGGCCCCAGATAACGGGCGGCAGGGGGAGGGACAGCGCCTGACACCAGACGCCCCTCGCAACGGTGGCAGGCCACGCCCCCCGGGGACGGCCCTCCGCCAACCCCGCGGCACCCAGCCCCCACAGGGCATGCAGGCCAAAGGGGCGGTGATGGGCCCCCACACCCACACACCCGCGCCCACAGCATGTGGGTGACGGACCCGAGCAGCCCGCCCAGTAGGTGGGCAGTCGAGAGAGGGGGAGCGCCCGACCTCAGACGCCCCTCACAACGGTGGAAGGCACCCCCCCCGGGGACGCCCTTCCGCCACCCCCACAGCGAGCAACGCCGGCCCGCAAGGGCGCACGCTGTGGAACCGGTGCTGGGTCCCCACGCCCGCACCGACCGCACCCGGAACACACAGGCCGCGGTACCCCGGCTGCCCGCCCCAGAGGACGGGCGGTCGGGGGAGGGACAGCGCCTGACACCAGACGCCCCTCACAACAGTGGCAGGCGATCCCGCCCCGGGGACGGCCCCCCACCACCCCCGCGGCACGCAGCCCCCACACGGCGTGCAGGCCAAGCCAGGTAGGGAGGAACCGGGACCAGACCGCCCCCCCCCTTGCATGCCGGACAGAGCAAGGGACCGGGGCAGGACACGCGGAGAGGCACAGACCACGTGGAACGGCCCTACGAGCGCCCAGTGCCGGGACCGCGCGAGGTGCGCACGCCACACCACCCAGGGGGGGGGGGGGCGGACGCCGCGGGAGCACGAGCGCACACACACGCAAAGGGCACGCGGGGACTACCAGAAGGGCAACCGGACCGAGCTCGCGGAACGCACAGACCGGGTGGAATGGCGTACCAGCGAGCGAGGGTAAGGGACACCCGGACGGGACAGCCCGACACACGCAGCGAGGGACACGCGGGGCGGGAAGGGGGAAACGGGAGAGACAAAACACCAGGTACCGGCCCGAGCCCCCCGAACCGGCCGCGAGCGCTGCGCACACACAGACGGGGCACTGCAGCCTCCGCACCAGCCCAAGGGGTTCCCACTAGCGACAAGCCAGTAGCATGGGCCTGGAGGCGCCGGCGCCCGGGGCGATCACGCATTAGGGGGGCGACGCGATGGGTAAGCGCCTGCAGCCACATCTGCGAATTGATGCACTGACCGGGGAGTGGCGAAACGGGGAAGCCGGGGAGGGACGGGGCTCCGAGCCCTGTGAACCCGGGGGACTCCGCCACCAGGCAGGAGGTGCGTCTTGGAGGGCCCCCCACTAGCAACCGGTGGGCCGGATATCACCTGGCCCGACCAGGTGGCCCCCCGGGGCCGAAAGGCGTCTAGTACCCGCAAAATCAAACCTCAAAACTCAAACCTTCTCCTTTTCTTTCCCTTCAGGTCCTCCAAAGGATAGTCCACTGAAAGCAGCTGTCAGGCCCTCCAGGGAATCATGCCCCAGCCCACTTAAGGGCATTGAAGGTACAGGCTCCTCAGGTTCAGGTTCACAAGCAGATTCGGGCGCTGGCGCTGGCTTGGCTGGTGCCACTGAGGGCACTGTCGTCTCAGCAGTGTCCTTGGTGTCCATATCATATTTCTTCGCCCTTCAGTGGAGTCAGTCTCCACGTACTGGTTGTACTGCACGGGCTGCAGGTACGCAAAGACTGAAAACCTCTGCTACCAGAAAGTTAGAAAATATCCCACAATCATGCGAAAACTGCCCACATGGGCATCCTCTCTTTTATAGTGCCATCTAGAGATGTGCACTCTTTGTTTTGGATCCCATAGGTGCTGGGGTGGCACGGTGACTGCCCTCCATCTCCCTAGCCCGACACGCACTCAACCTCCCGGCGAAAGGCACGTGGTCCTTCACCACTATGACCAGAACCGGGAAGGTCCCCCTCAAGGTCCCCTCCAGTGCAGTTTGGGTCGCCTAATTCTAAGGGTATTTCCCAGGGGCGTGCCTAGGGGCTCTTTGTGGCACTGAGGTCACTACCGTGTCACATGAAGTCTTCCTACTTAGCTAGGCTGACTGGGAACTGACCCCAGGACCTCTCAAAAAGACGTGCCACAGCCCCCTAGGGTGCAGACCACTGGGATAGCTAAGCATTCATGAGAAAATATAGAAAAATGTGTAGGCTCTGGATCAATGTCAGCCCCTCAGTCAGTCCAGGAAATGGTGCAGAAGTCCAATCAGTTGCGGGGTCAGGGGTCCACACAACATCCAAAGTTCAATGCTTGGTTTCTACAGGTCAAAATGTCTTGTCACCCCTTTTGGTGAGGCCAATACTAAGATAAAAATGTGTTATGCCTTTAGGCCTCTCTATAACAACTAACGCTATTCTTTTGGCAGGGAAGTACCCTTTTTCTTACTTGTTGCTGTACGAGGACAGGATTCTGATGTAATGGTGAGTCCACCAGACTCAGGATTGTGCCTACTGCTGCTGACGCTGTTTTCCCCTGCGTGATGACTGACTGATATGAGCCCCAATGCTGTTTTCTATTTTTTCACCCACTGTTGCACGTGGGCCCCCTTGCGATCCGGGAGTGGGAAGCACCCTTTTGTACAGCCATTGGGCTCAGTTGTCATCATTGTGGTTTGTAAGTAAAAAATGGGTGAGCCACGGCAACCAGGCAGAGCCACAGTTTGCTTGTTGCCTAGGAGACAAGTTTGGCCAAGATGGCCCTCGTGCAGCAGATGAGACGGAAACCAGCAGCCGCTATGACGCCAACGTGCAGACAGTACTTGCCCTTGGAAGAGTGTGCAGCTGTGGAATAGGGTAAGGACGTGCCGTTCGGAGCTCTGTCCCCGTTCCTACGTCGACCCACATCCTCCTGGACGTTCTACAGGGCAGTACGGTTGCCGTGTCCAGGAGTGCACGCAGGGACACACACGTCGAACGGCTGAGACGCGGCCTGCGACTCGCCGCCTCACAATGGCTTAGTTCCTAATCGGCCTAGTAGACAGGCGTTGTGAGCACAGGCCACCCCGATCGTGTGCCCCCGGCACAGCCTGTTCTAGCCACGACAGCCTATGACGCTCCGACGTGCCTCGGCATGCAGAGAGTGGTGGTGTGCACTTCTGTCAGGACACTGGAATTAGACATGGATCGGTGCATGTATCTCTTTGTTACGTTGTTTAGTTACTCTCCATCCTTCCTCGCTTGTCTCTCCACTTTTCTCGGTGTGTCACCCCGTTGACACACCTTTGAGCCAGCATTGACTGTTTGCCCTCCTCAGGAGTGACCGTCACAGCCGGCAGTAGATGTGATTTATGTTTTATGCACTGACACAGATTGTAGATCACAGATTGTTGTTACGACGAGACCTGTTGTTCGCTGAGTAACGAATCCGAGTTGCGTGGGTGCGATTCACAGGAACTCGCATCCTGAATTCAGTTGGATTCAGGAGAATGATACAGACCTAACCCACATTGTATGTGGGTGTGGACCTTGTTCCTGGCCCACAAATACGGGTTAAAAGGGACCAGGAAAACGGCACTGGGCGACTACAGGAACGTATGTGATGCCACAGATGTGTAGATTCTGTGTGATCACGCCCCGGGAACCTCGAGCGCCAGGGGGTGCCCCTACAGGGGGCCCATAACCAAGCTGCGGCACTCTCTGGGCTGAATGCCAGCCAGTGAGTTTGGTTTCCAGGTTACCAGACTGTTTTTGTGGTCTACCCCCACGTCATATGTGTGTAGTTTCTGTTTTGTCTTCTATCGTCACTGCAGTGTGCATGGCTGAGTGCCATAATTGTGCTGTTTGTGTGCAGAGCACATGTGTTGGCTGGTGAGGGTAGATTTCCTAACTTCAGAGGTATATTCCACCCAAGTACGCCTTTCGGGGATACTTACGGCTGTTTTTGGGGAGTGTCTAGGTAATTCACAGCTGGTCTGGGAATTGACTCACCCACCCTTCCCTCCCTATTGTGCATTTCTGCTGGGTCGTTCTCAAATTGTCTTTGCAGACACAAGCCCCTACTTGTATCTTTGGGGGGGAGTGTTTTGGGATTGACCAGCCTGTGAGGGCCGCCTCTTTGGCCCCCCATGGGCACCCGTACAACGTGCCTGAGACATCCCCCTTCTCCCGCTGAGATACCAGGTTTTCCTTGTCTGCAGTTGTTGCAGAATTCTCGAATCCCAACGTTGTCGCTAGTTGACGTGAGTGACACCAGGCAATCAGGAATTTCAAAGGTTTTATGTTGGTAATCGAATTTCATCGAATTTGGAGCAGGGTGTAATAGTTGACCACAGGCGCCCGTCGTCGCAGTAGCAAATGATGGCGTCGCCTGTGTCGTGGCTCTGATAAGCCAATATCATAAAGTGATTTTTTGAGAACTCAACGGCGCAACACACTTTGAGTTTTCCGAAATTTGTTTCTTTAGAATTTGACATAAGTCGCTGATTTTTGCCATGAAGAAAAATCTCGAAATGCGCTTTAATCCCCCAAGTCCAATAACAAGGGATTGGCGCGTTCAAGCTCCATAGGGCGAGCTAATGTGCCTCAAAGGCACTGTTGATGAGGGTTTGCCCCCATCACCCTCATATTGAGGCAATTAGGTCCAAACTCAATATGCCCAAAGGGTTATACATTTTTCCGATTTTGCAAAACTTGGGCATTCTCCTGTACTTGGCGCCCAAGTACACGT
Source organism: Eutreptiella sp. 'Long Island Sound 2002' (assembly GCA_964036045.1). Classification (NCBI taxonomy): domain Eukaryota; phylum Euglenozoa; class Euglenophyceae; order Eutreptiales; family Eutreptiaceae; genus Eutreptiella; species Eutreptiella sp. 'Long Island Sound 2002'. Next base: position 44,633,758 of record OZ038378.1, on the reverse strand, counting down.
GGAAATATGTTGAGTTGGTATAATCTCCTTCTTTGCATGCCATAACAACCGGGTCATTTTAGTTGCCTCCCCCGGGGTGTAAATATATGGTCTTTATATCCCACTTAGCCACCTTTTGTGCTTGCATGCCAAAAAAGCGACCCTCCGAAATAAGGTCGATTTTCAACCAAAGCACTTGCGTGTGTGTTGAAGGACCAAAGTTACATAAGAATATAGGTATACTTTGGTGGTAGGCCACTAGGTTGGGTATACAAGGCTTGGGTAGGGTTGTTGGGCAAATATGGGTCATTTGGTGTGCCCATTTGGCGGGTGTAGCATTCCAAGACAACCCTGCTGATGGACCCCATATTAAGTGGAGCCCTTCTTCCTAACCCAAATCAACACCCAAAAGTCTAACTTCCACCAAAGGACCCAAGGAGAGCACACCCAAAGCAATGCGCTACAAGCAAGGTGTATTATTTGCATTTTTCCGTTCGTCCACGTGCCCACTAGAGGAGCAACGTAAGTGACCTTCCTTGGCACCCCAAGTGGACCCAAAGCGTGCAATCGAAGGTCCATGGTACCAGAACATCGTGTGTAAAAGGAATTGCCGGCTACTCAGTTCAAGGCAGGGATATTCTAATATATTTGTTGGCATTTCAAGTGCATTCTGCGTGTTTTTTCATCACTTGGCGACCTTGTTTCTCACCTTTGCGCTCAATTAACATCATGACCCAAGTCTGTTATGAGAGTACATACTTCGGTGCCCAACATATCTTGGACCTAGCCAATACCTTCTCTTGGGCTTGGTGGGCAATTTCGCTCATTTCCAAAATTATGGGCTAACTTGGCGAACCTGCCATTCCCAAAGCCGGAGGGGTTTGGGCGACTTCCAAAAGGTATGTTAGACACATACAACTTGGTTCCTATTCTAGGCACACCCCGGTCCAAGTCAGACATGTGCTCCATTTGCCCCCACCATGAGTGTGCGGAGTTTCGGCCATTGTTTTGCCATTTTCTATATTTCTGGCCCGACACGCACTATGTTCGGCGCCCACGTGCAAGCCGGACGCATTGACCAAGGGACCCAATATGGTATGCAACTTATGCATATCAGTCCCCATGACTCACACACCACGTGGGCGAACCAACGCGCCCACTCATAAGGAGCTACGCCAAGGTGTGTGTGGACAATTTTGCCATTTTTGCACTTGTGGGTATAATTCTGCCTATCACCATGCCATGGCCCATGGAGATCTCTAGGAGCTAAGTATGTGTAGGCCCACATGGGAGTCCCATTGTAACCCACACCGTGCGTTGAGTCCTGTCTCCAGGCCATCATTGAGAAAAATACTTGGGGATACTTTCAATTTCGGCTCATTTTTGGGTATGCCAAAAAACCCCATTTTTCGGACCCCAATTTCAGCCCACCGTGTGGTCACTTGGCAGCCCCATATCTTTGTGTTCATGTGGAGCCCGAACCGAATTTCAAGTCTTGCTCTTAGATATGACATTTCAAATCTGCCTCCTATACCATGAGCCATGGGGCGCGCCTTGGCCGCCCAGGGCAGCCATTGTTGCGTTCCCGTGGGGGGGCTGGCCACGGGACGCTGCGGTGACACGCAAAAGCAAGCAGGCAGGCAAAGCACTGCGCTCACAGGGGCATCAATTACCCTCGTGTCATGAGACAAAGCGTTTCAGGATCCTTGCCACTCTGAAACAAGGGAACAAAAGTATGTACAGCAAAACATCAGGATATGTACACTGGGGTTAAGACTGGACTGGGGTAAGGGCATCACAGGACAATAGACACTCAGTCCCAACTCGTATCCCAATCCCAGGTCCGACCCTCTCAGTGGCTGGTGGGGGCGGGGGCTCAAACACAACCCATGCCCTGCTCAGTCCGGACCCTGAAACCCTGCCAATAGGGGGGCTGTCTCGCCCAGCCACAGGCGAGTTCCAGTGAACCAAGGGATTCCAAGGCCAACCGACAGTCGCTCCCCATGCTACCGTAACGGCAGGTCCCAACTCTCTTCTGAGCGAGAGATATGGCCCCGCCATTATCCCCTAGGAGTTTGTAGCTGAAAATGGGCTGTTTCAGCCGAAACTGATATTAGCTCAAAAATCTCCAGAATCAACCCCTCGTCTGGACCAGCCAGAGGTGGGGACGAGGCAACTGACCACATGCTCTTCGAGTACGAACTCTCTGGAGCCCTCACCCAACCTGGTTCCCTCTGAGGTCCCGGCATCGGGGCACCACAGGTTCGTCAAGTGGGGTCATGATGCCAAAACCACCAAATTTGGCGTCATTCCCACGCGTGGCTTGCCCGGCCAGGGCAAGGCCAATGGCTCACAGGGGAGGAAATGGGACCTGAGACCTTTATCTGAGTGTACAACGTAAAATTAAGTCCAGGCCTTCTGTGGGCATAGAGATTTGGTGCCGCCAATTGACCACACGGGGACGGCCTGGCCAGCCACAAAAGGCGCCGTTCAGTGCAAAAAAAAAAAAAATTGACCACACGGGGGGGTGAAATTGGGGTTCCAAAAGGGGTCATTTTGGCCGCTCGAAATGAGCCAAAATCCGGGGGTGCTTCCCATAGTATATCTCCACGCCGGCTTGAAGATCGGATCCGCCATTCCATACGCAATCTACCAAGAGTCTACCTGAGAATCCCATGCTCTTGGCTTCCAATGATCTCAATGCCAGTCGGCGTGGTGACAATCCCAATTGGGTCCACAAATGCCAAAATGGCAAAATTGTCCACACTCACTTTGGACTAGCACCCTAACGAAGGTTGCTCCGCTTCGGCCATGTGGTGTGCGAACCATGGGGACCAATGTCCATAACACCCATGTCATATATGGTCCATTGGTCCATGAGTCCGGCGTGCAGGAGGTAGCTGAACATGGTGCACGGCGGGCAGAAAAAGTGGAAAATTGCTCAAAATGGCCGAAAATGCGCACACTCATGGTTCGGGCAAATGAGGCACATGCCCGACTTGGACCGGAGTGTGCCATATGATTGGTATCAAGTCATATTCGTCCAACATATCTTTTTGGCGTCGCCCAACTCCTCCGGTTTTTGGGATGGCAGGGTCGCCAAGTGAGCCCATGATTTGAGATAGTCCCAAATCGCCAACGAGGGGGCCACGGTATGCCAAGCCCAAGAAGGGGTATTTGCTGGGTCTAAGATATGTTGGGCACCAAAGTAGGTACCCTCATGACATACTTGGGTCATGATGTCAATTGAGCGCAACGTTGAGATACACGGTCGCCACTTGACATCATGACGGGCAAAAAACAGCTATACTGGCGAAAAAACACCCAAAAGTGCCTTGAAAGGCGCACAAATATATTATAATATCTTCGGCTTGGATTGAGTAATCGACTAATCCTTCTAAACACAACGACTTGACACCAATGGCCTTCGATTTCACATATGTGCTCCACTTGGGGCGCTTTGAAAGGTCACAAGCGCTACTTCCCAAGTGGGCACATAAAAATATTGAAAATTGCAAAACACACACCTTGCTCCCAACGCATCGCTTTGGGATCGCGACACAAGCTTTCCTCCACGAAGGTTAGGCTTGCAATTGATCGTGGGGAGTAGAAGGAAGGGCCTCGTGTAATATGTATCGCTCTTATCCAAACCCGCCAAATGGGCACGCAATACAACACATGGCACATACCACATACTGCCCAAAAAGGTAGCCCCCCCCACGATATGTCATGCCCCTCTAAGGGCATAACTTTGTGTCAATCGCTCATAGGAACTCAAGAAAAGTTCCTATGCTACACCAACACTTGCGCGCTACACTCAAAAGTTATCTCAACGCACGCAATATCATGGCCAAAGAGTTATAAGGCAAACTCTACCCTCTTGACCATGATCAATTACGCTAACGCGCACGTGTGCAGACGCAAGGCGTATAAAGCTTCCTGAATTACGTCAGGAGTATTGTAAATACATCCCATGTTTTTTTATTGTCATTCCTCGCCAGCAGCACGAGATATGACCCTCACAAGTGGCCTCACGAATCAACTTTGTTTTGCCCATATCTCTAAGACAAATGGAGGGCAAGACAAAAGGAAAGTTGATTCGTGCATAGGGAAGCACGTAGGTCCACTGGAAAGAGGTCAAATCAAGTGCGGGGATGTCGAAGTCGAAAATCCGATTTCGACATCCTGAAAGATTCGGATTAAGGTTGCGAGTGTACAATGTGAAAATTGCCGATTCATCAATGCAATTCCTGAAGACTTTAGAGTCTTCGTCACGGATTGCGCTAAAATGTCTGTAAATAACAGTTAAACTGGCGGTTACGCTAAAGTCGCGAGCCAAAGGCCAGCAGTCAAAACATTGATTATCAGAACGGAAGCGTGAAAATTTACGAAAACAATATGAAAATAAAACCCTGTTGATTTCTGATATTCTGATGTGTAAATCTCAGCGGGCGACGCATCGGTTGCCGATGCGGCCGCTAATAGCTGAAATGCCCAGATCTCTCACACAAACACGTCTTACCTACATCTGTTGGTGAAGCAGGTCACAACCCTACCCTGGCATTTTACCCCTAAGGGAGCATTATTTGGCCCTATATATGGGATATATGTGGGATAGGGTATATCATATTACATTTCCTTGTTAGGAACATAGGATGTGGGATAGATAAGGCAATCATGGATGTTTAGTAGTTATTCAATTAGTGGATGATAGGGTGGATTTCTCATATGTGCATATCAGGTATTTCATTGGCTATGTGTACCATATCTGTTTGCAGGATACTATTCAGTCAACACTATCGTTATGTCTTCGGTGCCAAGCAATGTTGCTGCCCATGCCACTGCGACCTCTGCTCCTGACCACCCGGTCTGGTTTCATGGTAGCAGAGGCGAAGATTTTTCGTCTCTGTTGGGCGTTTGGCATCGCGGAAAGCGATCGGTCCAAGACATCATGGACCAAATACAAGTTAAAATCTCTTCCCCGGGAGGGATAGCTGAGGGTGTCCAGGTCCCCACTCTCAGGACCTCCTCGGCCCTGACCCCATCGACCGGGCAGGGGCCGCAAAAACGGGCCAAGCCCCAAGTGGCTACAAATCCTAAGTTTCCGAAATCCCCGAATGTTCCCATCGGGGCTCCCCATCCTCGAAATCCAGCTGGTGTACCTGGGATGGTTGGGGGGGAAATAGACGGCCACCCTCAGGGAGCGATAAGAGGACCGCAATCGCCTATTATGGGCTCGGGAACCGTTACTAGCGCCGAGAATCGGGCAGTAATCGACCAATGTACTTGGGTGATCAAGCGTACGAGCGCTGCGCCCTCACGCGCTGCCGACTGGGGTACGATGGCTTCGCCGATGGGGCCTATCGTGGTCGACTCTGGCGCTCCTCCGTCGCTAGGGGGGTTGCCAGAGCCTCAGGTCAGAAAAAACCTGTTTGCGGCAGGGCCCATCAGCCCCATTGTTGACCAACTCGACGCTGAAAACCGTCGAGTCCTCGCGCTCACGCCTGATCCCCATGGCCATCTGGGTCCGGCTCGAGAGGCCGTGGCCCTGATCCAGCAAGCCCTGTCGGGGACTAGGCAGAACCGCACTGTGGTGGAATCGTCGCCCACTCCAATGAGTGGATCGCGGCAGTTTCCCTCCCTGGTGGAGGAATCTCCTGCCCTGGGAGCGTATCCCAATCCCCCGAGCGGATCCAGGCTAAATCCTACGATCATCGAGGAATCCCCCACGCAAATCGAGGAGGATGAGTGTGACCAGTGGTTCCCCCTGGCGGTGGAGCAGTGGAACGACGATGAGGAGGAGGACATTGGAGTGTTGGAACGTCATGAACTCCATCATTCCCCTATTTCCGTTGCCTCGTCGCCTGCACCTCCTGGACCTATGTCAGGGACCAGGGATCGCCCCATGCTGGTGGAAGAATCCCCGGCCCCCCACTACATCACGGTGGAGGACTCTCCGGCCCCTCGGTTCATTGCACTGGAAGAGTCTCCGGTGCCTATGAGCGGCGTCAAAAACCGCCCATGTCTTGTCGTGGAATCTCCGGAGCCTACGGAGGACCGGGCCGGTACTACATCTCCAGTGCCTATGAGTGGCACGAAAGATCGTCCATCCCTAGTGGATGATTCTCCGGCAATGCCGAAGGTCAACAATCGGTGCTGGGGGGGAGGGAATCAGGTGGAGGGAGGTTCAGCAACCCTCCCAATAAATTTGGTCTCTCCCCCCACAAATAAATCTCTTACGGAGGACCCCCAACTGCCCAATTGGGGGGGGGGTCCAGGGGTTGCAACGGGATCGGAGCCTGTTTTTGCTTCCCATCCGAGAACTCGATCACCTATGGTGGTTCATGAGTCACCACAGTATATTGTGGTGGACGATTCCCCACCCCCACCGCCGCGACCGAATACTGTTGGTCATGTTCCCCCTCCGCCGTCACCCCGCCATCGCCAGGTGGCTTACATCGAGCACGTGCAAGGAATCCCGCACCCGGTTCGGCCATCTAGTGGTGGGGGTTCGGGGGGGGGACATCCCTCTAGTGGGGGGGCGCCAGCACCTGTTGCTGCGCGCCCCGCACCCCCGTCTCGCCCTGCGGGGGGGGCCTCTGGTCCCTCCGTGGCAGGGGGGGCTGCTGGGGGGGGCGGTGGTGGGTCATCTCCTCCTCGTGGAGGGGGGGGTCCATCCTTTCGACATTCTGGGGGCCCCACTCCTACACGGGGGGAGGACGACCTACAGCACACCTGTGGCTGTCCCCGGTGTGTGGTGCACTACGAAACGTGCATCCAATCTCTGATGGCACAGGTGAAGGACCTGCGAAATCAGAATCTGGAGTTGCAGCGATCCCATCAGGAACTTTCTCAGGCAGTAGCCTCTACCATGGGCATCAGTCAGTCCTACGGGGACCGGATGACCCAAATTTTGTCTACATTGGCTAAATTTGACGCGGCGGTTCAGGGCTACCGCCAGGATTCTAAGGTGGTGGAGGCTAGCGTGGCAGATCATCTTAAGATGTCCAACGGCAACACAGCCAAGTGCTTTAGCGCAGTGGAGTCGCTCGCTACACGTTACGCCGCCGTTGCATCTAGGATCGATGCGTGGGACCACTGGTACTCCACGCCTGCGGAACCCGTTACGGGTGTCCTACCCCCGCCGTCGGTGCCTCCGCCCGTTCCTGATCCTACACCGGCGGCGCCTCCGCCCGTTCCTGATCCTGGACCGGCGGCGCCTACTGCGCCCATGGGCGCGCCATCCGGTTCATCCGGTGGTGGGTGTGTCCTTCCTTTCTCCGTCCACCCATCCCACGATTGCATCTACCATCCGCACGCTTGTCCGGATTCGGGGTGGCCGAGGGGGGGGGAAGAACACCACGAACACCCCCACCCCCAAGAACCTACATCATGGAGGGGAATCGCCGAAAAGCAGAAGAAACGTGCTGTTCCCGAGTGGAGGGCGACGCCTAAGGGCGAAGAACACCCCACGGAGCCTACGGCCCCGTGGGCCAATGAAGAGGAGAACACCTCTTCGTTGGGGAACATTAATCCCCTCACGAAAAATGTTTTCACTTCCCCTGGGAAACCTTCGTACACGCCCTCTCATCATACGGATACGTGTACAGTCTCTCCAGTGAAGGTTGCACCAAGTGCAAGTGGAGGTGCACCCCCAACCATAGCTCCCCCTGCGTACCACCCGTACCACATGCCTATGGTGCAAAATAGTTACACCAAAGAGGTGGAGGATAGTTATATGCCTAAACCGCAATTTAATGGGCAGCTAGAGTGCTACGACGAGTGGGTGGAGGAGCTTGAACAATGGTTGGGGGGGTGTGATCCCATGTACCGAAAAGCCAACGAGGCAAAAATGATTTTGAGTACCTTGCCCCCATGGCTCAAGGCGATCATCAACGCCCGGGTTGCCGAGGCCACCCACCACACACGCACGGCCCCCACCCTCAAAGAGTTGTGGGACTTTTTGGAACAACGTTTCCACGAGTATGACCCCTCAAGGGCTGATGAAAGGTGTCGAGCCCTCAACCTCAGGGTGGTTAAAGGGCAAGTGACCCTCATCGACCTTGAAGATTTCTATGCTCGTTTGTTGCCTCTGAGCAATGAGACTCGTCCCCACGTGATCCGGGAGCAGCTCCTAAGCAAGCTCCCGTGGATCAAGGAGAAGGTCGTCAAGCAAGAGGCTAAGAATAGCCCAGACAGCTATGTGGTGGATTTTAGTGGCCTTGACCCTTCGCCGGGTCGCGCCCCATTCGAAAAAGAACTCAGGAAATATAGCGCTCAAGCTTGCACTACGGTTCCTGAGATTGTTTCCTATTCGGGGCCGGGGGTGATAGTTGACTGCAAAGACCCGGCTCTCCAGGAGTGGATCTTGAAACTCAACAACACACCTCACACACGCGGCTACACTATGAAGGTGGAGCAACGTAGGCCTCGTTTGAAGCCTGCGGAAATCTACGCCCTTGCCCATAAAAGCGTATCGGAGAGGGAAGCTCTCGAACGCCTCAATAAAGGAGATACGACGACGGTGACGTACACTCATCGCCCGTCTCACAATAGAACCGCGGTGAATGCGGTTAATGCGGAGGCTACGGCGGACCCTGACACCTCCGAACCCGCTGACACCTCCGTCAACGCCGTGGGTCACTCTAAACCTCCGGCGAAGAAACCCGTCGACCCCGGGGCTAAACCGCCACCTACCTTTTGGGTTCCGTGTTCCAAACATTGGAAAACGCGTAAACAAACGGAGATGGACATGTCTTGGATTGATTGGGGTGCCACCAATACCACCCTCTGGACGTGTAAGCCTAATCTCCGTGCAATGACACTCATTGGAACATTGCGGGTAAGTCTAAAGGTGGTAAGCCTAAGGGTGGCGATAAGGTCGGCGGTGGTGATAAGGGTGGTGGTGGTTATAAGGGTGGCGGCAGCAAGGGCGATAAAGGAGGCAAGGGAGCGCCGAACGGGCGCGGACGTTGGTAGGAGTGCCCAGAGGCGCCCCCTTCGAAAGAAGAAAACCTCGGGCACCCCTGTGACACTACCGTGGCTCTCGTTCCATCGAGAGTCATGAAGGGGCATATAGTGACTAGTGAGATCCAAACCGAACTTTCCGTTCAGGTTGTTTTGCCCAATGGAGAACGCAAGGCCCTCCGTGTTTTGGTGGATTTTGGGTGCCAAGCGGTCGCTTTGGCCAACCCCAATGTTTTTGGAGACCAACTCTCCGAAAAATATGAATCCCCCAAACGGAGGCGCCTACTCCAAGCCGATAATGAGACGCCTTTGCCGGGGGGGGACGAGCAAATAGACGTCAAAATTCAATTTACGGGGGTTGTGGATGGTAGTGTTTCACTTCCTCGTGTTGCCCAGTATGGCGTGTCCCCGTACCTTGTCCCGGATTTACCTTGGGATATGGTTTTGGGGCACCCATGGGGTTACGAACATTGTGTGAGCCATTTTGCCCGTTTCAATTGTTTGTACTCTCACCATCCAGTGCACCCCCGTTTTTGGATTGAGGACTTCCGTGAGGCTCCACGAACCGGCAAACCATTTTTGGTGAAACCCATTCATGGTAAGGTGTCACGTCAGTCCGTGTGGGGCCTAACCGTTCCAGTCATTGGGGCGGTCACTCCTACGCACCCTGCCCCGGCCATTGTGGTTACGCCCCCTGGTGGCGAACCGCCTAACCGTGTTGAGGCCGAGAAACACATATCCTATGCCTTGACCGCTTCCTCCGTGGCCCCCGTACAGGACCGGGCTTGTGCTTTGGAGCTCGTTGAATTAGCTCCCGAAGCCCTTGCCCGTGATGTTCTACCTACGCGGCGTGATGGGTCCATGTGGACCCAGTCTGACTATGGCCTCACGCCATATTGGGCCGCACGTGTCAAAAAACAATTTGGCAAAAACCCCGACGTGGACGCCTTCAATAGGGTCCCGGGTATGGCCCAGGCTACCCGTTGGGTTTCGCCGCTTGAAGATTTCTTTTCCACTCCCGCGGACCCCTCCAAATTGTATTGGATGTGCCCTCCCTATCATCGGTTTTCCGATTGTGTTCCTAAAATTCGGCAAGAAAAACTACGAGCCATCGTCGTAGGGCCGAAGTGGACACATAGGGAGTGGTGGAAACCCCTGGGGGAAATAACTTTGCAAGGGTACCACCTTCCTGGGCCGGAGAGTAAAGCCTGTCTCTTTCAGAATGACCACCTCACGCCCCTTCCTCAACGGGGTTGGTCCACGGTGGCGCTATACGTGGACGGTGGTATTGCGGAGGAAAATTTGGCGGCCACCTAATGTCATGTGGCCTCCGTTTTGGCACCGGCCGTCTCTAACCCCAACACGGATGGCGAGCCGGGCATGACCTCGGAGGAAGAGTCGGAGGATGAAAGGGTGCCTAACCATTTGGCTTCGGTGCGCACCCTCACGTATCAGGCGACCCAAAAAAAACTCCTCGCACCCGTTACTCTTGATCCTACCCCCGAAGATTTGGAGGCACAAGAATGCGTGCGTTCATGCATTGCGAAAATTGAACGAGAGTTATTGGGTGGGAGGGCCACTACCGTTAAGCGTTACCGAAAACGTAAAGGCGCCACACGATTGTTGGCGGCTTCTCGTGTGGGTGGCGTTGTCACCACCCAAGAGCCTATTGTGTCTCCGGAGGTGGAGCTCATGAGGAAACGCATCCTCGCGGACTATGGGCGGGATGTTTTTAGTGGGGAGGTTCGTCTCCGTCCGGACCAGGAACACCCTAAGGTCCGTGGTACGGAGCGGTTGGGGTTTGCTAAACTTGACCTATACCCGAACGCCAAACCCAAGTCCGTGAAGCCTATACGGTTGGTGGGGGAGCATGCTGCGGCGGAGCAAGAAATAGTGGAGGATTTTTTGGCTCGTGGCTGGATTGAGCCGTGCCCTGCCTTCGAATGGGCGTCCAACGGGTTCGTTGTGCCCAAGAAAGAGAAGGGAAAATTGCGCCTCGTGGTGGACTACCGCCAACTTAATGAGGCTACCTTGCCCGACACACACCCCCTCCCCCTCATAGAAAACATGTTGGAAAAGCAATCCAAACACAAGATTTTCACTATTGTGGACTTGAGTAAAGCTTAGCCCACACAAACTGCACCCTGTTTTGCGCGCCGAACGCGCAAAAAAGGACCGGTTCGCAACAGGGCAAAAAAACTATTTTTTTGGATGTTTCATGAACGTGATTTTAGACGTAGTGAAATAAATTGCTTTTTTCGTGTTGTGCAACTCCGTGTTCCTCAATGTGACGTTTTTTACATTTCTCTGGCGTTCTGAGTGCGCGAGGCCTCGCGCACTCAAGATAGCGAAAGCAGAGTTTATCACGAAACGTAACAACCCGTAAGGACTGGCTTTTGCGGAAATACGCAGCTCCCACACGGTATTAAAATTAGGATTGTGTTGACCAGGGAGCATTGGAAGTGTATGGCTGTCGGACTTCCCATGTTAGGGGAAACACATGTACTGTAAAGTGAAAATAAAATACAAATTTAAGCAACCTGAGTGCGCGAGGCCTCGCGCACTCAGGTCACGTTATGTATTGAATTTTCAGACTGGATGTGACGCGTACAATTGCAGGTACAGTACGAGACGGACAAACACGTTTGATTTTTCCGGTGTATATGTGTGTAGACACCATGTTGATCAGATTCAACACGGTATAGAACATTGTTTCCCCGGAACCAATCAGTGCGCGAGGCCTCGCGCACTTAAATGACAGAAGAAAATGAAAAAGCGATCAAGCTAGGCTACGCCGGTATTTACATTCCCCTTCACGTCTACCACCTGTGACAGTCGATTATACATCGGTAACCTTCGTCATATTTTTCAGGGGATCAGGGGAATGATTTGCTTTTTTCCAACAGCCACTCGATGGTAGACGTGTCCGGTTTTAATAGCGGCGTAGCCTTCGTTGACCGATAGACATGGTTTTTTTTTCCAACTGGGTTTAAAGACGGACGCAGAACAGGAAATTGTGGTTGCGAAAACAGTTTGCGGTTACTGGGAACGGAGCGCACGCAGACACCAAATCCAATTTGCGGCGACAGCACACGCACCAGAATGACGACAGGAAAAGGCCAGATGTTTTCTAATACATTTTTTTTAAAGGTCGCTGTGCGAAACGATAACCAACATATGTGCGCAAATATAATTCCACAGAGAAAGACGCAAAATGCCACTTCGAGCCAGAAAATCCGTAGAGCAACGCATGATTGCAGAAGTAAGCAAAGGAGCAGCAGCACTACGAGAGGCATGCGCGGCAGAACAAGCATACCAAACAGCAGGTGACCTATGGAAAGGACTGAAACGGAACGACCTGGCGGCGCAACTGGTGTTAACATTTGCACAGCGACTCAGGTTCAACAAAAGAACGCGCCACAGTTTACCAGCAGCTAAACGACAGGAGGACAAGCGCTGGGTGCGCATTTTGCAACAGGAGGGCTGGAACCTGTACCTGTTGATGCGTCAACGGGCAGTACCAAACAGGAAAAAACCGGGAAACACAACAGGGTACCTGACGCAAACAGAAAGACGAACAAAAGTACGACTTGGGCAAGCAGACGCTGCCGCAGACACAGTGGACGAACAGGCAGCAGCAGCACTTAAAGCAACTTGGTCACTGGTGCTTTCGTCGTGTTGCGTGCTGTGGATAGACAACTGGTACCGGGCACAATACACGACACACGCAGACGAAAGTGACCGGTCGCAAAACTGTACTGCAATGGCAGTACTTCAACTGAAACAGAGGCCCACGTATTGGGCAGGACATCCAGCCATTGAGGAACTGGCAGCACGGATAACGACAGTCGCAAGGGCTCTGCAACAGCGTGAACGGAGAATCCACCAGACATTGCGTGACATGGGGTATGCAGATGGGTGTACACCAGACGCTGGAAACGTGAGAGCGCCGTTGGATGTGAGGAGGGATGCAAGGACTGTACAGGCACCGGTGTGGCGCCCGTTTGCCCTGTCCAAAGAGAAGGTAACTTGTGGTGTTGGTCTGTTAAACTTGTTACACTTTGCAAGGGACGTAGCACAACAGACAAACAGAGTTCTACCGCTGTTGGTTGACGAAAACATACACTACAGGGTACTAAAGTTGTTGTACGGTGCCAAGAACCAACGATGGAACATGCGTGCATACCTGCGTTACGTGCCTGTAGTTTACGGTGTCTGGCATGCCTACAAGTTCGTTGTTACTCATACTTTTCGGGTGTTCTGGCCTATTCTAACCTACCTACGGAAAGGTCTGCTACGACCTGGTTCCACCATACTATCATACCCCAAACTGATAGTTATGGAAAAAACTATTGCTGCGCTGATGCTTGCCACACCCCGAATACTACGCCCGTATCGGCGCAAGGCACAAGCTGCAACCGCGATCAGTGGTCGTGACACTACGCATGCCAACAGGGCAGCAGTGGCAAACGCAGTCTTGCATTTGTTGTCGGATTGGTGCCCGTTGTTGTTGTACTTGGGTCACCTGGTACGGGAGTGCAATTGGTCGGGGGAAAACAACGCTACAGGGACACGAGCTCAGGAGGTGTTGCAGTTGAGTTTGTGTCTGTTGCGGAGGCTGCGTCGAGGACCGTGTGACACCATACTGAAGTACGAGCGCACAATCATGTGCACATTGTTGTACAACAGCAAGTGGCACCAGGACCTGCCCGGTCAGGCACACTCAGAGGAGTTTGGAGAAGGGATGTTGAGCAAGCTGGTGCGGGACAAGGCGAGAAACACGGGTTCTGTTACTGTTCAGGAGGTGGAAAACCATTACTTGTTGCTAAAGGTTGGTCCTGGTGGAAAACGCGTGGGGGTGCAAAACGTTCCCAAGAACCTGGTACACAGCATGCGACAACGACTGACCAGATTTTTGGCGACAGACCGGATATGCATGGCCTATGTGGAATGGGAGTCGGACAGAGTAAGCACGGTTGCACCTTCTTGGCCGCGGAGGTTACCGAGATTTCCGCCCTCACCTACACAACCCCTCGGTTACGACCACTACCGGCTACTTGGTCACAGCGTACTAGATGCCCTCATTGACCAGAAAACAAATCCCACCAACCAACTGAAACGGAAACTGGATGCTGTTGTGGGACAGAGAACAGATATGGATGCCGACAGACAGGAAGCAGCAACACGCAACGTGCGGCAACGCTTGCGGTAACTGACACCCGCAGTGCGCGAGGCCTCGCGCACTAAACGTTATGAAAACAGGTATGTAATGCGATGTGAGTGCGCGAGGCCTCGCGCACTGAGTACTTCGCTAAGTGCCGTGGATTAAGTCACAACAAAGACGTTTGTGGAACAGATTTCCGAAAACGACCTGCAAAATACCGTTTCGACTGATTTCAGAGTTCAAATGACCGTGTTTCATGTCATGCCATTTGCCCTTTTCAGGTATTGTTTGGCATCATGAGTGAACCAGGGTCGCCAGAACGTCCAGTAACAGACGCAGAGGCCATGGAGTCGTCACCAGGGACCGACCACGGGGACACGCCGAAGAAAGGACGCAAGAAGAAGGGTGAGAAGAAAGCAATACCGGAGATGAAGCTCACAGTCGAAGTGGCACAGTGGCTGCGGCAGGAGAATGGTAAAGCCGTGAAGGTAAAGATTGCTGATTTGAAAATTGACAAGACCAAGGAGCGCGGACAGATCCGATCCATCAACTATGACGACGTTGCCAGAAAAGTGGCAGGATACCAAGCACTGCCACCAGCTGGACCGTTGCGCATAACGGCGTGGGAGGATGGTGGTATGACTCGCTTCGCTTTCGATCGAAGACGGTTCTTCTTTTTGCTTCGGTACATGATTTGCTTTGCAGATGGCTCCCTTTACGTTCTGAATGGTCAACATGGCACAGAAACATGCAGAAAGATTCAGCAACAGCGTCTCGAAGAAGGCAAAGAATTGGAGGATTGGCAGGAGTTTTGCTACGTTGACATTCTGAAGTACGAAACGCCTTGGAGGATCCGTGCCAAGGTTGCAGGATTGCAACAAGCTGGCAGCCAGTCTGTGACGTGGATTCCGCTGTCCGAGGCGCTGGACAACATGTTGTTGTACATTGAGGATCAGAAGCGGGAAAAAGAGCCACAAGATTTCGAGAGGTTCAAGATTGCTGTTGTCCAAGCTGCCGTCAACTCTGCGTTTCTTGCACCCGAGGCTTTGGAGGAAGCAGGACATACAGTATGTATTCGTGTATCGCACGGTTACAGTGCGCGAGGCCTCGCGCACTCCATGACACTGTCTCCCCCCGCAGGACTCGACATTCAAGAATTGGAGGGACATCTTCTCCCTGGCGTATTACTGCGGCCGTGAGGCGGTTACTGGTATGAGGAACCTCGAGAGTAAGAGCAAGAAAGAGGACGTTACAAGGAATGCCTTCAAGAGGCTGGAGGGGCTGCATCTACCGAGCCTATTGCAGAAAGTCTGTGCGCACATGAACCTGAAGGACTCGACCTTGAAGACCACCCAGAACTACATTGACGCGCAGATTACGGAACAATGGGTTATTTTCCATCTTGACCATCCGGACAATACGCAGCATGTCAACCAGACCGCAGGTATGCGTCAGTGTCGCAGCTGCAGTGCGCGAGGGCTCGCGCACTTCACCACGTTTGTCACATCCGTACAGCTGCCGATGCGAAGATCCGAGCAGAAGTCGCAGCACGCCGCAATTGAAAATTGGGCTTGGAAATTGGGGTTATTGGGTGGACGCAAAAAGTACGAAGTTTCGGTCGCCCTGGCCAAAATGGAAGACGTTGCTCACTGCACCTCTGTGGCGCACTGGGGACAAGGGCGCACCTCCATTACCACAGACGTTGGCCGTGCGGAAACAACTGCAAAGGAAGGTTGAGGCACCATCATCGGCACCTTCACAGACACAGCTCAGTAATGGCGATGTGATCAATGTCTCCAAGTCGGACGAGCAAGGGATCAAATACGCTTTGACAGCCTGCCGTATTGAGAATATTGAAGAGACACCGCCAGGCCGTTTCCGGGATCTGCAGTACCCGTTGTGGATCATCAACGCTGACCTTTTCATTGAATACGACTCTCCAGGATTTGTTCCGAAGTGGCTGTTCGATGTGATGATGCTGGGGAAAGACGTCATTTTCTATGGCGAGGCTGATGTTGTGCACCGTATTGGCCGCGAAATGCAGAGGCTCTGGCGTATGGAGAAGGACAAGGATCCAACCACAGTGCCATTCTACCATGTTCGGTTGCCGGTGTACTCTTGGTTATCGGGTCCCGTGACCAGCAGTACGTATCAGTTCGACGAGCACTGTATGTGGATCGGAACAACGAGTCGCTGGGATAAGCAGGTATATCTGCTTCTTTCGATTGTTACGATGCCGTTGTGTGCGCGAGGCCTCGCGCACTGCTGCCTCCGTTATTCGTCTATATTCATCACATTTACAGTTGCCGAACTATGTGTCGTATTCCGCTGGACATTTCGAAGAGATGCAAGAGAAGAACCTCGGCGGTTTCATGCCTCTGATTCACGTGCTGTGGTACCTGGACAGATACGTTTTGTGCAGTGGGCTTCCTGATGCAGTGGTTGTTGTGGACGACACGCCTGCCATGGCCGCAAAGATTGCGATGTCTGACCTCAAAACTAAAGTGGCGTTTCTGGCTGTGTCAACGATCAAGCAAAAGGACCTAGGGAATGCCGTTGGAGGTGCTCTGCAGCATGCAATCGTGATGCGGTACATGCTGGAGGCCGATCAGACGGAGCAGGGAGCAACAGCTGCAACTTGGGATACTCAAGAAGAGTGGCTCCAGCGTGGCATTCCACTGTGGGTTTTGGACAGCAAACGAGGGCATGAAGGGCACCAGCAGGTGCATGCTGCAGAAGCCGTCCAGCAAGATGTCGTGACTGAGGCCCCCGCTGAAGACACTGAGCCTGGTGCGCCTGCACCTACCTTGCCAATGCAAGCCAAGATGAAGAAGACTGCCAAAGTTGTACCAACTCAGGGTACTGCAGCCGGAAAAGGAACACCCTCGAGTACCAAGAAGCGAGCAAAAGGGAAAGAGAAGGAATCGGACAAGCCCGCGGAATCAGACGACGACGATACTGACGAGGAGTCAGAAGAAGACGATCTGGAGCAAGTACTGGAGACCCAGCAGAAGCGCAAGCGGGCATCCGCCTCTCACTTCGATGCAAGCAGCCCCGACTCTGGTAAGGAACAGTCCAAGAAGAAAGCGAAGACTGCTGCCAGTGCTACTGCAGAGTTCAAGCCGCCCTCGCGTTCTGGTACCCTGCCGTCTCGAGGTACCGTTGCCTCTCCAAGTGGGACAAGTACAACAGCAAGAAGCCTGGGTTCCAGGTTGGCTAAGGTTGCTGGACCGAAGAAGAAGTAAGTCACCATTACCCCAAGTGTTACGCCTCTTTTTGCAGTCATGAGTGCGCGAGGGCTCGCGCACTCGCCTTCGACGCGAATGCAATTATATGCCCTTAAAGGGTTGTACATTTTTGCCAAGCTTTTATCTCAGTGTTTGTACGTTGTGCACTTCGTGTCCTGTTTTTGTTGCCCTCTGTACACAATTGTTTCCATGACCTTGAGTGCGCGAGGCCTCGCGCACTCAGGTACACAAAAAAGCAATTTATTTCGCAGGACAAACATAGGTGCAACTGGAGACCCGCAGAATGTCATATTTTGAAAATGAGCTCCCGAACAGGCACGCACCAGTTGGCTTTTGAAATACAAAAACGACAAGATTGGTAAAACACACCCCTCAAATCAGACAAAATAATAGTTTATTTTGATAAGCAAAAAGTGGAAAAAAGCAGCAAATTGGGTAAAATTGTATTTTTTCGGTGGCATCTGGGCCATGTGTGTTGCAAATGTCCAAAAAAAATAGTTATTTGGGCGGTCATTTTTTAGGTCCTTCTCTTCCAAAAGGGGGTGCAGTTTGCGTGGGCTAAGTAAAGGGTTTCATCAAATTCCCCTTCACCCTGAATCCCGGGCTAAGACCGCCATGAATTTGGCGGGTAAGCGATACCAATGGCGTGTTATGCCTATGGGTATCAAGAATGGGCCCGCTATTTTTCAACGGGTCATGGACCATGTTTTGCAGGGTTTGGATTGTGCGGACGTATATATTGATGATATTATTATTGGTTCCTCCGGTGCGACGGAGGAGGAGCTATTGGCTAACCACGACCGCGACGTGCGTGCCGTGTTGGATAGGCTACGAAAAGAGGAGTTGGTTGCTTCGGTTAGCAAAACCGATTTCTTTGTTCGTTCGGTTGAGTTTTGTGGCCATGTGTTGGAAAATGGCACACGTCGGCCGGCGCCAGGGAAAATGTTGGCGCTTGAGCGTTGGGACAAACCGGATAATGTTCCGGAGCTCCGGGGGTTCTTGGGGCTCGCCAACTATTTTTCGGGCTATGTCCATAACTACGCCTCCATAGCTACCCCTTTGATTAATATGTTGAAGGATTTGCCTAAGCATAAGAATGGCAAAAAGATAGGCCTAACATGGAATGCTTCGGCTAACGAGGCCTTTTTGAAGCTCAAGCGTGCTATTACGGATATTGTTCCCCTCCAACTAGCCGATTGGGATAAGGACTTTGTCCTCACCCCGGACGCTAGTAATTGGGCGGTGGGGGCGGCCCTACAGCAGGAAGGTCCTGATGGTGCCCTACGCCCCCTTGCCTTTTTCTCCCGCAAATTGTCGGGCAGCCAATTGAATTGGAGCCCTCGGGAGAAAGAATGCTACGCCATAGTGGCGGCGCTTTTAAAATGGCATAGTTGGGTGGGGAACAAGCGCGTGGAGGTCCGTACGGACCACTGTAGCCTTGAAAATTGGGCTACGGAGGACCTCAAAACCGTGGGGGGTCCCTCTCCACGCGAAGCGCGTTGGCATGAATTGTTCTCTAAATTCGACCTCCATGTGGTTTACACTCCGGGGCCAGTGAACGCCGTGGGTGATTTCTTGTCCCGTTGGGCTTACCCTGCTAACCCGGCGTTGGGTGATGTGTCCATACATGGGACAGCCCAAGCAGCCGGGGATGTGCGGGACATGATGGCGGCCGAGAAAGAGGAACTTCTCGCCCGCCCCCTTGTGTTTAGGGCGGTTGTGGCGCCCGTTGTTACTAGGTCTAAAGCGGCGCCTCGGGCTCAAGGGGCACCCGCGTGTGATCCACCCCCTCTGGCTTCGCCTCCAGTGGGGGGGGGGAAGAAGCAAAAGAGAAAGCTTCGGAGACTGGAGCGAATTGTCAAGATAAAAAAATCTTGGAAGTCCCACAAGAAAGCAACTCCTATACATGGGGAGGATGCTCCCAATGTTTTTGAGATAAATTGGGCTAGACACTACCCAAATTGTCAACGCTACAAACAAATGTGGCAAGATGCCTTGAATGGGAGCTTCCAAGATGGAGTGAGGTTGGTGGATAACAAACTCGTCCGTAATGGACGATGGTGTGTTCCTACGCCGCTAGTGCATCGTTTGGTAGCCGAATACCATGATGCATTTCACTTAACTACCTCCAGTGTGGAAAAACACTGGAAGGAAATTAACCATGGCGTGGAAGGTGAGGGGTTGTACAAAGCAGTGGAACTGCAATGTCAAACGTGTCCCTCATGTGCCATTCACAGGCATGACACCAAGCGCAAGCAAGGGTACATGACCCCTATGCCTATACCTATGGAACCCATGGACTCCATAGCGCTTGATGTGTTTCACTACCCTTCCACCTCCCACGATGGAGAGGTGTATGACCGAATGCTCCTATGTGTATGCCGGCTTTCCGGCTACCTCATCGCGATCGCTATTCCTAAACCCCGTCATGAAGACAAGGATGAAGGGCTAACGGGGAGAAGAGCGGCCCATTTGGTAATGGAGCGCTGGGTGGATAGGTTCGGAGCCCCTCGTGAAATATGCTCCGACCGTGGGCCACAATTTGTGAGCCAATATTTCCAAACCCTTTGTTCTAAGATTGGTGCCCGCTCGACTATGTGTCTCGCGGGTAGGCACCAAGGTAATGGTAAGGCTGAAAATACTGGCAAGCAGCTAAGGCGTGCCGTTGCTAAAGCCATTACCTTGAAGAAAAAGAAAACTAATTGGGTAGAGGTTTTACGAGCGTGGCATGAGACTACAGGTCCTTCAGGTTATACACCTAACGAGATTGTGTTTGGTAAACACAACCGTACTAAGGGGCCTCCTCTTGCTGAGCCTAAGGGGGTGGCCCAAGACGCCGCTCACTACTTCCAACGGCGTGAGGAGCTTATTGCTCTTGCACGGAGGGCTATGATTCAAGTGCAAGAGACAATGGCTCGTAAGTATAATAAGAGTAGGAGGATGTCCCCCAATTTCTCAAAAGGGGACCGCGTATGGGTCCGTCGCCAACGCAAGAATGTTGGCGATAAGACTTGTCCCTATTGGAATGGGCCCTATGAGGTTGTGGCCAAGAAGGCGCACGACCTCTATGTTATTCAAGTGGACCAACGGAGGTTAGTTGACGTCCACGTTGATTGTTTAATGAAAACGGTCAACTCCCCTCGCTCCCCCGTGCCTCTAAATTACACGGAGGAGGTTGCTAGAGTGCCCTCCCAGTTTGAGGAGGACACCTATAATGTCAAGAAGATATTAAGTCACCGTACTTACCGCAAGAGACTTCTCTTCAAGGTGCGGTGGGAGGGTTATACCAAAGATTGGGATACCGAGGAACCCGTTGAAACCTTCTTACCATCCTACAACAAAGTTTGGAGAGATTACTTGCAGAAACAGAATCTCACCCAAACCGTTGACATCCTTGCCCACCTTGGTGGACCGCTCTCATGAGCGTGCCACGAAAAGAAAACCCTGACCAATATGGATATATTATTATTCGGGGAAGGGAGGAGAGAGCGAGAAGCGGTGGGAGACAGGAAAGAAGATGTGCATGCACGGCGCGCTCCTCGGTTACAGAAATCCCCACCGGAGCAGGGCGGTGGGTACCGCAGGTTTACCCCACTGTCTACCTCTCTCACTGCTAAAGGCTTGAGAGTCCTTGGGGTGGGGTGGCGTGTCATATAGCCTGGGGCGGAAGTGGGACGTGTTCTTTCGGGGGTCTTAATGCCATTCAAACCCGTATCCTTGGGTCTTACTGGAGCACTCCTACCACCACCAGGACTACTGCCATCAGTCCTGCCCGGGATGACGCCCCCTGTCAAGGGTGCTAACAACGTGGCAAGCACTTCCCGAAGACTCTGCCGGGTTGTGCGCATGGTGGTGTTTGCAAGGTTTCGGAGTGCCGCCCCGTACCGAAACCACGACCCCACGACCGTCCCTGACCTGTGACCCAAGCCAACGAGCTAAATCATTTGCTCAAAATGGCGAAGGCTTGAAAACTTCGTTGGGTTGGCGGGTACAACCCATTTTCCCTTTTTGTGTTGGGCGTGATGGTTTTCCGCCGATTCGCCCTTGTCCACACGAGGGTAGGTATACAAGGTACGAAGTACTCGTGTGGCTCACATTACGTGGAAACAATTTCGTGGCGTGCAAAATTGCCACTACATACGGCGAGGACTTAAGCCTAGAGGGAGGGGTCGTCCTCTACAATACAAGTATTCTAATATGGATTGCAATGGGTGCCTTTGCCCCGTAACTCTGTGAGTGGGTGGGGTCTTCAAAGGCAGAGAGTGGCGTTGCGGATTTGGGCCGTCTCCACCGCCTGGGTATTTGTCCCCGGTCGCTATGCGTGCCCGGGTTGGGAGTGGGTACCCTCCATTGCCATTGCATGGGGCCGCATGCTGGCTGGGTGTGCTCTTCATGTCCTTGATGAATTTCGCGGGGGAGTTCCTGCCTGCAACGAGAGGGAACAGACAATATGATGAAAAGGGCGAGTGTGCACATGCATATGTTTATGAGAGAATATGTATATTAATGTTTTCTCTAGAGTTCCCCACGAGTGGACTTGGATTTCCACAACACCCGAGGGGTCCTCTATCCCAACACCCAACCAAACGAGTTAGGATATGGGCGTGGCATTTTTCTTTATAGAGACCCGTGCGTGGACTTGGATTTCCACAACACACACGAGTCTCTCTGTCCGAGACACACCAAAACCGGGTGTGCCCGTGGCCAATGGTAGCGTGTGTGTGCGCATGCCATTATTTAAGTTACGGGATTATATGGTTGCCTATTACGTTGGTTATCACCCGCCCCCCGAACAAGCAAGACCTAGGTTGACACCTACCTTTGGGGTTTTGTAGCCGTGTACACCGGCCCAAGTTTACACACGGAGGTGTAAACATAAACCGTCATACACGGTGTAGAGGGGTTGGGGGAGTAAAACTCCTTCGGGGCGTGTCATCGTGCCCCCGGGGAGCAGGGTGGGCTGATACACCAGCGGGACCGTACGGGCGACCTCCCCAATTTGCAACCTGGAGGTGACCCCCTGCGCTACGGCCCGCCTGTGGCACACCCACCGACAAGAGTAACACGCAAGCTAACCTAAGTGTTAATACGCACGCCCCCAAGACACACACGAACACCAAGCAACAAGGTGGCGTATCTATACACGTGTTCTATTGTGGATATGCTTACTGTTTGTTGTGTGTACGTGAGTAGTTAGTGGAAGCTCTTGCACGTGCTGTATGTGTGGAGTGCCCCCATCACGTGCCCCAAGGCCGCCACCGCGAGACCGACACTCTGTGATGCCCTCTGGGCGAGTGTGTGCCCCCGGACCCTGCCCATGGGTGTGCGCGCACAAGTGTGTCTTGTGTTTGTCGGTGTGCATCGCTCTATTATGTGTATATATGATATATATACGTAGTATGGCTCCTAGGTGAGGGGTTAGCAGTGAGGTCAGGTTATTATTACATGGTTATGAGGTTTGTCTATTTAAGTGTGTCTACTCACACCCTCATCCCATCTCCGTACCTCCTCCTTTACCCTCTATGTGGTGCATCACGTGTGACACACATGCTAAGTTAGACATCCACACGGACACGACCCTTGGCTGAGCCGTGCCCGTGTCGTACAGTCACAACCGTGACTGCTTCATTCATCCTTTGGTGTGTGGTCTGTTTGACAAGTGGGCCTTTGGCTAGGCCTTGTCTCGGCCTTTTGCAAGCAAGTAATCAAGCAAGTTTACATCTTACAAGCAAGAGCTCACTCATTACTACAAGCGGTACGGGCAAGCGCATCAAGAACATCAAGCACATCAAGCCCTCATAAACGATCTAAAGCACGTGGGTGCAAGGTGTGGGCATCGTACCCGTGTTTTGGTTTGTGCCTAAATGATCGTCGATCGTTTACCCTGAGGCCATCGTGACCTCTTTCCTCTACTTAGTGAGCTACCGCGCGCACTGTGGGGCCATCGTGGCCGTGTTTATTGGTGGGCCTAAGCATGCACAAGACAGAGGCAGGCGCAAGACAGTAATGCATCGCAAGTACCTTGTGATCCTTTCCCTGGCCTCTATCTCTACTATCCCTCGTGCTCCCTTGTGCAGGCACAGTCCTACGTTGCTGTTTGACACTCCCGTCAATTCTTCTGGCAGTTTTTTCAAAGAGTGAAATTTTTGCGCTTTCGCGTCCCGCCGCTTCGCATGTACCATTACCTTCAGTTTTGTTTAAAAGTGTGATTTCACTTTGCCTTTAATTCTTTGAAAAACTACCTGCCCTTACCTGCTGGACCCCACATGCCTCATGCGACACGCAGGGACCAGACTCTACGCGCAACAGCTCGCGATTTCGCCTACTACTTATTGCGGGACCT
Source organism: Eutreptiella sp. 'Long Island Sound 2002' (assembly GCA_964036045.1). Lineage (NCBI taxonomy): Eukaryota > Euglenozoa > Euglenophyceae > Eutreptiales > Eutreptiaceae > Eutreptiella > Eutreptiella sp. 'Long Island Sound 2002'. Next base: position 44,610,057 of record OZ038378.1, on the reverse strand, counting down.
GCGGGATCCCTTTCTTCAATTTGTGTATATTGGCGGTGGTTCGATTCCCACGGATCGGAACTACCTCAGCGGCGATGCGGCCGGCTCCGAGATTGCCTGCGCAGGTTCGATTCCCTATGGCAGGGAATCTGCTAACCTGTGATTTGCTGCTGTTTGTGACTGCTACGTTCCTCTTGGGCATGTACTTCCTGCCCGTGGCAGTCGTTTTAAGTGGGGGGGTGAAGCAGGTCACAACCCTACCCTGGCATTTTACCCCTAAGGGAGCATTATTTGGCCCTATATATGGGATATATGTGGGATAGGGTATATCATATTCCATTTCCTTGTTAGGAACATAGGATGTGGGATACATAAGGCAATCATGGATGTTTAATAGTTATTCAATTAGTGGATGATAGGGTGGATTTCTCATATGTGCATATCAGGTATTTCATTGGCTATGTGTACCATATCTGTTTGCAGGATACTATTCAGTCAACACTATCGTTATGTCTTCGGTGCCAAGCAATGTTGCTGCCCATGCCACTGCGACCTCTGCTCCTGACCACCCGGTCTGGTTTCATTGGTAGGGTTAGGCTGCCGAATCGACGGCCGAAGGCGGTGCGGGGCAGATTGGCGTGAAATAGTAAGATACCGGCAAATGGCAGTTTGCCGGTACATGGTAACATGCACAAGGAGACCGGTTGTATACCCCACCATGGTCATCGGGTTCTGGGTACCGCTTCACCCCCCTCCTTAGAGAAAACCCTCGGGGGGGCTCGATAACACAACGCATGGCAGCGGGTACCCAGGACCATCCCCTGAGGGGGGGGGATGTCATATCCTCACTTCAGGCTGATTCGCAGGTTAGGCTGCCCAAATCCCACAGTAAGACAGGTACGGTGCTGTAGCTGTTAGTAACTGCAAGTATAGTATCAAGTATCAAGTCCCGGGTCCTGGCGGCGCTTGTTCGGCATCCAAAGGACCCGTTAACCCATACCAGGCGCACCGGGTGCCGGCTGCGACGATCACCACCACAGTGGCAGTGACATACACGGCCAACATAGGCGTCACACGACGACCGAGGTGGTCCCACCGGTCGAAAGCGACTACAAAGATCCATCAGGCTACCCCAAGCTTCTCAAGGCCCGCAGGTCTGGGGAGAGTCCCCACGGGTCCTTCCTTGGGCGCACCATGTCCATATCCACGACGCAACTCCAGAGTGGTATAGCCGAACGAGCTCCTCCTTAAGGGATCGGGCATCAAGGCCGTCTTTTCCCTCGCCCTATTACCACGAAGGCCATACATGGGGGAGTCCCCATGCAGTGCGGGCGGAGGCGTCAACTCTTCAAACCACCAGTTTCCCAGGCAGACTGACCGAGGTCAGGAGCACCGGAGGCAAACCTTCCCCATCCGACTGCAAGTGCGTCTGCGAGTCGGTAGGCTCACACTGGGACTGACAGTGGCGGACCGCTGGGAGTGTAGTCAGGCAACTGGGCTTCCCGCCTGGCGCCATCAGGACCTCCACATCACAGCCACTAGGGCACACGGTATCACGGGCACTCAAACAGAAAAATCTGTACTTAGGTACTGGTCCAGGCTGGACCTTATGCAAAAGCATGTAAACAGCGACTCAGGGCGCCTTCGTATGTCGATTCGCATCCCCTCGGGGGGAAAAACAGTCCACATCTCAGTGATGGGCTGATAACTACAGATGCACAGATCCTGGGGAGCAGAAAAACAAGCAACAAGCGGGGTAATAGGCGTGTAAACACACTCTGGATAGAGCGCCAAACCACGCCCCGGTTAGGATAAGGCATATGCAGGAGGGTGGGCAAGAAAACGCCACAGTCCAGGCCATATATAGTCTGCAGACACAGGTCGACTGGTCTGGATCCCGCAAGTGCCATGGGACCAGACCACACACCAAAAATTGCAATGCCGATGACAGCGGCATCCGTTGCGCAACGTCGTATGGGCTTCAAGGCCCTAAGAGCTCAGAAAATGTGAAGGTCAGTCGCCCAGCCTGGTTTCCCAAGGATTCAGCAGGCGGGGAGTGACGAATAGAAGTGGAAGAGAGGGGCCATCCTCCTCTGGATTCAGCAGGGGGGGGTATATGGCCACTCTGATGGCAGGTCACCGGAAGATGGAAGAGAGCAAGCAAGTGAGGAGCGTTCTGTCGACAATACAAGCGCTCAAAATGCATCAGGGGAGAGCTCAGGGCGATGATCAGGCGTCCCTGGCTGCAATCGCCCGGGTGAGTGCTGCCAAGTCCGAGACATGGATCTTGGTCTTGTTTTTGCAGATGTACTCCATGAAGGGAGCGTTAATCCGCGGTACGAACGAGGAGACGGGTTCCCAGGTGTCGTGGGACGGCCCATAGCTTCGCCAACGAACCTTGAACTCCAGGCCTCCGGGTGCCGAGGCGTTCGGACGCTGGGCCAGGATCTTCTCGACCGTATAGTTGTTCTGCTCAGCATAGTCGTCGTCCGAATCAGCCTCATGTGCGGCATAGTCCAGGGACACATGTTGGCCACGAAGGTCGGGTTCCCGCACACGGAGTTGACTCTCGTGGCGCTCCCAGAACTGTCCGTGACCCACCTTGCTGCGGTAGGTGTCCTCACCAATCCTGCGAACCACCGCTCTGGGTGTAAACCAGGTTTTGGTGCGGTGGGTGCCCATAGGGCGGGGTCTGATCACCCACACCGGGTCTCCCACCCTGAACTTCTGCGCTGTTGAGCTCGGGGCGGAATTCTGACGCTCAGCATGCTCCTTCTCGAGCTGCTGGCGGATGTCACGCGCCGTTGCCTCTTGCCGCGCAAAGAATTCCTTGGCATCCATAGCCATGCCATCACCAGACAAGGGAAGTCCGCGACCCAGGGGGTCCCTGCCGAACAGTATCTGGTGAGGGGACAAACCACCTGGAGTGGGGGTGTCATGATGGGCCTTCACAGCAGGCCACATCTCCTCAAACCAGTTCCGACGTTGATTGGTGATGTGAAACTTGCGCAGGTTCGCGAACAGCTGCCGTCCAGCCACTTCAGCCCAGCCGTTAGACCGGCTGAGATAGGCGACGCTTTTGGCATGACGTATTCCCATGAGGGAACACATGGCCTTGAACCAGCCACCAGTAAACTGGGGCCCTCGGTCACTGCAAATGGTGCGGGGGATGTCAAAGACGGTCAGCCAATGACGAATCATCATGACTGCCACTTCCTTGGCATGCAACCCCTTTTTGCGTGCCGGAACGGCTACTACGTAGCCACTGTGGCGATCCACACAAAGAACCACACAGTCAAAGGTCTCCTTGCCAATGTGCACTTCAGGCATGGAGAAGACGTCCATGGCCACGCTCTCCATGGGCTGGTCAGGCACCAGAGTCCATTGGGCTTCCCCCTTGACGTTCCGGTTATCGGGAGTGCAGGCCTGACAGACCGAGCAACCCTTCCTGACCTTCTTGATGGCGGTGTAGAGACCGATATGGTCGATCTCGAACCGGCGCTGCATGTCAAGGGCTTGCTTCTTGACTCCTGGGTGCAGCATGTGGTGGTGCCAAGCTTCACACAGCTCGAGCACTCGGGACTCTGGTACTAGCAGCTTACCATTCCGCTAGAGCTTGCCATCTTCCTCAGTCAGCCCCTTTGGCCACCACTGCCCGTCATCAGGGTCGGTCACAGCCCTATACTCGGCCGCAAAGGCCTCGGACTTAGCGTAGTCGTCTGTCCGGTCGTCCTGGAGGCAAGACTCAGGGAAGAGGTGCTTGTCGGACTCAGCTCCATCAGGGGTGAGTACTCCGACCGCTCTGCCCATCCTCGTTCCGAGGGGGGCATCCGCAGCCATGACGACGAAGCATTTAACACCCTCCTCCTCCATCAGGCGCTCCATTTCAATGATCCTCTTGGCTTCAGCGGTCTCAGCCTCATCGCCATGGGCAGAGATATCCGTCATGCCCTTGCTGGCGGGATAGGCCCACCTGCTGAGACAGTCCGCCACGGTGTTATCCTTCCCAGGAGTATACACAACCGTGAGGTCCAAATTGGCCAAGGTCTCGTGCCATCTTGCCGGTCGGGAGGCGGGACAAGAGAGGGTGTCCACGTGCTCCTTGTGCCACGACTGCAGACTCTGATGGTCGATGCAGACGGTGACGGGATGGAGGGCTATGTACCCAGCCCATTTTGTGAGAGCCATGATGATGGCATACGCCTCTCTTTCTCGGGGCGTCCACGTCCGTCTCTGACCTTCTGCCAGGACTCGGCTCCAGAAGGCCACGAGCACGTGCCTCCCATCGTCAAGCAATTGTTCCAACACAGCGCCAACGGCGTAGTCGGAAGCGTCGGTGCGCAGGACGAACCCTCGATCGGGATCCACGAGGTGCAGACCCACTGCGGATAGCAGCGCCTGCTTCATCCCCTCAAAGGCACGGTCAGACTCTTCAGTCAAGACCAGGGCCTTCTTGGACCCCTTCTTGGTCTCCTCTCGGTTGCCCTTGAGCATGGTCGTCATGGGGGCTGCATACTCGGCATACATCTTGATCTACCCCGAGTAGTAGTTGCAGAACCCCAGATACGCCCGTAGCTCAGAGACCGTTTTGGGCTTTTCCCAGTGCTCGATCGCAGCCACCTTGCCAGGTATGGGCTTTCGCTGCCCGTTCCCGACTACGTGGCCCGCGAAGACCACCTCGCTTACCGCAATGGTGGCCTTGTCACTGCTGCCGAACCAGAAGGTCCAGCACTCGAGTGACGTCCCTCTCATGTGCCTCCAGGAGCTCCTCGTAGCTCATACTGGGGTCCTCGGACGCGATGATCACGTCGTCCACGAAGGGGTTCGCACAGTCACGCACCGGCTCAAGCAGGTTCTCCAGCATCCGCTGAAAAGCCGCATTGCCGTTGGTAACACCCATAGGCATCACCTTCCACTGGAGAGGTCCAAGTGGGGTGCTCATGGCTGTGCAGGCACGGGACTCCTCGGCGAGAGGCATCTGATGATAACCATGTTTCAGGTCAAACACCGTGAAGATCCTCCGGCGGTGTTGTTTTTGCAGCATGTCCTCAATGAGGGGCAACCTATAGCTGTCGTGCTGCGTTTGGGCGTTTAGGCCGCGTTAGTCGACCACGAGCCGCCACTCCCCGGCCACCTTCTTGGGGACAACGAAGCACGGAGAGGCCCATTCGGAGTAGCACGGCTCCAGGAAGCCTCCCTCGATGGAGTCACGGAGGATCTTCTCCGTAAGCCTCCTTCCTCTCGCCCCTCAGGGTAAACTCCCGGTGCCGATACACACGGGGGTCCTGCTCCGGTCGTATCTTGGCCTCGCCATACGGTCCACGCACCGTTGGGGGAAACACAGGCTTTCCGCTGAAGAAGGTGTCCCCATACTTCTGCTTCAGCCTGGCCCTCAATGCCTGGATCTTAGGGCAATCATCGGACTCCGCCTTGGCCTCTCCGGGCACCTGGACCACTGAGCTTACTTGAGGGGTAGCGACCCCACTCGGCTTCTGCTCAGGTGGTCTTCCCAGGTGGCCCAAAGGGCCATCTCTGGTCTTGCCTCGGAATAGGTCGCCGTAGGTGGGTGGGTTACCCCTGATTGGCTCTTCCTGGCTTGACAAGTGGTCCAGTACCCTCCTTACGAAGGTATCCCCATCATAGGAACCAGAGACGATCGAGTTAACTTCCCACCAGGCTTTGTCCTGGCCTTTGCCCTCACGCTGGCTTCCCCAGTCGCGAAAGGGCTGATCCATATACCCCTGAACCAGATCCAACTCCTCTTCAGTGAGGGAGTCTTCCGATTCTCCGATGTCAACAGGGGGAACCGCAAAGCATTGCCGCCATGGCTCCGCTATGATGCGGTTGACACACACAAAATCCGTGCTGTCGGCCTGATCAAGGCCCCCATCCACATAGTAGAATTCCGTTGGCCATCTCTGGGGTGGCATGGGCTGTCCTTTAGCGTCCTGACAGACACTCTCTCCAGCCGGTAGGACGACCTTGTTTAAGGTCATGTTGGTCAATGAGACTACCCAATGTCGGGTACGTTCCTCCTCGGTGCATCCCATAGGAGCAACCAGCACTGCCTTGGAGCGGTCCTTGCGTATCTTCGCTACCGCCCTTGGAATGTCCCATCGAGGGCAATGGATCCACATCAAGCCCTGATGCGGACTCCTGTGCTTCTTCCACGCGGAGTCCTGTGCGCTCCAGTACTTCTCACACACCCGAAGATGGGCGGAGGTTCCTGAAGAGAACGCATCCAGGGCAAGATCCGAAGCTCCCAGGTCCGCAACCACTCGGCTCGCCACTTCCGGCATTACGCCGTACTCCTGGTTTGCTGGCCCAGTTGGCTCAGTGTCCAGCGCGGCCACTTTGAGCTGATTGCGTTCCGGGTGGATCCATTGGCATTCCACATGGTGCTCAGGTGACGAAAGCCACGAGAGCTGATCGTCCTGGTACAGGGTCATGGAGGCCTGGGCCGCGAGGACGCCGGAGTGGTTCTCCATCATGAAGTCGTACCCAACGATCATGTCCCAGTCCATCTCGGCCTCGTAGAAGCGACCTTGCAGGAGGATTTCCTTGTCGAGGTCTGGGCGGCTCAGCTCACGGTGGTTCACGAACTGCAGCCCGATGGCTGCTTCCTTCGTGCCTCCCACCATGTACTGGCCGTTCGCCATCTTCAGCCTGACAGTTTTTCGACTGTCGGTCAAACACTCTGGTGGAAGTAGGCCAGCCTTGACCAAGCTGACCTGAGCTCCCGTGTCGACCAACACGTCGAAGACCTTTTCCACTTCCCCGCATAAGGCACGGACCTTAAGATGCAACTGCCGCTCACGCCCAACTCGGCGCACGGCGTGCAAGCTCAGGATCTCCGGCCTTTCCAGAAGCTCGACAAGCGACTGGTGCAGGTCGTGGACAATGGGCTCCGGCTGCCCATCTGCAGCATCCAGCTGCGGTCCGGGTGATCCTCCGATACTCTCGGATAGATCTTGAAGTACATCAAACACATTCTTGGTCGCGAAGGATGGACAGGTGCAAGGGTTCGTGCCTTCACTTTCCCTCACCCCGCCACCGCGACTCTCGGGCGCCGGACCGGGCCTTCCGCCCGCGGCAGTCCCTTTGTGCTTACCGACTCCCGACAGGGATGGTGTGGCGCTTCCCTCGACACCATCCTGCGACCGCCTTAGCTGGGGCCCTTGGCTGCAGGGGCTCCGCTAGGGGGCGTTAGGTGTGGAAATAGGGGTATTCTCCTCCGCGTCAACCTCGTTGACACCCTTCTTCCTTCCCCTATTCCTAGGCTTCTTGTCCTTGTCCTTGTTCTTGTCGTTCTCGTTGTTCTCCTTGTTCTTGTTGTCCGACCTGGGGACCCAGTTCCTCTTGATCTCCTGGATCTCCTTGGCTAACTCGGTCCCCACCGACATCAGCTTGGAGAGCTCGTCCTTGTCGACCTCCACTTTGGCTTCCCGGATACCCGCAGGTGCACGCTTCTTCGACCCGTGCGCCTTCTTGTAGGCCTCTGTGTCGGCCTGGTGGGTGGGGCATGTTCGGTGGTCATGGTTGAAGCCTTTCTTCCTCCCATAACACACGAAACAGCCCAGAGGGTGAGCTCGTATGAACTCCCCAAAGGACAGCGGAGGGTCGCCAATACGGTGGGGGTCCCTCTTCTCCTTCTTCTTCCAAGCCGGCTGCAGGGGCTTCCAGCTTCCCTGGCTGCTCCCCGCGCCGTTGTGGGCCACGGAGGCACAAACGGCCATCTCGGCAGGCTCATCGTCGTCGTCATCGTCGACGAGAGCTTCATCGCCATCTGCTCCCGCTGGGTTCATGGCAGCTTCCCCGCCAGGCCCCTCGCCAACGTAGTTGACGTCGCGGTCGCCGGGCCTCAACCCGCGGGTGTGGTGGAGGTTCCGGTACTCCTTGAGTACTTCCTCTCCAACCCACTCCAGGATCTCGTCGCAGCTCATCCGCGCCGGGATGGCCTGCAGACGAATGGTCTGGCCGCTCACGTCACACTCGTCAAGGCGCCACATCGCGGTCTTCTCGCGATCGCCCGAGACGGTGATGGGGAGGGCGTTCCGCAGGGAGTGCCGTTTGACATCCCGGGCCACGTTCTTCCTCGTCCAAGCCACCACGTTCGTATGATACTCTTTGGGGAGCATCATCTTGACCGTGTGGTTGGACTTGGCCCTTTTGGCTTCCTCCTTGGTGACTCTCTTGATCCATGCTTCCGGCAGCATGGAGAGCAGGCGAGCCTGCTCGTCACCCTCATTCCAATCCTCCACGCTGCGGCGGAAGAGGGTGTATTGCCCTCGGAAGTCTCGCCAGTCCCGTAGGCGGATCTCCCGTCCATCATGCTGAAGCTTGATGGACTTCCACCGCTTGACAGCCACCTGCGGAGCGTCCACCCGCTCCTGCTCGTTGAGCCACTTCTTGGCTTCCTTGAGGGTCTTGATTTTCCCCTCCTTGGTCGCCACGAAGTATAGCTCTTGGAGCACTTCCGGCAGGCGGTACCCCAACCGTCTGAAGACATATTTCTCCGCATCTGCGGGATCCATGTCCTCAGTGATGGTCACCCCCCAATCGTCCAGCTTTTCCAAGAAGCGGTCGAGGTTGAGGGGGTTGCCATCGTACATGGGGGGCTTGATGTCCTTCAAGTCTTCCCACACGGCGGCATCCGCGGCCTTAGAGACCATGAACGCCGGCCGCGAGGTCGACCGAGGTTCCCATCGGCCTCTCCCAAGGACTCCCACGGCTGCCACTTCCATCTCCTCCCCGGTATCCGCGTGGCTACGCCGTGGTTCCTCCATGTACGCTTAACCTAGATGTTCACGCCGTACTCCTTCGATGTATGCCTCCTCATCACGTCGCCGGCGGCGGCGTTCAGCGCCCTCCTGTCGTACACCACGCGGCGGGGAAATGTCGAACTCCTCCAGGTCCAGGTCCGGGTCCTCACCTCCGCCGACATCCCACTCCACGTCTCCTCTGGGGACCTCATTCCTGAGTCCACCATAACGTCCACCAGCCATTGGGATTGGCTCCAGGGCTGGTGCAGGGCGTCGGGGGCGTACCAGTGTCCGCGGTGGAGCACGGCAGTTGTGGTACCTCCTCCGGATCCAGCCCCATCTTGGAGGAGGTGTCCCCTTCGAAAAGCTTTCGAAGGGTCTCCACTCGGGATCCTCCCGGGGGAGTCTCGCGGTGGAGTTTGGCCTCTGCCTCCTTCATTGCGGCGGCAGTGGCTGCGGCAGCTCGCCTTTCAGCCTCCTCCCGGGCACGAGCCGCCTCGGCTTCCCGGGTCTGCTGCAGCCGAGCCCTCTCCGCTTCCAACGCCGCCAACTCCGCCTCGGTCTTGGCCCTCTCCTCAGCGACCTTCCGTCGTGCGGCCTCGATGGCGTTCTTCTTGGCGTCGTCTGCCTGGGCCTTGGCCGTTGCTTCGGCATGGGCCCTCTCCTCCGCCTCCTTCTTTGCCCTCTCTTGGGCAAGCGCCTCTTCCAGCGCCTTCACCTCGGCCTCCTTGCAGGCAATGGCTTCCTGCGTCAGGCGGGCTTCCTCGTCGGCTGCCGCCACCTCACCCTTGACCTGGGCAGTCGCTGCCTCATGGGCGGCTGCGGCCGTGAGTCCAGCCGCAATGGCCGCCACGGTCGAGGCGTGGATGGCCATGCCATGCTGCCACTCCGCAGCCTCCTGCTGGGCGATGCCGTAGGCACCCTCAATGGCAGCGTTCTGCTGCGTGGCCCGTTGCCGGGCAACCCGAAGGTTGCATGGCACCCCACAGGTGCGCTCACAGGCGCGCGCCACGTCCCTTTGGTCGGGAGCGACGCTGCTGCTGGAGCTGGCCTGGTCGGCCGCGCATCCTCCCGCGGTGGGCCGACCCCACGTTGCTGCTGGGGCCTGACTCTCTCAGGAGCAGCGGACGGGGCTTGGCCTTGGTCTGCTTGGCGACTTGGAGGTAGTCGCCAAGAGCTGTGTGGCCAGGGTGGTGACCGCCACTGGCCCGTTGGGGGCTGGGGGCTGGGGTTCCGCCCCTGGCGCCTTGGGCAGCCTCGGCGGCCACGGATTCCTGGTACTCCCGCCACTTCCGGTCCTGCTCCCTGTCCCCGGCGGACCGCTTCCCCTTCCCCGGAGAAGCGCTGCTGCTGCTGCCCTGCAGCGTGCGCTCGTTCCCCGGTTCCGCGAAGTTATTCTCGATCATGTCCCACATGGAGACATTGATCGTGGCGCCCGACGGGTACTCGTTGGGCTTCTCGTCCTCCTCAATCCCGTCGGGGCGCAGCCCTTCGCCGGGCCAGTCTGGCCGGGTCCAGACCCTCCAGCGCCTCTGCTGGAAGCGGAAGGCAAACCCTTCCACCCGCAGCCAGTCTTCGACTGCCAGCAGGCGGTCGGGGCCCAAGTCCTGGCGGAGCTCGAAGCTCCCGGGCATGCCGCCTTCGCACTGGAGGTGGCTGTGGCGGTAGTGCTGGTCCTAAACCAACCCACGCAGTAGGCACACTGCATGGGGTGGGGCCGCGGCCACGTCCTGCCCGCTTCTTGCCAGTCTACGATGGCAGCGGGGGGCGTACTTGGTCTTGAAGTCCTTGGTGGGCACTCGTTCCGCTCAACGAACTGGTCCTGGTGGTGTTTGTTGAGGCGGGTGATGCAGCACTGGACTGGGAGTGCGGCCGGTGCTGATCGGCCGTTGGTTGTGGAAGTGGTTGCTGTAGCTGGGAGTGCGGCCTTGCTGGTCGCCCGAGGGAACTCGTTGATGACGGAGTTGTGCTCCCTGCACTTCCTTCACGGACTCGGCGCTGTCGCTGGGCGGCGCTGCGAGCCGCTGTGCTGCGCTGCGAGCTGCGAGCTGCGAGCTGCTGCGCCGCGCTGCTCGGGGTTGGTGGCCCCGAGTGGCACGCGAGGGATGGGTAACCCCGCGGCGGTGAAACGCTTTTGACGCGTTCCCGTGGGGGGCCTGGCCACGGGATGCTGCGGTGACACGCACAAGCAAGCAGGCAGGCAAAGCACTGCGCTCACAGGGGCATCAATTACGCTCGTGTCATGAGACAAAGCGTTTCAGGATCCTTGCCACTCTGAAACAAGGGAACAAAAGTATGTAGAGCAACACATCAGGATATGTACACATGGGGTTAAGACTGGACTGGGGTAAGGGCATCACAGGACAATAGACACTCAGTCCCAACTCGTATCCCCATCCCAGGTCTGACCCTCTCAGTGGCTGGTGGGGGCAGGGGCTCAAACACAACCCATGCCCTGCTCAGTCCGGACCCTGAAACCCTGCCGATAGGTGGGGTGTCTCGCCCAGCCACAGGCGAGTTCCAAAAACCAAGGGATTCCAAGGCCAGCCGACAGTGGCTCCCTATGCTACCGTAACGGCAGGTCCCAACTCCCCTCTGAGCCAGAGATATGGCCTCGCCATCATCCTCTAGGAGTTGGTAGCTGAAAATGGGCTGTTTCAGCCCAAACTGATATTAGCTCAAAAATCTCCGAAATTGACCACTCGTCCGACCCGCCAGAGGTAGGGACGAGGCAACTGACCGTATGCTCTTCGAGTACGAACTCTCTGGAGCCCTCACCCAACCTGGTTCCCACTGAGGTCCGGGCATCAGGGCACCACGGGTGCGTCAAGTGGGGTCATGATGCCAAAACCACCACAATTGGCGTCATTCCCACGCGTGGCTCGCCCGGCCAGGGCAAGGCCAATGGCTCACATGATGGGAGGTAGGACCTGAGATTGTCATCTGAGTGTACAACTTCGAATTGGGTCCGGGATCAGTGTGGGCATAGAGATATGGGGCCGCCAATTGACCACACGGGGGGGTGAAATGGGGGTCCCAAAAGGGGGTCATTTTGGCCGCTCGAAATGAGCCAAAATTCGGGGGTGCTCTCCATAGTATATCTCCACGCCGGCTTGGAGATCGGATCTGCCATTCCATACGCAATCCACCGGGAGTCCCAAAAGAGACTCTCCCGTCCTTGGCATCTGGAGATCTCCATGCCACTCGGCGTGATGACAATCCCAATTGGGTCCACAAATGCCAAAATGGCAAAATTGTCCACACTCCCTTTGGGCTAGCACCCTAACGAAGGTTGCTCCGCTTCGCCCACGTGGTGTGTGACACGTGGGGACCAATGTCCATACCACCCAGGTCATATATGGTCCATTGGTCCATGAGTCCGGCGTGCACGAGGTAGCTGAAGATGGTGCACGGCGGGCAGAAAATGGGGAAAATTGCTCGAAATGGCCGAAAATGCGCACACTCATGGTTGGGGCAAATGAGGCACATGCCCGACTTGGACCGGAGTGTGCCATAGGATTGGTATCAAGTCATATGCGTCCAACATATCTTTCACGTGTCGCCCAACTCCTCCGGTTTTGGGAATGGCAAGGTTGCCAAGTGAGCTGGTGATTTGGGATAGTCCCAAATCGCCAACATGGCGGCCACGGTATGCCAAGCCCAAGAAGAGTTATTCGCCAGGTCCAAGATATGTTGGGCAACGAAGTATGTACCCGCATAACATACTTGGGTCATGATGTCAATTGAGCGCAACGTTGAGATACACGGTCGCCACTTGACATCATGACGGGCAAAAAACAGCAATACTGGCGAAAAAACACCCAAAAGTGCCTTGAAAGGCGCACAAATATATTATAATATCTTCGGCTTGGATTGAGTAATCGACTAATCCTTCTAAACACAGTGACTTGACACCAATGGCCTTCGATTCCACATATGTGCTCCACTTGGGGCGCTTTGAAAGGTCACGAGCGCTACTTCCCAAGTGGGCACATGAAAATATGGAAAATTGCAAAACACACACCTTGCTCCCAACGCATCGCTTTGGGATCGCCACACAAGCTTTCCTCCACGAAGGTTAGGCTTGCAATTGACCCTCCGGAGTATAAGGAAGGGCCTCGTGTAATATGAGGTCCATTGGTGGGTGTATCACTCTTAGCCAAACCCGCCAAATGGGCACCCAATACAACACATGGCACATACCACATACTGCCCAAAAAGGTAGCTCCCACCACGATATGTCATGCCCCTCCAAGGGCATAACTTTGTGTCAATCGCTCATAGGAACTCAAAGAAAAATCGTGAAGCTACACCAACACTCGCGCGCTACACTCCAAAGTTATCTTAACGCACGCAATATCATGGCCAAAGAGTTATAACGCAAACTCTACCCCCTTGACCATGATCGATTACGCTAGCGTGCACGTGTGGAGACACAAGGCGTATAAAGCTTTCTAAATTACGTCAGGAGTATTGTGAATACATCCCATGCTTTCCTATTGTCATTCCTCGCAAGCAGCACGAGATATGACCCTCACAAGTGGCCTCACGAATCAACTTTGTTTTGCCCATATCTCTAAGACAAATGGAGGGCAAGACAAAAGGAAAGTTGATTCGTGCATTGGGAAGCACGTAGGTCCACTTGGAAGAGGTTAAATCAAGTGCGGGGATGTCGAAGTTGAAAATCCGATTTAGACATCCTGAAAAATTCGGATTAAGGTTGCGAGTGTACAATGTGAAAATTGCGGATGCATCAATGCAATTCCTGAAGACTTTAGAGTCTTCGTCACGGATTGCGCTAAAATGTCTGTAAATAACAGTTCAACTGGCGGTTACGCTAAAGTCGCGAGCCAACCGCCAGCAGTCAAAACATTGATTATCAGAACGGAAGCGTGAAAATTTACGGAAAGAATATGAAAATAAAACCCTGTTGATTCCTGATATTCTGATGTGTAAATCTCAGCGGGCGACGCATCGGTTGCCGATGCGGCCGCTAATAGCTGAAATGCCCAGATCTCTCACACAAACACGTCTTACCCACATGTGTTGGTAGGGTTAGGCTGCCGAATCGACGGCCGAAGGCGGTGCGGGGCAGATTGGCGTGAAATAGTAAGATACCGGCAAATGGCAGTTTGCCGGTACATGGTAACATGCACACGGAGACCGGTTGTATACCCCACCATGGTCATGGGGTTCTGGGTGAGGCTTCACCATTGCAGGTACCTCAACTTTGCCTATATTTGCCATTTTGTGAGGCCCTTAGTGCACCCTTATGAACGCCCCCTCGGATGCACAATGGGTAGATGTTTGATGCCTAAGTCCCGAGTGCCCATCGCTCCTTTGCTTTCGCTGTGGGACCTTGTGTGCATCCTGTTAGAACATTGTTATTGTAAAATAGAAGTGCTGATTCTGTATGTTTTGAGGGCACTTCCCGACTCTATATCCCCATACCCAATGGAGAGCAGAAACTGCCCATTTGCATGTAGGCCAGGTATGCGATCTTGTGTTCATATCTATCCACTATTTTTCTCTTCCTTTCAGGGGATGTCTATCTCTTTTTTGTATTATTGATGATACTTGGATTGAGATTCAAGTGTGGACTTCCTGCTCTTGTGGCAGTGCAGTGTCGCTGTGTTGATCCAAGGGTGGCTAGGACACAGTCATCCTTCCCCTACAAAGAAAGGAGTCGAGGGGACCCAACAAATTCACAGCTGGTGTGGGAATTTAAACACACGCCTACATTGGCGAACGTCGCAATGATCGGTTCAATCGCCAGGATAGTCGAGAAACTCGGTGTTGCTACAACTATGGCGAGCATGGACACTTGGCCCGCGACTGTCAGAAGAATTGACCACCATCTCGAGGAAGGGAACGTCGAGGGTCAAGATCAGGCACGCCTCGAAGATATCTGAGTAGAGACAGTAAGGGACGATTTCCATCACGCTCCAAGAGCAGAGAACGGCCCATGTCGGCCTAGAAAGCATCTTCGAAGACCTCATGGCGGACGTCCTCGAGACGAGTTGAACTCCGCAATCAGTACAGACAAACCAGAAGAGAATCCGACACTTGGGAGTGTCAACGCCGAAGGAACCGAACCTGAACATGCGACTCTGTTCGCGGTTCGAGGGCGCATTTGCGCATGTCGCGACCACTCTTTTGACTCCAGCGTGGATTTGATAGTCAACTGTGGAGCAACGAGTGACTTCATGTCGATGCAGACTGCAAAGAGGGCGCGATTTCCCCTCCATAAGCTGATCAACCCCGGACACGTCGTAACCGCCGGAGGTGTCCAAGGCGAGGTGCGATACTACACGAGAACGTATGTTCGAGTTGGAGAGCTCGTACTTGGACATCACTTCAAGGGTTTGGGGATTCTACCGGATGTGGTGCTTGGCTTACCGTGGCTTCGAACCGATAAACCAACTGACAACTGGAAGGAACAGTATGCAGACATACGGCACGGTTGGAGCTCATACCGATTGTCCTTCAACGAGTCAAGACATTCCACACAACTGCAGTTCCAGGCCGCTTCGAAGTTGGATCTTCTTTCGACACCTTCATCCAGTCTCTCGAAAGTAAGTCCTGTTTGGAGCCCTACACCAGCTGCCAAAGAACGCCCTGACCTACGCTCGTCGACACGTGCCAAGAGCGGTGCTGACACGCTCAATGAGTCCGAAAGGAAAGATGGTAGCACCAATGAGGAGTGCAGCGACATGGAAATCGAGTACATCTCGTTGCTGAAACTCAAACGAGAGATCCGTCTAGCTGATCTCACCAGTGATCAAGTGTTTCTGTGCTGCATGCCTCGACCTGCAGTGCCGGTCGATCAAATGTACAAGATGCAAGAGAGCAGTCACAATGACGGGCTTGACCCCGTTCGGCGCAAGTTGCCTATTCAGATACATAAATGTGCAGGTCTCTGCGATCAGGAGAAAGCAGAGTTTGGAGAAATACCTCCGCATCGACCTGGGAGAGACAACCAAATACGCCTCGATACCGAAGACCGTCCACTGTGGGTACACCCTTACAAAATGGATCCGAGCCAACTGGATGAGCTTCGACGACAACTTGACAGGTTGCATCAATCTGGCCCAGTTCAACTATTCGACCATTCAAGTCCATATGGAGCGGGGTGCCTGCTGGTGAGAAAAGCGAATGGTGAATGGCGTATGTGCGTCGACTATCGAGCGATGAATAGCCGAACTGTTTGACATCTATACCCCTTGCCTTCGTTCCAATCCATACTGAGTACACTGGGGGGTTGCATCGTCTTTTTGAAGATAGACCTTGTCAGTGGGTTCCATCACATTCAAATCCATGACGAAGATGTCGCTAAACCCGCCCTCAACACACAGTTTGGGGCTTTTGAATCTGTTGTTATGCCCTTTGACGTCCCCAATGCGCCATTGACGTTCCAACGTGTCGTAAATGACGTCCTTCGAGACTTTGGGAATTTTCATATGTGTGCATATGTGTGCATATGTGTGCATATGTGTGCATCGACGACATCCTTGTCTCCTTGAAGGATGCTGAGGAACAACGACGACATCGCGATTTGGTACCCGAACT
Organism: Eutreptiella sp. 'Long Island Sound 2002'; assembly: GCA_964036045.1. Classification (NCBI taxonomy): domain Eukaryota; phylum Euglenozoa; class Euglenophyceae; order Eutreptiales; family Eutreptiaceae; genus Eutreptiella; species Eutreptiella sp. 'Long Island Sound 2002'. The sequence continues at coordinate 44,593,747 of OZ038378.1, read as the reverse complement.
ACTACATTGACACCGACTGTTTTGGTGCATCGATAAATCAACGTTCTCCCAGGCTCGAGTACCTGTTGGCGGATACATCACCAATAAAGATGGAGTACACATGGGTCCCCAAGAGATCAAGGGCATTCGAGGTTGGCCTCCGCCGACCACGGTTCATCAAGTTTGACAATCTATCGGTTTGTGCGGATTTTACCAGCAGTTTGTTGAAGGATTTCGGGCTGTACCGGCCCCTCTGACTGCGATGTTTAAAGCAGGCTTCGAGTGGGATTGAACAGCTGTACACCAAGCTGCCTTCGACGAGCTGAAACAAGCAATGATCAATGCACCAAATCTGAGTGCCATCGACCCCCGGCAGCCATTTCACCTGCACACAGATGCTACGAAAGATTGCCTGGGGCCACGCTAGCACAGCCATGTGCGCCTCGGAAGTACAAGGGACATCTTCGACCTATTGCCTTTATGTCGCGGAATATGCAATCTGCTGAAACTCGATACCTGATCCGAGAACAGCAGTTGTTGGCCATCGTACTAGCCCTCAAACAGTGGTTTCATTTACTTCAAGGACCACAACAGGTGTATGTGCACACCAACCACGAATGTCTTCGTTATGTTAAGAAATGTCCTCGATCCCTGACACCACGACAGGCACGCTGGTCCCAGTTCCTCGAGGAATACAACCTCACATTGTGGTATGTACCGGGTCTTGAGAATGCAGCAGCGGACGCCTGTTGCCGCCTCACTTCGCGACAGTTGATGGACCTCCAGAATGCTACACATAGACGGGCCTTCGTCGTAACTTCGGTGGAGAACTGGGTTTCACCTGAAGGAGATCCTGTCGATGAGTTTGTACCTGTGTTTGAAGACTCGTTCTCACACGATGAAGTGTAGCTCCAGCCATACGACCACCTGTATGTGTCACTCCGAAGCGGACGCTCCGTGGGGAAGGAACCTGATGTTGACATCGACTCCAAACCAGCCCTCCATTTTGACACTGAACCAGCCGTCGAGCCGGAGGAACTGGAGCCGCTGCCGTCGGACGAGGGGCTGGCCGAAGATTCATATCAGCCTGCAGCACATCTCGACAACGCTGGCAATGAGGTACCAGACATGTCGACTGACACCGATGACCTTCCGAGGGTAGACATGGACCGCCTCCTTCGAGACACCTTTGCCAAAGAAAGTTGATCTGCCCCGACCTTGACTGAGCTGTTTTGCTGTCGACGCCACCGAGACGGTACACTACAGCCAGTTCCCTTGCCCAAGGGTGGACCAGACACAGCATCACGACTGTGGTCGACCGGTCTTCAAAATGTGGACCGTTCATTCCTTGCCGCAAAGACATGCCAGCCGAGGACCTCGTTTACATTCTCCTACGCGAAGTGATTCAACTCAAAGGATGCCCTTGACAAATTGTTTCCGATCGAGACAAGCTGTTTGAGTTTCAGGCCTGGAAAGAGTTGGCACAGCGTTTCAAAATTGAGATGCACCAGACGGTGGCCAACCGCCCTGGAGGCAAAGGCCTGGAGGAGCGCAGCAACCAGTTGATCCTTCAACGCGTGCGGACACACGGCATCTTCAGCAACAATGAGTGGCATGTCGGCCTCCTGTTTGCTGAGATTCAGTTTAACAACCTGACATCAAACAGTCTTTGACTGTCTCCCTTCGAGATTGATGAGGGACGTACACCCCATTTTCCATTGGATTTTCCCCGAATGACTTCTCATGCACATGAACCCTCAACCCGGAATGATTACATGCATCGAGCTGAACGTCGATTCTGTGCGTGCAATGCTCGCTGAGGAACGCCGACGCCAGATGCATGTGCTCCTGCAAATGGACCGACACGTTAGTAAGAAAAAGTGCTTTTCCATTGCTTTGAGGCATACTCTAGTTGTATTAGAGATGCACTGAGCATCCATGCATTTTAATCTTAGTATTGGTCCCACCAAAACTGGTGATAACACATTTTGACCTATGGAACCAAACACCCAATCAGGATATGGAGTGGACCCCTTAATACACTTTCAATGTGAAGCTATTCATTTTTTCCTGAGTTGACTGAGCACTGACATACCTAAGGTAGAGCCTATGAATTTATCTATTTTTTCCCATGAATTCTTAGCTATCCTAGTGGTATGCACACTAGGGGGCTGGGCACCTCTTTTTGAGAGGTCCTGGGTTCAATTCCTGGTCAGCCTAGCTAAGTAGGAAGATCCCATGTGACATGGCAGTGACCTCATCGCCACATACCATGCCACCTCAGCACATATGGGACCCAAAACAAAGAGTGCACATCTCCTAAGATGGCACTATGGAGAGAGAGTGACCCTGAGGCAGTTTTCTAACTCTTTTCCAAAAGCATTTCAGCTATCTTTGTGAATATGCATTCATTTGTGACCTGAGTTGCAGTTTCTGTGAATATTCAATCATCTTTCACTGTTTACACTGCAGCCCTTCATGCTTTGATCCTGAATTACCTTCTCCTTGCACACTTCTGGCTTGGGCTATCCTGGATTGACTTGGACTTACTGTATTTCAATAAACAAAAGCGTTTCATCTCCCAAAACAAGCAGCAGGACACCCTACAGCAACAGCAAGCAGCAGGAGAAGCAAAAACACAGTGCTGAAAACACTATAAACTTTTCTGGTAGCAAGAGCCAGCCTGTCTCTGCGCACCGGCAGCAACCCCGTGCCGTACATCCAGTGCGCCGAGTACGGGCAAATATAAGCAGAAGGGTGAAAGAAGATGGATCCAGAAAAGGGGGACGCTGATGTGAAGACAGCGCCAGCGCCTGAGGCACCGGCAAGACCGGCACCTGGCGCTGTACCTTCGGCGGAGCCCTTACATGGGCCAGTGGATGCGGCTGAGGACTTCCTGGATGGGCTTCAGACGGCCTTCGGGGCCCTGTCTGTCGAAGAAGTGGTCTCTCAGCCTCAGCCTGTGAAGAGGAAGAGAGAGAACGAGAGCGAGAAGGATGCTGGGGGAGAAGCAGACGAAGGAGAGGAACAAGGGCAAGACCCGACGCGGGACCCTACCTTCGAAGGCGCACCAAGCTCTTCTGGCCTCCACGCATCACCCTTTCCTTTAACCACCACACTCCCAGCCGCCGCAACATCCACTTCCACAACCAACCCGCCTATGGCAGAGGGCACAGGCTTTACTGGCATGCCTCCCTACCCCGCCTATGGTATGGGCCCACCTACCACTGCGCTCCATGAGGCAACTACTGCCAGTGAGCCGGTGGCTTCCAGCTCTGCGCCGCGATGGTATGCGGCTGACTATCCCCATCCACTACACGCTACTGGAACCTATATGGATGTTCCTGGGTATGCTCCTGGGTATGCACCTGGGTATGCACCCTTGAGTGGGTTGAGGAGAGGACCAGAGTCTCTTGGAGGCAGGAGTAGAGGATCGGGAACATTTTCCAACAGGTCCCTGACGCGGTCGGAGATCAACGAGGTGCTCCGAGGAGCCACTTGAAAAATCGTGGGCGACCTCACTCAAGAGATCCGTGAGAAGCTGGAGCCCCTGATGATCCCGCCCCAAACGTCACCTATCTCGGTGGGAATGTCACCCCACCGAGTACAGGCTAACCACCTGGCGGCAGGGTTTACAAATACCCTGGGGAGCCTGAGGAGCAGACCGATGCCGACGCCTGCAGCAGTACCGAGAAGTCCCTTCGTCCCGAGAACGGCCCAGCCGCCCTACAGCCACGTGACGAACTCGACGAGGGCCGAGCTGGATCAGCTGGGGCTAACAGCCTTGAGGGCTATGGTGGACGTTGAGCCTTATGGCTCCAGTGATCTAGGCGGAGACCCCTCCGATGACGAGCCGCCGTCGATTGATTCTTCTTCGCCCTCAGATGACTATGACCCTGAGGACCCCGAGGACCCAAAGGGTAAGAAGACGAAGAAGAAGAAGAAGAAAACCCGACGCCCTAAAGGACGCCTGACTCAGGAGGCAAAGGCTATTGCCACCTCCAAGATTGTGGTGAACCTGCCTGAGTTCACAGGCAAGGACCTCAGCGAGTTCGCTGAGAATTTTGGCCGGTTCCTACGATTGACCGGCCAAACCCACGCCAGTGGGCGAATGAACTGCGATCTGCTCCTGCAGTGCTGCAAGACCAAGTACCTGGAGAAGCAGGTCAGGCAGATCGTGACTAACTCCGCCACCTTTGCCGATGTGTTGGTTGCCCTGGAGAGGCAGTATCCGACCTACGAAACCGACCTCTCCATCAGGGTCGAGATCCAGAACCTGCCCTTGCTGCCCAACAACCCCAAACCTGGCAGGGTATCCGAGCTGTTGGCTGATCTGGATCACTGGGCTGGACGACTGACGCCCGGTTCCTACAGCAGCGACGACCTGCTGTTCTGGTTGGTGGGCAAGCTCCCCCGAGAGCTATGGGACCAGTGCCGTTCGACGGCGGAGCGCAAGGCCAGATCCCTCCAATACGAGGATCTGTGCGTGCTACTCCTGGAGATGGCGCTGGAGAAGGAGAGCGACCAGCACTTGATCAACTACCGTCCTGGTGGTCGAGGTTCCGGAGGCAAAGGGTACCAAGGGTCCCGACCTGGGCAGGGGACTACCCCCAAACACGCCCATGCCCGTACTATGGAGAACGTGAAGGAGCTATTCTGGTGTGACACCAGAGACGAGCAGGGCCACCTGCAGCACGCCTCTGACTGCGAGCAGCGAGACTGCTTTGTAGTCCAGGGGGAGCAGCAGGAAAAGAACACCGGCGCGAAAGTGAAGCTGCCGGATCATTACCGCTGCACCATCACGTGTGCATTCTGCGGTAAGCGGAAGCACTACGAGGATGAGTGCTACCATAAGCAACGCCTATCGGCGAAGCTTAAGGGGGAAGATCCTGGCAAAGGCTCAGGCAAAGGTGGAGGCAAGGCCAAAAGCAACGACTCCGGCAAGGGCAAGTCTAAAGGACGTGGCCAAGGTGGACATTACAAGGGTCAAGGTGGACGAGGAGGAGGCGCTAACCGCCAGCCCGACAACAAGAACAAGGACAAGAACGGAGGCAACCCCAACCCTAATCTAGGGGGGAACTCCGAGCCCTCTGGAGGGCAGTCTGGACGTACCACACGCTCACAAACGCAGGCCCAACAAGAACAAGGAGCCAAGCGTGAGCATGAAGGTGGTGATGACGGCAACGCTAAGAAGAGGAGCCGGTTCATGAGGATGGCCCGCAAATTGCGGAACAAGGGGTTCGAGGTGACCTGTCCCGCGGAGTTCTGACGGGGACGCTCTGGTGGCACCGAAGACCTGGTGTTTTGGGTACGTATCCGACTAGGGGGACGCGAATACCTGGGGGTATTGGACACTGGCGCCACCATATCTATAGTGGCCAAGAAAATTTTACCTTGTGGGAGCCTGAAGAACACCATGACCACCGCCGCTATACGCATGGGGGATGGACATGTGGCGCACAGCTGCGGGGACTGTGAAGTGGAGGTACCTATGGGCTCCAGGACTATCGCCCATCGGTTCTATGTGATGGACACTGATGCCTTCGACTTTGTACTGGGGACTGACTTCTTCGTGCAGCACTCCCAGATACAATCCCTGACGCTGCAAGCGCCCTACCTCCTCTACGTGGACCACGGCAGTGGCAGAGAGTCTGTGCCACTGGAGCAGTCGGAACATACCTCGAGTTACCTGAGGCTATCGGAGGAGGAGCCCTCTAACATGATGGCGGCCTCCAAAACTGAGGACTATCAACTATTGGGGGAAGTCCTAGACCAAGGTCTGAAGGAGTTGGGTTACTCTCGAGAAGACCTGAGTGTGGAGTTGTTCGCCAGCGACAAGCAGCATGTACTGGACCTTTACTGCAGCAAGGGGAAGAACTGCAGCTACAAATTTTACTGGCCCTCTTTCGGGATGGCCTACGGGAACCCCAGGTTCAGTGAACTGGGGAAGGTGCTGACCAAGGTGGCCTTGGAACGTTCCCGTATGGTCCTGTGTTCCCCCGATTGGGGAGCCCATGGGGGCAACGAGTACTGGCGAAACCTCCTGGACAGGCTGACTATCAGCTCTGTTCGTTTGCCTGATGAGGCCATATACGTGCCTCTGGGACGCAAGACGCCTATTCGGAAGCCCGGATGGGGGAGCATGCTCAGCGTGGTGGACGGAAGTCTTACCACCATTCCCTGGGAGGACCTGGACCCGACTCTGGTCCAGGCTATACAACGAGAAAGCGATGGACTCGCCTTGGGTGACTTGAAGGATTGCCTACGACCTCAAGATGCTGTTGAGAATACACCCGGAGGAGATGAGTACGTCGTGACTGACACCAACGCCCCCAACTCTCCCTGCCATGTACCTGTTCCTGATGGAGTCTCTGAGTGTGGACTATCTAAGCTACCTAGCTCTATCCACTCAGATGACGAAACTGAGCACGACGCCTTCTTCTTGCAGACCTGTGTGGAGGAAGTGGAGAACGCCGAGTACGTCGCCCCACTAAAACCCCTACTCTCCATGAGGGTGGAAGACCCCGTGGATGAAGAGCTGGACCCTCGATCCAGGCTCAGGGAGTATGCGGATTCCAAGAGGAAGTTGGTGGCGAAAAAGCTATGCTACGCGAAGCCTACCCGCAGCTCATGGCCACTGAAGCAAGGACGTATGGGAGACCTATCCCAACTGAAGGAGGACCTCGGACAGAAGATCACCACCTGGCAAAGGGAGGTAGATCTCAAGCTCATGAAGAGCGTGTGGGGCGCCCATGTGAGAACCCCAGAGGAGGACGACCTCTCCGAGGAATGTGTATGTGAACCCCCTCGAGCGTGCCTATGTTGCCATCGTCCACCGGAGATGGTTGAGCAAGACCTTCTATATGCCTACCAAGGGCTGAAGGATGCTACCGCGGGCGAAGAGTCGGTGGAGGACCACCTCCCGACGTCTATTCAAGGGGCAAGCAACCTACACTCCGACGAGGACATGGAGGACAAGATCAAGTTATTGGACCCGCGGGTAAAGATGCTTATAAGGACCTATCTGGAGGTGTTCGGAGAACTACCCCCTCCAGCCTCATGTGATAAGCTGGTACAGATGGACCTCAAGCTGAAACCCGAGTTCGTGGGTCACAAGATCCGGAGGAGACCCTATCCAGCTCCTATAGAGCAGGCCGACGAGATTGAGCGACAGATACAAGAACGTATCGACGCTGGCCTAGTCCTGGAGTACAAGGACGGGGACTACCCCCTACACTGCAGCCCCTGTCCCCTGGTGGCTAAACCTGGGTCTACAGCCAAACGGCTTGTAGTCGACTATGGAGAGCTGAACAAGAAGACGTTGAACCACTCAGGGTCCATTCCCAATATGGAGTCTACCCTGGAGAAGATAGCCTCCTGCCGCTACAAGACCAAGATGGACAAGCGAAGCGGATTCTTGCAAGTGGACCTGACGCCCAACGCACAGGAACGACTGGCCTTCATCACCCCTCAGGTGAGGGTGTTCAAGTGGAAGGTCATGCCGTTTGGCGTGGCTAACGCACCCGCTCTATTCCAAGAGCTGATGAACAAGATCTTGTCCATCCTATGAAGGAGACCTAAGGTGCAGGAGCTCATATCCCGTGGTGCCCAGATGGAGGCTCATATCGACGATGTATGCCTCGGTACCAATACCCAGGAGGATCACCTAATCCTCTTGGGTGAGTTCTTTGCGGTCTGCCAGGAGAACCACACTCGTCTCAAGCTGGAGAAGTGTGAGTTCATGCAGGAGACCATGCAGTACTTGGGGTTTGACGTTGGCTATGGGTCGTGGACCCCAGCGGCCTCTAATGCGAAACCCCTGATGGATGCCAAGGTACGACACGAAGACCCCAAGAGAGGACTTCATGATGTACGCAGTTTCATTGGGGCGTGCAACTTCTATCGCTGCCACATCAAGAACTTTACCTACACCAGCGCCGTTCTGACGGACTTGATCAAGAAGAGTACTACTTGGCGCTGGGGCCCACAAGAGCAACAAGCGTTTGACGAGCTCAAAGACAAGGTAGCCAACGCTAAGTGCTTGGGCGTGCCTAGGGCACAAGGGGAGATTATCCTGGTGACCGACGCCAGCAATGTGGGTGGTGGTGGAACGTTGTTCCGATGGCAAGCACTAGAGAAGGAGGAGTTCGACTCGGCCATTTCCCAATGGGGGCTGGAAAGTCTCAACCGAGATGGAACCCTCAAGCACAGCTACCCTGACGACAAGTGTGTCCTAGTACCTCTGGGCCACTGGAACTGGGAGTGGAACCAGGCCAGGGGGAACTACTCCACCTATGAGCAGGAATTGCTCGCGGGTATGCTGGTGCTATCCTCAAAAGCACGACTGTTGGGGAGTAACCCTGTGGTCTGGCTGTGCGACCAAGAAATAGTCCGCAGTTTCCAGAAGGGTCCCCCACCTGAGAAGGCCAAGCTACGTCGCTGGTGGACCTACCTCAGTCAACTACGGCTGACGGTACACCATATCCAGGGAGTGAAGAACGTGTGCGCCGACTACATCAGCCGCAACAACTTCGACGCCCTGATTGGTGCCCGGTCTGAAGCGCTGGCTAAGGAGGCGTTCAGCCGTATGGACGTACACCTAGACCTGAACATGACCATGATACGCCCCGTGGATTGACTCCAACAATCGGAGTACCTGAAGGAGTTTGGGTATATCTACAAGCGCCTGGAGAAACGCCTTGAACCCCTCCTGGTCAACCAGGACCAGTGGAAGAGGGACAAGAGCTACTTCTGGCACGAGGACCGCACCGTGGTGCCTAGTGACCGAGTCCCAGCGCTGCTGAAGTGGACCCATGAGTCCAGTGGTCATGTGGGTGCTGACCGTACCCTGAGGCTGTTCAAGCAGTGGTTCCACACTACGTGGACTGACGACCAACTGCGGAAAACCCTCCAGCCTATTATGGACAAGTGCCCGTGCAGGTCCTGTAAACCAGGGGATATCAGGGACAGAGGTCTCTACTCGACCCTGCCCATCCCTCACTGTGCTAACAGTGTTCTATACGTGGACTACACGGAGATGTCGAACTTCGGGGGCTATGACTTCGCCCTCGTGGTAACCTGTGGGTTGACCAGGTTTACCAGGGTGTTCCCATGTACCAAGCACATTACCAGAGAGGAGACTTTCAAGATACTCCTCGAGGAGTGGTTTTGTGTCTATGGACCGACCAAGGAGATCAACTCTGATGAGGACGTACGAGTACGCTCAGATACTGGCTGGTACAAGAGGGTCCTGAGATCCCTCAATGTCCAGGTGTCTACGGGGATTCCCTACTCTCACACGAGCAACCCTCTATGTGAGCGACAGATTCGTGTCCTGAAGGAGAACGTCAGGATATGGTGCAAAACTGAACGCACCAGAGACTGGGTGAGACTACTCCCCGTCATAACCTTGATGATGAACTCCCAAGAGAGTTCAGCTACTGGCTACTCGCCACATGAGCTATTCATGGGGCGCCCGGCATGGTTCCTACATGCCCCCTATCCAGAGGACACCCATTCTTCTGTGGGTGAATGGGTCCAAGAGCAACAAGCGAAGGTGGACAAGGCCAAGGCTATGCTCCAGAGAGTGAGGGAGCGTCAGTGGAACAAGAAGAACAAGCACCGTGTACCGGCCACCTACCAAGAGGGGGACTGGGTGCTGGTGCACCACAGTCGACTACCCGCCTGGCCACGCTCTACCAGCGATGACCCATACTTCGGGCCGTACAAGATCCTATCTGTGGATGGACACCGTATCACCTTGCGGCGTTCTCCCCGTCTAGGGGGGACCCTGGTGTGCGCTGCTCAACACCTGAAGCGCTACCATGATCCTGAAGACCTCTGTGGGGAGGAGTGGGAGCTGAACGACGAGGAAATCGCCGCTCTGGACCTACAAGGGGCTGCCAGCACTATGGAAGTTGAGGGTGAACTCCCCGACATGAACGCCGAGGAGATGGCTAAGGAGGGCTTCTACCTGGTGAAGTCTGTCCTACGCGACCGCTATCGCCAGGGTTGGCGCTTCCTCACCCTCTGGGAAGGGTTTGGAGTCGAAGAGGCCACCTGGGAGCCCTTCTCTGCATTTGTTCTACCTGAGGGACGCCTAAACTCACTTCTGGTTGACTACCTGTCCCAGAACAACCTTGGTGGGTTGCTGAGGCTCGCTGAGACGCTTGCCTCCAAGACTAAAGCTAGGGACTGAACCTTACCCTTACCTGCCAAAGCGTATGTGTGAGGGTGCTAGTCCTAAGGTCCTGAGAGCAAGCCGCAGAAGTGGTGTCCTAATTATACCCAAGTCTGCGCCCTTGCTAAACCTGGAGGGTTGGCCCAATTTCTGTGCTGGCGCAAAACCTTTGGGGAATACCCAGCGTACTAATCCAGGTATTGTTTTCCCTACCTATCTATCTACTACAGGGAGGGGTGGCCAAAAGCTATGAAGGCATGAAAACGCCTTTCTGCTATGTGGCCAAAACACTGACCTAACCACTGCCGCAGCCCACCAACCCTGCTAAAATTGCAGGAAACGGGTGGGACAGTGACACTCACACTACAGGTCCTACACACCCTACAGTGGCACCATCCTGGTGGGCGAGCACTGGGGCAACTGGCTCAAGCCCCCACCCAGGACTACCACTCCTACACGCACGCACACTCTACTGGGCGTTGCGAAGTCAAAGGTGTCGTGGGTCCTAGCGACCCTCCTGTGAAATGACAAGAGAACACAGCGCTGCTAAGCAACTGTGGCCTAACAGGGGACGCCACAACGCGTTTCCCCTGCTAGGGCTTGGAGGGAAGGAGTGCTCTCGCGTGCAAGGCGCAGATGTCGATGAAGTCGGACTGCCTGCTCTGCCACAGGCGGAGCGGGGTTACTTGTTTGTGTGATCTGCGCCCTTGTTTAGCAGGGCATAAAAAAAGGCTGCTGCACCAATCACCCTACCTGCCCACCTGTAAAACAAAGGCAAATGAAAGGGCGTTTGCGGCGGAGGAACCAAGCCACACTCCAGGTATTATACCCTTCTCAGTGTGACCTATAATACACTGCCTGCAAACACGCTGGAAGACCAGCTACCCTTGTCAAGCAAGCAAGCGTTAAGGGACTCCTCAGGTTCTCTTACAGAACGTACCGAGGAGCCCCTGGGTAGCCTAAACAAGGTTTACCGTGCGCACTTCGCTTGGCCTACCCTTTAATGCGTGTGTGAATGGGCGAGCATGCACTTGGGTCGTGGGCAAACCTGCCCATCTTCACAGCAATCTTGACTCCACCAGGTGGTGGCCCCGCCTGGGCGTACCTACCTTACCTACCGCTGGGAAGTGAAGCAAGGTGAGAGGAAAAACAGGGGGCACACGAAGAACGTTGCTATGCACTTGTGTGTATGTCTAATCACCCTGATCTGACCGCTAATCATCTGCAATCTTTCTAATCAATCCCTCTATCGCGTTCTATCTTTGTTACCGCTGCCACAAGGCTCGTTCACGGAGACACGAGACGAGCAATGTGTATGCGGCATGCGAGACGAACATACCTGTAGTTTATACCTGATTCATTGAAGTCTTTTCGTTCATTTTCGAATTCTTGAATTTTTGAAGCTTCTATTAGTGTGGGTGGAATCTGTATGTTTATTTATTAATGTGTGTCTCGTCATTTTCAAGACTACGTGAGACATACGTTTATAATTCCATTATTTCCCTATTTTCCGGCGCTTCGCTAGGAACCGCTCCTGCGCGCCGCCATTTTATGCGTATGAATTTCTGGATTTAAAAAATCCAGAGATGACTATAATTTCTATAAAAATGTGCTTCTGATGCACAATTGGATTCTGCTCAGGTGTGTCGTTTCAGAAAAATTCTACGCCGTCATTTGACGGATTTTGATGTCGTCACTTCGTTTCTGCGTGGATTCGTCCATAATTCTCCCATTCCTGCCTCTGCAGATACCCACGCGCAGCCTCGCTGAGTAGGCCGTGTTCGTGCCGAAACGCAGGTGCCTGGAGAGACTGAGCAGAACCAAGACCCCACCAAGGGGCAAATTAATTTCTTTCTCGACTCCCTTCGCCCCAAGACAGGTCACAGGTCGCCAGCAGGTTTACGAGAACCGATGCGAGTGTGTATATTGTGTCTTGCGTTTGGGTTGTGTCGACGCTGCGTCTTGGAGGGAGGATTGCATATGCACATGTTTGGCATGCTCCCATACTAACCCAACCAAGCCACAGGAGCCCCGGCAGCGCCATGAGCGATGAGTCTTCTGTAGGATATGTTACAAACAAAGCAGCAAAAGAGCGCCAGCCATGGTGAGCGCTCATTTTTCAGTGTGAGGGAGACTGTAGGTATTTTAAAGTAGATGTGGAAACCAAGGAAAGGCCAAGAAAAATTCCCTTTTTCCTAGAATGCGACAGTGTTGGCCACCACAGCACAAGGGGGGAGTAAGAAAAAGTGCTTTTCCATTGCTTTGAGGCATACTCTAGTTGTATTAGAGATGCACTGAGCATCCATGCATTTTAATCTTAGTATTGGTCCCACCAAAACTGGTGATAACACATTTTGACCTATGGAACCAAACACCCAATCAGGAGATGGAGTGGACCCCTTAATCCCCTTTCAATGTCAAGCTATTCATCTTTTCCTGAGTTGACTGAGCACTGACATACCTAAGGTAGAGCCTCTGAATTTATCTATGTTTTTCCATGAATTCTTAGCTATCCTAGTGGTATGCACATTAGGGGGCTGGGCACCTCTTTTTGAGAGGTCCTGGGTTCAATTCCTGGTCAGCCTAGCTAAGTAGGAAGGTCCCATGTGACATGGCAGTGACCTCATCGCCACATACCATGCCACCTCAGCACATATGGGACCCAAAACAAAGAGTGCACATCTCCTAAGATGGCACTATGGAGAGGGAGTGACCCTGAGGCAGTTTTCTAACTCTTTTCCCAAAACATTTCAGCTATCTTTGTGAATATGCATTCATTTGTGACCTGAGTTGCAGTTTCTGTGAATATCCAATCATTTTTCACTGTTTACACTGCAGCCCTTCATGCTTTGATCCTGAATTACCTTCTCCTTGCACACTTCTGGCTTGGGCTATCCTGGATTGACTTGGACTTACTGTATTTCAATAAACAAAAGCTTTTCATCTCCCAAAACAAGCAGCAGGACACCCTACAGCAACAGCAAGAAGCAGGAGAAGCAAAAACACAGTGCTGAAAACACTATAAACCTTTCTCGTTCGAGTGCCTGAGGTGGGAGAGCGCTGGTCGGTGTTTGTACCCGAACATCGACCCAAACTTAGGCGGCTCAAGTTGCATGGTATAAAAAGACAGAAAGAGCCCGAAATACAGGGCCTCATAAAACACCAAAAGAAACATTGTTTGGCTTGCTTGAAATCAAGCCGTTTCTGAAACACCAGGAGAACTCTCATGTGAAGAATTCCGGCCCTTTTTCTGGTCCTGATGGGTCCAAAAAATGCATGTTTTGGGGCAATTGACTGTTCCTTGCGCGAGGCCCTGCGCAAAGAGCAGTCCATTGCCCCTCCAAAGCGAGGTAGTGATGGTAGAATTTATGAATCAAGCAGGCATTGATTCTTGATTGACATTACAAGCACCCTTGACTTGATCACATGGTACCATATGTTTACGCGGGCGGACATTCGGCGCTCTAAACAAGCCTTGCAAATGTAATTGATGATTCAGGAAATCATTTCTACTGTTGTTGCCTTCCTAAAAAAAAGAGCACATATGTTGGAGCTGTTGCACAGGGTGCATCCTCAAGCATGGCTGATGATGGAGACCTGCCGAAAACTAGGGGGACCGTCAAGCAAAAAAAAAAATCACTGGTGGCACATGAGGCATTTCCACTCAACGGATGACGCTGAGCTGGACAGCCACGACCCTTGTAGCTTGGGCTGAAGGAAAGTTGATCCTCCCGTTGTTCACTATGAATCAAAGTAAATTTTGCAAACAAAATATAAATTCGCCATGCGTCGTTCTTTTTTGAGCGTGTTTTTGGGCCCCAAAAATTTATTTTGTGGAGAGCAAAATGCAAGAATGCCAGAACAATTGATCCTCCCGTTGTTGACTATGAGTCAAAGTGAAGGAGGTTCCCTCAGGGAAGCAGTCTGCCACGTGCAGGGGCTAAACAAGCCCAAGAAAAGTTTTCCCGCCTCTGGGGGTGCCGGCTCTGGGAAATTTCAATGACTCAATGACAGTTCAGGTACCTGTTGTGACAAGTTGCTTCAGTGAAGTTTGTGCGTAAGCGCTATCAGGTGAGAACCCATCAGAATGGTACAAAAAATATTTTCTTGGCTTTTTTTTGCGCGAGGCTTTGCGCAAGGGGACTGCAATGCAGTCCCAGAACTTGAAGGTCACCACCTCAAAATTCTTTTCTCTAGCAGTGCAAATCAAAAATGAAAGCGTGGGGTGGCTGACAAGACCACTCGACCCTGAAGCCGTCTTTTCAAAGGAAAATGAATTGATTGAGGTTTGTGGTTTATTAAGTTATGCGCGAAGCCTCGCGCATGGGGCAGGCCTTGAACCACATGTTGCATATGCTTTGCACTGATATTCAATCCTCCATGGTTATGTTTTAATGCTCTTTAGTCTTGATTGCGCGAGCCCCCGCGCACAGAATTCAATCACTAATGCCTTTTTCCAGGTATGCGATGTACATGAAGAACACATTTTGATGTTGCAATCATTTGTTCTGCACACCATGTTCATCTGTCAAACAAGGGGAACACCAAAAGCATTTATGGGTTAGTTTCCGCTCAAAGAACATCATTGTCCACTGAAATAGTAACTTTTGTTTGGTTTTCGGCTGTCCGAAAAGAGGCACAAACTGGCACAAACGGTAAGAAAGATACTTTCTTTGGACTAATAATCTGTATTTGAAAAAACAGAGCCTCTGAAAAACCTTTTTTTTGCATGGTCCATTCAGATTGGGTGCACTTGATGTGATTTTGACGCGGCAACTTGAGCCTCCTAAGACGAAGGGAAAGTCGATGTTGTTTGGAGTGGCCCATATGAAGTTCTTGAGGTGCTCCCCAAGGGCAAGAACGACATCCCTGCCCCCTTCGATTGGTTGCGCGTTTTTAATCGCGACAGCATTAAGCCCTACATCCACCGGGAGGGACAGCCAGTGTGGAAATTCCCGATGCTGCCTGTCAAGACTGGAGCTTCCCCTCAACTTGTTAAGATTTTGGCTAGAAATTGAGCGGGATCTAAAAAGCGCTGCACATTCCTGTACCGCTGTGAACAGAATGCCAACACGTGGTCTTGGAAGTCGCTCGAAGCTCTAGAGGAGGACCCAGTGTACCTTGAGTTCCTTGCACTCCACCCGGAGTAACCTCACCTCTTTGCAGTGTGAATTTGCAAAACCTCATGCGGGGTTCCGGGGGGACCACTGGAACGTCAACCTTTGGTCCTACTCCCCGGACATCCCGAGCTTCCTCTCGACCTCTGCCCTCTCGAGCATCACCGTGGAACATCATCGATGTCGACGAGGACAACGGCAATGGCGACCACGATGGCGACGGTGCCGAAGCCCCAGTGACATCCACCTCAGCTCGCCGCTGTGGATCAGTTGCGTCAGCGCTGGCCCGACCGAGTCCATCACTGGCACCGTTCCCGGCGCCGAACTACAGCCAGTCCGCGTATGCCGGTAGTTTGAAAGGCAAAGGAGGCCCCTCATTTGAAGGAGGCAAAAGAGCTCCGAATGGCCTTGAAGGTGTGCCCCCCCCAGGCTAATTTGCCGGAGTAGCACCAAAGGGTCGGATCTTCATGCCAGGAGGCACAACAGGCTTGGAAATGGTCGAACGAGCCCTGGCGAACTGGCCTATCCTGGAATCGACCTGGGAAGAGGGACCCCCAACCGACATTAACCCCAAAGTTTGTAAGTTATACGGGTACGCTCCCCAGGACGACGCCAAATACCTTCGACAGCAATGCACAAGCTATGAGGAGCCTGTTGCTCAGTCCCACTCTTCAGAGGAATGGGTTCATTCACAAACAGAGTGTTTCGATCCCGAGGAAGACGAGGATCCACATAGAACTTTATGACGTCCAAAAATCCCGAAACCTGCAGCATAAAAAAAACACCCTTTTAAGTAGTTCAGCATATTGTAAATTGTGTTCGAACGCTCTGTGTGTCCATACAACATGCCTCTTTGCATCCAGCACCCCCAAAAGGGGGGGGCTGTTCAACTACTTGTCTGAGGCCAAAAAACTCAATTTTTGACCATCAAACGCCCATTTTTGGGCACCTTTCCCATGAAAAATGGCTCATTTTGGTGCATGCGCATGGTGTCAATTGTGCTTTGGTGATCTGTATGCCTCTACGACCTGCTCTTTTGCATTCAACGCCCTCCAAATAGGGGGGAGGTCTTCAACTGCTTGTTTCAGGCCAAAAACGTTCAATTTTTGACAAACAAAGGTCTTTTTGGCCGTTTTGTCATCAAAAACGGCTAATTTTGGTGCATACGGTTGCTCTACATCTTATTGTGGTGATGTATCTTCCTCTACACCCTGCTCTTTGGATCTCACACACGCTCAAAATAAGGAGGGGGTCTTCAACTGCTTATCTGAATCCAAAAAAACTCCATTTTTGACCAAAAAAAGGCCATTTTTGGCAGTTTGCTCTACAAAAAATGACAGGTTTTGGTGCATATGCATGCTGCAAATGGAGGTTTTGGGAACTTTATGACTCTGGAACGTGCTTTCCCGCATCCAGCCCCCTCCAAATAGGGGAGGTATCTTCAACTGCTTGTCTGCGGCCAAAAGACACAATTTGTGACCAAAAAAGGCCATTTTTGGCCATTCTTTCATGAAAAATGGCAAACTGTGGTGCATACGGATGCTGTAAATGGGGCTCTTGTGATTTGTGTGCCTCTCCAACCTACTTCTTCGCAACCAGCACCCTCAAAATAGGAGGGGGGTCTTCATATGCTTGACGAACTCCAGCACATGGGCACATTCAGAATGAAGCCACTCTATCGATTTGGGACACACAAAGATGTCCCACTCGCAGAAGAATGTAACAAACTCGACCAGCAGGTGCTTGTCATCGCGTCAAGTGAAGGGGAGGGCTGGTGGGGGGTGTCGTTCCGCCTGCCATACCACCGTTTCCGCCACCACCTTACCCTGCGGCAGGGATGGTGTACCCACCCCCACCGGCGTACCCGGCTGTGCCATCGCCAGCGTCCGTGCAGCAGCACCCGCAGGGCGGCGGGACGGCGTGGCGGGCACAGGGAGGGAAGGGAGAGGAGCACAAGAGGGCATGGGAGAGGATAGGGGAGGAAGAAGGGAGGCTGGGGGAGAGGGAAGCACGGACCATGGGAGGAGCGGCCGGGGTGGCGGAGGAATGGGCGGAGGGGCAAGGCATGCCACGGGGAGGGGAGGCGCAGGCAGTCAAGGAGCTGTAGAGAGCGTTGGCGGATCTGCAGAGAAGGCTGGAGAGCGTTGAGAGGGCAGAGCGGGAAGGCGAGCGGCCCACAGAGCTGGCACGGGAGAGCGGGGGGTCTGATGGTCGCCCCCCACTACAGCCATTCAGGCAGCTGGCTATCCCACCAGAGCTGGAGAGGGAGATGCAGGAGAGGGCATGGAGACAGATCAGGCTTGAGCCAAGGGTAGTGAAGAGAGAGTTCTTGACCTAGGGGTGCTGAAGGGAGAGTTCTTGACCCAGGGGTATTGAAACGAGAGCTCTTGACCCAGGGGTACTGAAGAGAGAGTTCTTGACCCAGTCAGGGGTGAGGCAGCAAGGCTGGCGGAGAGGGACAGGAAGGTGGCGGCGCGGGAGCGCAGGGTGCGGGAGGAGGAGAAGGCGGTGGCCCAAGGGGCGCACCGGGTCCTCCCGGTCCTGCCGGTTGCCGTCCGGGAAGAGGGCCAGAGGGCAGGTAGGGGTGGCTGGGCAAGCGAGGGGAAAGCGGCGCCAGGTGGAGGGGAAGGGAACAGGGGAAGCAGAGGGTGCGCCGCGGCCCGCCAGCCCAATCCCGAAGCCGATGCCGACAGATATAGGCTCGGAGCTGCCACCGCCGCGGCGTCATGCGCCGCAGCCGGTGCGGAGGGAGCCCGGGATGGTCCAGAGGTGGAGGGCTGAGGGTGTGGCGGAGCTGGTCGGCTACGTGAAGTGGGCGGCAAGGACGAGGGGGGGGCGGGAGAAGCCAGGGACCCGTCCCTTCAGCGACCTTGTTGGCAGGGTAGGGGGGCCAAGAGAAAGGGGGCCTGAGATGGAGGAGGGCCGATGGAGGAGGATGCCCGGACAGGCGCTCCTGGGGGTGAGCCTGGACCGTCCCCGGGAACGGGGGAAAAAGCCCAGGGTGCGGATGCTTAGGGAGCATTTGCAGAGGGAGGGGTGGTACGAAGGCGAGGCGTAGGGCGGGGCAGGAGCAGGACCGCAGTGCTCATGCTCGTCATCACGTGCGTGACGGGATGCAGCGCCAGGCACACGGAAGGTACAGAAAGGACGGACAGGCCTGGGCTACAGGCTACAGGCGGGGAGGACTCAAGGGGTCGGCACGGGAATGAGATGGTCGAGGACAGGCGTAGGGGAAGCATGGAGTAGGGGACGGGCGAGGGGACGCGGAGGGTCAAGAAGTGGCGGGGACACGGCCAGCAGTAGAGGAGGGCCAGCGTGGCGTACAAGATGACAGCCGAGGACATGGACTCCCCGAGGAGAGATCAGGGTAC
The DNA here is from genome assembly GCA_964036045.1 of Eutreptiella sp. 'Long Island Sound 2002'. Lineage (NCBI taxonomy): Eukaryota > Euglenozoa > Euglenophyceae > Eutreptiales > Eutreptiaceae > Eutreptiella > Eutreptiella sp. 'Long Island Sound 2002'. The sequence continues at coordinate 44,575,100 of OZ038378.1, read as the reverse complement.
GCGGCGGCAGCGGCTGGAACGATGGGGTACGGTAGCGCCGACGGACGCAGACGCAGCGGCCGGGCAGCAAGGCGCCGGGGAGCCAGCGAGTGTAAGGCACCAGCAGAGTGGGGTGACGGTGAAGAAGATGGACTCTGCACCGGGGACCTGAACGTTGGAGGCGTACGGAGACGCAAGAGGGAAAAGCGGCGGGTACAGCGCCTGAGGGAGCACCGGGGCGGCCGACACAGCGCGGGCTGAGATGCCCCCATGCAGGGCGGGCACACGGCAGGGGTCGGTCGGCACCTGGGGTGAGAGGCGGATGAAGGGTGCAGCGTTACACGGGTATCCCACAACGAGGCGTGGAGGCGCCACACCCGGCGTACGGAGGTCGGGGTCAGCGCCCGGCGGGTGTTACGACACGGTGGCACCGGAATCCGGGCAGACTCCGCGGCGCGCGGCAGTATCAGCCGGCGTGCACACGAGCGGGGTCAACCGACAGCAAAATGGTGTCAAAGCAGGGCAGACCTCCCTGGGAGGTGGCAAGCCCGATGCACGGAGACCAAAGAGGGTGCGGCGGAGGTGCCAAAGGGCGCAGGAGAGGCCAGCGCACCGAGGGCACGGCCGGTACTGGCCAGGGAGGAGCCACACAGGAAGTTCTGTGAACGCCGGCGTGCCGCACAAAGGTCACCCACCGTCAGGGGCCAGAGTGAGAGGCCTGACTTGATGCAGAGGCTGTTGGTACCCGTGGAGTACGGCGAGCGGTGGTATTGAACCGGGCAGCATTACTTGATGCGCTGGGCTAGTGGGGATACTCAGCGTGGTGTCGAGACTGACATTGGCCAGTCGAGTACATCCGGCGGTGACATGGAGCTGGGATGCCCGCTCGATGCGCTGGGCCTACCAGGATCGCTCTTTGGCTTTCGCGGGCCCCATGGGCGGTTCATTCTTGCCTGCCGCGAGAGGGATTGCTTGTTTCGTCCACCAGCTCTCTTCTTAACAGTTGTCGTCCCATCATCTTACCCATCCACATACATGACCACATTCCAGTCTGCATGTTAATGCTCTCCCTCTCCGTATACCTATAGCGTTCCGATTGAGGTGAGCGTCAGGAATTGCGGGGGTAGCACATAGCTTGGGGACGGTAACGCTTCAGAGTAGACAGGGTGAGGGTACGACCCGACCCCGAGGGAAAGGGTAGGGACATCGGAGTAGGGCATAGGTGAAACCCACGAGTGGAAAACACGGCTGAAAGAACAGCAAAGGCAGTGACAGCGGACAGTAATGTACAGACAGAAGGAGGCAAGCCGCGCCCCTCTGGGGGACGGCGGGTAGGGAAGCGGTGAGGTGGTGAGTAGAGGCGAGATGAAGAGGCAGGGGGAGAGGGCGCAGGGCGGCGAGGCAGGGGTAGCACAGAGGTGAGCAGGGGGCACACGCAGCGCGCGCGTGAGCAGCGATGAGCGCGACAGGAGAGGCAACCAGGGGCAAAAGCAGGAGACCTCGAGGGGCAGGGCCGCGCGGGGAGAGGGGGACGCAGGGGGCCAACAACGGCACTAAGGTGCACCACGTCTCGCGCAGAGTGACGCTATGTGAAGACCAGCATTGAACCGTACCGGCCGCCCCGCCCAACTATCAGGGAACTGATGGAGGGGAGGCCGGCGGGGGCAGACGAGGGGGAATCCCCCCGAAAGCGTACCGCGGGAGGCCGCCCAAGTCGGCCTACAGGACGGAGGAGCGCGCGAGATACAGCCCGAGCGTGGGGATGAGCAGCAGAGAGCACACGGACCAAGAGAGCAGCAGTAAGAGGGCGGGCGGGAGACAGGCGAAGCGAGGGGGGTAGGGGAGAGAATAGAGGGAAGAGAGGAGAGTGACGCGAGGGAGGTGCGCCCACCTGGCTTGGCCGGGGACCGCCAATGGCCACGCCCCTGGGAGCGCGACGGGACCAGAGACGAACACCGAGGGGAGCCGTGACCCGATGACCAGTGCAGTGCTGACGTGCGTGCATGCCGGCAGGAGGGTGAAAAAAACAAAGAAATGCGGCAAGGGCATGAAACCACAGGTCAGGAGGCACAGAGGGAAAGGGGGGGGGGGGGCAGTCCACGAAGAAAAACACATACGCCAAAAAAAAATCACATGCACCGCCTGAGGGCGCACAGCACAGGGCGAACAGGCGGCGGGGGAACGGGTACGAGCAAACGGTGCAGATGAGGGGCCGCGGGTAACGCTCGACAGGGGAGAGAAAAACGTGGGAGGCCCGGTGGGGAACAGGCACGGGCACCGTGAAAAGCGGGGGTGGGGCCAGGAAGAAGGGCCCCCAACAGGTCCAGAAAGAAACAAACCATCCAAACAAAAGGGGGCGGGAAGGGAGCGACCCGTGCAAGGCGCACGAAAATGTCCCGGGATTGATGAGGATCCAGTGGGCCCGCGCCACTGGGTTGCTGGCGGCCCGGTGGGGTATAAACACGGGATGAGGGATCGGAAAAGGGGACGGGACCAAGAGGGGAGTGTGGCTAGGGCCGCACAGCAGCTCCAGGAGAACGGGAAAACACGAGACGCGGGTAGTAGGCCGTGATGAGTGACGGGATGTGGCAAAGAGGAATGGGATGTCGCGGGGTTATGAACAAGGGAACGACGGGTGGCAGAAAACGCCGAGCAACAGCCCTGTGGGATTGGGAAACCAGTCGCCATGGAGTGGTGAACCATGGGCAAACCATGGGGAGCCTGACCATGGGAAGCCGGGAAAATGCCCTGAACTCCAGGACAGCCGTGAGGTGTCCGCAGGGGTGAGGTTTAACCCTGAGGTCCCCGGGTCACTGGCCTGACTGCACGTAGGTTCACGCGTTAGCGGCACCTGGGGAACGTTGAAAGGGTCGCCCTCAGGCCTCCAGGCGCGGATGGACGACACCCGAGCTGAGTGGGTACTCCAACCCGGGAGGGATGGGGAGTGGTGGAATGTGGTTGAGAGCAATGCTGCGCTGTCAGCGACAGCTATTCACAGGGAACCCGCATGCACGCACCCAAAGGGCTGTGCTAGGGGAGGAAGGCCGGGGGATCCTTCGATGGGTGACCGGAAGGAGCTCAGACGGTGAGGGCAGCGACTAAAGGAAGCCCACCGCCGAACATGCCCCAAGGGAACCTGGTTGAAGTTCCCGGCCGTGAGGTGAAACAGGGGTCGCCAGCGGAACTGATGGTGGAGAGCTCTGCCTCCCGCCAGTGGCGGCCACCATGTAAAACAACTAGGGAGATGACAGATGAGGCTGCAGACGCGGCTGTCCTTACTTACTTACTTACTTTGACCAAAAAACGGCACATTTTGGTGCATACGGATGCTGTTAATGGGGCTTTTGTGACTTGAGTGCCTCCATAACCTACTTCTTCGCAACCAGCACCCTCGAAAAAGGAGGTGGGTCTTCAAACGCCTGTCTGAGGCCAAAGAAAACCCAATTTTGACCAAAATACGGCCTTTTTTTGGCCGATTTTTGATGAAAAATGGCACATTTTTGTGGATACGCATGCTGTAAATGGAGTTTACATTGCCTGTGTGCCTCTCTCACCTACTTTTTAGCATCCAGCGCCCTTGAAATTGGGGGGGTCTTCAAATGCTTGTCTGAAGCCAAAAAAATCAATTCTTTTCCGTTGCGATACGGGATATGACGACTGATTCCCTTGTTCTGTTCAGTGTCCGGATGGAACCAATCATCATGGGTCGACAATTTGTGGAAGGGAGGGACGAAGGCCTCCAAGTACCAGTCCTCACGATTGGACATTTTGTGGAGCTGAGAGCCCAACGCCCCAAAAAACGAATCATGGGACGACCAATCATCGGGGTTGAACGCTCCCAAAACGCGAGCTTCCACTTGAACGAACCAATCCACTTCCTACGTCGAAGAAGAACACAATGATGACACCCTCGGAGATGGTACCTACGATGGTGCTACCTATAATGATGGCACTGAGGACAATTTGTACGTCGCGCAGAGTTGGTCGAGCCCATCTCCTAGCTACAATTTTGTTTCTCGATCAGAACCGCTGTGGCAGCCATATTATATGGAGCAATACGAAAATCAGATCGAGACTGTCGACGAACTCTGGCACCTGGGGACATTCCGAATGAAGCCACCCTATCGATCTGGGACACACAAAGATGACCCACTCGCAAAAGAATGTACCAAACTAGATCCGCAAGTGCTTGTCATCGCGTGGAGTGTCATGGCCGGTCAGCTACGAGGCCATCATTTCTTGACGCCGCTTCACGCGGAAGTTGTGTGGAGGACAAATGCCACCATTTTCGATCTGCGCGACATTGTCGACATAGACAGCTGGCGCAAGACAGCGCCGTTCCCCTTTGAGACGATGCGAAGCGCGCCTGACACATCCGCACCAAGCTACCAATGGTACGAGAAGATCTGGATGGCGTGTCAGAATTTTCGAAGGGCCCTTGTCGACTGGCAGAAATGCAATGAAGAACTCGACTGGGGATACAGGAACAACGTCGTGGAGACAGAGCTACCCGACCGAATCACACGCCTCAACCGCATGCATCAAGAGATTTGTGTGATCGAGGACCTGATCCATGTCGCCGATGGAATCAACCTCCTCTTCAGGGACCAAGGTTTGTGGACAGCAGCGAAGATGCGCCGGTCGGCACCATCTGCTATCTCAATTCTTGGATTCCTTCGAGACCTCCAGAAGGTTTGCGGAACGAATGACTGGTTATTCGAAGATCGAGCAGCCTTTCTCGCGTAAATGGTTGACTTGCTTCCTCGATGACACGAACTTCGAAGCCTTCGAGGTGCCACTCGACTCGGGTACAAGAGGTACCAGTGTGCCGCCGTTCGAACCCCAGGATCTCATGGTCCAGATTCAAGAGTATCATCGACTGGGACAGTCGACTGGTCCGTACGCCTACAATGCGGTCACACCAGAAGCCCCAATCGACCGGGTCCAGCTGGCGACGATTTACCAGACTGGCCCTGGACACGTCAGATACTACGACTTCGACAAGGAAATTCGAAGGTTCGCATGTCTTCATCCGACCGATGAAACGTACCTCAACCTTTTTCTTTTCGAGAACTCCACTGATCTGGGTCGACGCCTGGGTACTTCGAAGAATGTAATGTCTCCCTTCAAAAGCTGATGCAAAAATGGACGATACTGGCGTCGAGAAGTCGCCTTTCGAAGAGATGTCTTTCTCGATGAACGGGAACAGCTCAAGTACAGCGGTTCGCCTGCAAGTGACCCGTTGCATCCGGATCCTGTCGACCTCCGATTCTTGCCGGCGGATTCGAACGCCTATCAACATCACTTCGACGTGCCGATGTTCAAGTACCTCATGTCGATTCTGCACGACTTCAAAGCTGCCTATAGACGCAACGTCCAATGCCAGGACCAAGTTCTCGAGGCAGCCATTGTCAACACAGCCTCGAGCCTTGTGACTGCAGAGGCAGTTCTATTCGCCCTACACAGCGCTCTCGCCGATGGACAGTATCTGCATCAACACCTCGGTCGACTCCAAGTCCACTCTCGAACATGCAGTCTCGAGATCATTGACCGATACGCCCTCGGTCTTGGAGTCGACGACGTCAGCGCAATCATCATTGCTCCGAGAGTTTCGATAGCTGACACACCGTGGTTGGCGAGGGGACACGCGAACTGGTCAGTTCTACCACAGCGATGCCGCTGGTACTGGTTCGAAGCAAACATACCGATGGACCACCAGTCGCAATGAAGCGCTGTCCTTCCAGGCCACCCTTCGGACAGATTTGTGGAACCCTGCCATCTGGCAGCCCTGGAACCTTTGGGATTTCTTTACGACCAAGTCGCAGACACTGGGACCGGGATAGTTTCGAGCTCTTGCCCGGGAGCATGTCTGCGTATTCGAGTACAAGTGCCTTGTCGACGGGCGGCCTGGCGATCCCAATCTTCCATTGATCAATCATTAATCTGGTATCCTGAGCGGGAGCAGCCAAAAGCCAGGCGGAAAGCACGAAAGAGGGACAAGCGCACGGAGAGCCGAGAAGCGGAAGGCCAACAAAACAAACAACGCAAGCGCCAAGGCCCAGGGCACCCAGGGGCCGGAAACCAGAGAAAGCCGGAGACAACGGGGGCGCACGGAGAAAGAAGAAGAAGGAGAAAAAAAAAACACCAAGGCCACAAGCAGGAGCGACGAAACCCGCGGGACACAAAGGGGGGGGGGGGCGGGGGAGCAACCACCAAAGAGCAGCCAACGGCCAAGCGAGAGAGCCAAACGAGGGGCGAGCAAGGCAGCGGGAGGCCGAGAAAAACAACCAACGAGGAACGGCAACAGCAGCGAAAGAGAAAAGGGCAACCCCAGCCCGGAGGGGGCCAAGCAAAGCAGAAAGACAAAGCGGCCAAAGGAAAAGATGAGGCGCACCAGAACGCGCCCGGGAGGCCGGCCCGCCCGACCCGGCCAAGAAGAGCACGCACACGCAAACACGCACGGGACCCGGGCGTGGCGTCCTCCGACCCGCAAGGGGAGGTGTCGGCGTCCACACGAAACAGCCCCGGTGCACCGGCCGAGTCCCCCGTCGAACGACGGACGGTACGGGAAACCGGACGCGTCAGTGACCGGGTCCACACGCCAACCACCGCAGCGCACGCAGCCCAAGACCGACGCCGGAGGGACCAGCCAGGGACAACCCCATCGCGGGGCCCCGAACGGGTACGACGCGGAGCGAGCCCAGCGCCCTTGCCTCGGCGGGGGCCAGCGGCAGGCACAATGAGCCCGGTTCTCGGCCGGCCTCCGCGTGCCCCGCGCAGCCACCCAGTAAAGCCGGGGGCGCAAGCTCCCGGGGTTCGTAAAGGCACCACGGCGTCGGGAAAGCCGACCGGAGCACCGAGAGCGACCGGACCGGACGAGGCGCGGCGCACCACGCGGGGCCACGAGGCACGCCAGAGAGGCACGCCGCCGGCCACAACCAAGGCACACAGACAGGTGCCAAGCAGCGACGGCCGCCGGGTGCCACAAACCCGGAGAGCACGCACAACACGCAACGAACCACGGCACATGAACAGGTGCCAGGCAACAGCCAACCCACACACCACAAACCCCAGCCAACGAGGAACGGCAACAGCAGCGAAAGAGAGAGGGGCAACCCCAGCCCGGAGGGGGCCAAGCAAAGCAGAAAGACAAAGCGGCCCAACCCAGCCAAGCAAAGCACGCACACCACCGCCGCCAGCGGACCCCAGCCAGGAGTGGCGGGGACCGCCCACCACCAGCGGCAGCGAAACCCAGCCAGGAGTGGCGGGGAGTAGCACACAGGAACCTCTGCCAGGAGTGGCGAGGGACCCCAACAACACACCACACACCACACACCCCCGCCGCCAACGGTCCCCAGCCAGGAGTGGCGGGGACCGCCCAGCACCAGCGGCAGCGAAACCCAGCCAGGAGTGGCGGGGAGTAGCACACAGGAACCTCCGCCAGGAGTGGCGAGGGACCCACCACACCACACACCAGCCACAACCCCACCAACACACCACCGCCACACACCACACACCACCGCCGCAAGCGGACCCCAGCCAGGAGTGGCGGGGACCGCCCACCACCAGCGGCAGCGAAACCCAGCGAGGAGTGGCGGGGAGTAGCACACAGGAACCTCCGCCAGGAGTGGCGAGGGACCCCAACAACACACCACACACCACACACCCCCACCGCCAACGGTCCCCAGCCAGGAGTGGCGGGGACCGCCCACCACCAGCGGCAGCGAAACCCAGCCAGGAGTGGCGGGGAGTAGCACACAGGAACCTCCGCCAGGAGTGGCGAGGGACCAACCACACCACACACCAGCCACAACCCCACCAACACACCACCGCCACACACCACACACCACACACACCGCCGCAAGCGGACCCCAGCCAGGAGTGGCGGGGACCGCCCACCACCAGCGGCAGCGAAACCCAGCCAGGAGTGGCGGGGAGTAGCACACAGGAACCTCCGCCAGGAGTGGCGAGGGACCAACCACACCACACACCAGCCACAACCCCACCAACACACCACCGCCACACACCACACACCACACACCAAGGCCGCAAGACCCCAGCCAGGAGTGGCGGGGACCGCCCACCACCAGCGGCAGCGAAACCCAGCCAGGAGTGGCGGGGAGTAGCACACAGGAACCTCCGCCAGGAGTGGCGAGGGACCAACCACACCACACACCAGCCACAACCCCACCAACACACCACCGCCACACACCACACACCACACACACCGCCGCAAGCGGACCCCAGCCAGGAGTGGCGGGGACCGCCCACCACCAGCGGCAGCGAAACCCAGCCAGGAGTGGCGGGGAGTAGCACACAGGAACCTCCGCCAGGAGTGGCGAGGGACCAACCACACCCTACACCAGCCACAACCCCACCAACACACCACCGCCACACACCACACACCACACACCACCGCCGCAAGACCCCAGCCAGGAGTGGCGGGGACCGCCCACCACCAGCGGCAGCGAAACCCAGCCAGGAGTGGCGGGGAGTAGCACACAGGAACCTCCGCCAGGAGTGGCGAGGGACCAACCACACCACACAACAGCCACAACCCCACCAACACACCAACGCCACACACCACACACCACCGCCGCCGGCAGACCCCAGCCAGGAGTGGCGGGGACCGCCCACCACCACCGGCAGCGAAACCCAGCCAGGAGTGGCGGGGAGTAGCACACAGGAACCTCCGCCAGGAGTGGCGAGGGACCAACCACACCACACACCAGCCACAGAGCAAGCGCCAGCCGAGGGAAGGCAAAAAGAGGAACAGCCAGGCGCCCCCCCCCCCCCCCCAAAAAAAAAAAGGGGGGGGGGGGGCGGGGGCTGCGCGAAACAGCCCACAGCCACCAAACCGCCCGCCAAAAACACACAAGGGGGCCAAACCCCCCACCCAGAAGGCACCGAAGACAGGACCCCCAAACAGGCACAGGGGGACCACCCAGCCAAAACCGGCAACACCAAGCCAGGAACAGCGGCCCAGCGGGAAAAGGGGCACCAAAACAAGCAGAAAAAAAAAAAAAAAAAGAAGCAAGCAGCCCAGCCCGAAAGAAAGGAGACGGGGGGAGAGACCACAAGGCCCGGGACAAGTACACCCAGCAACGGGAGAAAAAAAAAAAAAAAAAGCGCAAAAAACACAACCCGACAACCAAGCCAAAAAGGGCGGGGCACAGCCGAGACCCGGGCCCAGCACGCACGCCCACACCGCACACCGGAACCGGAAACGGCGGGGGCAAGGGAAACGCGCACGAAACCACATAGGTCCCGAAAGCAGGCCGACACCAAGGCCCAACCACGAACACCACAAACAGCCGGCAAAAGAGGGACAACACCACAAACCGAGCCCAAACACACCCACCCAAGACCCCAGCCACAACGGGCAGGGGCAAACAAAACCCACGACCAACCGCAACCCGGACCCAACCACAAACGCAAGCCAACAGTAGGAAACCCAGTGCCCACAGCCCGGGCACTGAGGCAGCCCGTGCCATGCAGGTGACCCGGCCAAACGAGATCCGGAGCCCGGGGGTAAGGCTGCATCCTAAGGCCTGCGCTGCTTTGGGACTCGAGGCGGAGCGTGCGACACCCAAGCGCCTCGGAACCCTAGTACCAAGAACATGCATGCATGCCTTGGGAACGGGATACGCCAGGAAGTCCGGTGAACCCCTGGGGTTCCGCCCAAAGGAGGGGACGTGCGCAAGCACGGGGGCCCACCCTCCCGGCGAGACAAGCACGTCACGCTGGCGGCGATCAGCCCTCCCGGTGTAGCCCGGGGCCGCTTTGTTGGGGGCCAACAGTCAGGTCTAGCGGGATGTAAGCCGCCTCCCCTCTTCACTCGCGGAGCCTCTTCCTGTTCGTCACAGGGGCGACGCCAGGGGGAACCATGGGGCGCCTCTCCACGACCGAGTGCACCTACCTACCTACCTCTGGTATCCTGATTCGAATAGGCACACTGGAGAGCAATATCTGTCGACACTACACGGGCCATGACCCCTTCAAGTGCATGGCTAGCGTCGAAACGCTGAAGGAGGTGCACCAAGTATGTTGACTCCAGGTCAATGATTCGTCAACGTTTGTGTCGGGCACGGACTGCTGATTTGACAGTTGAAATGCCAAGTATTGGCTGATTCCACAGTTGGAATGCCAAGTAATGGCTGATTTAGCCGTCAGAATGCCAGGTAATGGCGTCGACTGCCTTAATATGCCCTGTCGATCCGACTGATGTACAGTCCTGTTGGCTGCTTATTTGCTGGGCACCTAACTTCGATAGGTGTGCCCAATGTTCTGGTATCTTGACAAGCCCACAGCCTCGCTGTAGGTAGCGCCATACCCTGGCGAGGCTTCTGCAGCTTCTGCCAAGACGCGGTCGGTGGCAAAGTCGAACACGACGCATGAATGAGGCGCTGAGGACAGGTACACTCTGCAATCGACCCAAGTGTATGGGTTTCGACCACTAGTATGCTTGAGGAAATCAGCACACGTCGAAGTCAGGAAAAAAATATTTTTCTCTGGCCACTGTCTGTTCCGTTATCGACAGTGCGGCACGCGCCCAGACAAGTGAGACCTCTTCGAGGTCTCAGGGGGGGGTAGTGCTATGGTTTCGAGCAGCAGCAGCGCAGCGTTTGCGCGAGTTGCAATCCCACTGCAGTCTGGGAATACATATCAAGCATCGAGATGCCAGTTGCTGTGAGCGAAGTGTTGTATAATACTTCGATATCTTTGAACAGGGTTTCTGTCTTTGAATTTGTGAATAGGGTACGATTTGGTGCTAGGCCTAAAGATCCTGCGCAACAAGGGGTTTGTCGTACTTTGGAATTTTCGAGAAACAGGACAGTTCCCAACGCAAGCCACAACAAAGGGCAACAATCAAGGATAGACCTATTTTTTATGATGCTTTTGTGCAAAACCAACAGTGAAAAAAGCTACAAACATTGTTTAAACTAATTTATGTCTTTGTTTCTTGTTTTGTGTTCTTTGTCCAAGTGCCTTAGCCGTCTCGAAGAAATTAAAATTGCCTCCGAAACACCAAACTGATTCCATAATACAAAGAAATGTCGTATCATTAACGTATTATTCCAGATACTCACTTGTTCAAAGCAATTGTTTGAGACATTTCTCCCTTTCTTCCACATTGGAATTAATGAATTGCATTTCACTGAGCTGTATTGCTCAAATAAACCCGAGCAAGGAATTCATTGTTGCTTATGTTGCATTTTTATGCTCATATTAGGGCAGTGAGATTCACTTTCAAACAGGTGGGGAAAAGAAACCGCAGCGGCCATCTAACGGTCGGATATGCCTGCTGCTGAAAAGTTGATTTTTTGACTGTATTTGACGATCTCACATTTACATCAGTTTGTGCGGATTTGATTTCTGAGTCCCGTGCATATTTTAGTTTCCTTTCAGATGTGAAAAGAGTACGCCGCTTGCTTCAAATGCCCTGTTTCACTTCTAGTTCAGGTTCAGGATTTCCAGGTGCGGCCGGGGCCCTCTCCCAGCCGCCCGATCTACCAGCGCGCTGTCGCGCATGAGCAAAAAAAACAACGTGGGGTTGAAGAGAGTAACGCAGGCTCTATGGTATGGCTTCACGGTATGGAGGTGCCAGTGTGCTGGTGAGGATATCGATGCACAGAAATCCTAGGTCTGCACAATGTAATGGCCTACTCCGATATTGGAATGCTCCGTCACTTGCAACCTTCGGTTGTAATAAGAGTGGCACCATCCTGCCTACAGGAGTCGCAACCGGGAAATATCAGCTGGCATCTTGGATTCACTGAGGCAATGTAAATGGGTAGCTCGCTTCTTATCGTTAATGGGACTGTAGATTTGTAGCCAAATCAATATTTTAATGATTGTATATCATTACAATTCATGTTCGCTTACGGGCGTACTATAAGCTCACAAACGATTTGAACATCTCCTGTCACTTGCCTAGGCCTGTCAGTCCTATTCCAAGCTTATGATTTTCTGAACAGACGACTTGGAGACCTCTATTGTGTGCTTGGTACAGTCGGAAGACGCTCACCAACGCTGCGAGCTACTGGTTCTTCTCTGATTGTTAACAGATCAGTGCGCGTTGATTTATTGCGAGACACCGCTGGGTGGCGTGCTCGCTGTTCCCACAAGCCCTCTACCTACGTGCTGTTTCCTGCAAACGACGTATTGGTTCCTCCAACTGACAGTGCTTCCTTGATCCCTTTGGACTACAACTTCGGCCGTGCTACAGCTTTCCCGCTTCCTGGAGCGTATCCCTGGAGCTGCAGTCCTGTCTTTCAGCACTGTCATTGATGGCCGTGATTCTTGTGGAGAATGTTGCAATTTGCGCTGTCTCGTGCACGAGTTGGTTGTCATGTGCAGCACGGCGCTGCACTGTACGGCTGTTGGGCAGCCTGTTGCTCTGGTGGCTATTCTTGCCATTGTTACACCTGTGGTCATTGAGGTCGGCTCTTGTAATCCGATTGCCCGGATTATCGCTGGTGCGCATTGTATCCCGTATTGAACTCAAGTGAACTTGAATGGCAACCACAGCGCAGCAACAACAATGAGACGTCACTTAATGCAAGCAACACTGATCGAAATCGTCATAGATCCGACAATACCATATAAACAGAATCGTATTTGACAGACGATTACTGAACATCGAATTATGTATCAAATCTTCTAACAGAACCCAATTCTATACACGCTTTCTATCGCCATTTTGTATGTGGCATTTTGCTGGCACATCACACACGCGCGCCGGCAAATGTTTGCTTGTTTTGGATCACAACAATTACGTTACAACTGGCAGAGCTGGATACCAACCTTCAGCAGACAGAACTCAACCGCGCCGCGACGCCTTCACCGCCTCCAACACCGAGGGACATATACGCCATGCTGGCCGGCCTCCTAGCCCAGCTCATAGACGCCGAACTACATACAGGTTCACCAAGAACTCCGGGCGACCCATGCGACCCTCCAGGGTTGGAGGCAATATAAATCGGGCAGCAACGAGTGGAGCCCGGAGTGCGACACCCTTTAAGAGGACACTTACGGCGGTTTGGACGCGCTCCGGGAGGCGGCAGCCTCATCCTACCCCCGCCCGCCCGGGGACACCAAGCCTGGCCTCCACGCCCTCCTTGCTTTATACAGCTGGAAACATCAGCACGCCATCACCCTCCACCCCCTAGACGACAACCCACAGCGGTGGACGCCTGAGGACAACAGCGCCACAACCATCACCATAAACCAGAACCCAGAGAACCCAGCGGGATACCACCTCACCAGGAGCGATCTAACGCGACAATCCCCCACCTCACCCAGCCTCCATGACATCTTCGCCACTATCACCGCAGAGCTGCAAGAAGCAAAGGCCGGACGGCAACCGGAAGAGGAGATGCCCCGAGCGCCGCCCCAACCAACCACGAATATCCCAACCAGGAGCCTCATGCACATTGCATCACCAGGATGGAACTCACCCCGCAACACGGCACCACCCCCGACCGCAAGGGGCGCCAAGACCTACCACGGGAATGGGCGATCCTCAACAGCACGCTCTGGTGGGACGAAATCACACCGCGACTCCAGGCCATTGGCCTCTATTGGGTCACTGAGCACACCGACACCTGGACACTCCCAGCAGACCGCCACCACCCACTCCTCATCGTGCAAGGGGATGCCACCATCACCTCAAGGGGGGAGACCCCAGGACGCCCCCCCCTACCCACCCTGTCCACGTGGACCCACAAGAGTCGTCAGCACAAATGAGGGTACACCCAGGCCCCAACCCCCGGCAGGCCATACTTATCACCTATCCCGCCCCCAACGACCACACGCACACCTGGCAACACAGGTGATAGGACATCCGCGGAGACCTCCTCCAAGAACACCTAGGCATTAGACGCACCCACCACACCCTCTGCCCAGCCAGAGCGATAGCCGTGGTGCCGGACAGCATACACACCCCGGGAGTGTGGGCGTACGCCACGCCCATAAACCCACAGGCAGCGGAGGACGTTAGCGCCACCATATCCATCCAGCAAATGCAGACACAAACCCCACACCGCAGCACCCAACAAGGCTACACCATTTAATGTGCATACAAAGACCAGGACCTTCTCACCCCCCAACCAGGGGCCCGCGCCCTGGACCCCAACACGACCGCCCTCTTCCAAGTAAAGAAGGTCTGTAGGACCAGCCCCTGCCATAGTGTGAGCTCTACCGCCTATACCCGATTTCTCCACCCTCTTTTCCGTGACTCCAATCGTCCTTGACCTCACCAGTGATTCATGTTTCCTAAATCCAAAAATCCAAAATTTCTGCACGTACCCTTCGTAACCCTTGGCCACAAAATCCAAAAAGCAAATCATGTAGGTACACCCGTTGGCAACCCTTGCAATAAAGTCCGAACGCTTGATCAATGAACTCAAATGAGCTTGACCAATGGAGTCCCAACAATTGATTGCCGAATTGAGTTGAATGTATCCACATCAATACATGGATATGATCATGGATAGGGGAACAAATGAGACAATGTCGGGCAAAGGGAGACAAAGAAACACAAGTATAAGTGAAGCCCTGGAATAGAGTATGCGATTATCGAAGACAATGTTGCACCCTTACCCGAAGAATCGATGTCATATACCATGCACATTCCATCTACGGACTTCTGATGCCATGCTAACAACCTCGGTTCACCACATTGAGGAAAATGACATTGAGGTCATGTGCGACAAAATGACATGAATGACGTCCATATGGCACATGGCAGAACACAAGGAAATGATACACGACACAATGGCATCATCGGATTCCACATAAGCGTGGCCCACATTGCCCATCCTCACCCTTGCCTACAAGACGGTAAAAACTGGAATTGAGAGACATGAGCTCCAAATATGAGGAATGTCCCACCGTAGCTGAAGTGTAACACCATGGTCTCCATGAACACAAAGTACAGCATGGCCACATACCTGACTTGTCCACACTCATGAATCCCCAATGATCACAAGTAAGGAGCTTACAATGAGGATCACCAAATATGAGTCGGGAGAGTGACCTCACAACAGTACCTGACACCTGGCATGTCTGACACATTCCATATATTATCATGCTGGCAATGCCTCGGTATTTCGCACTGGACGACAAGTGCCTATCACTTTGCAATAACATACGCGATGGCCAGCAAGTGAATAGACTTGGCGGATTTACTTGCTGCTCGCTAAACAAGACATCAAGAAGGGCCAGCCCACGAAACCTCACCTGTTTAGTGTATGCTGCATACCAATTGCCGGGCTCGTGCGGTTGGAGTATCGCAAACCAAAGGCACGAACAAAATGTAAAGCCAACACACTACATACACCTCATGCCCTCACATGCTTGGACATGCCACTCAGTCCCATCACCTGGTGCCTATTTGCTTTGGAACCTAAGGCATTGGCCAACACAAATTGTGATGTGCATAGACACCATACACTCATGGACATGTGAAACCAATATTGCCTAATTGCATGTTCGTGTGACACCGAACCAATTCAATGCCTGCTACTTGGAGAGAGATCGGGCAAGAGTGCTCAGGTAAGAAGATGCCCTGGGTCACATGAAGAGGGCTAGACCCGGCCTGTTGAGAGTGTGCAGATGAAGAGATACCCCGGCTTCAATGAGAGCACAACTGACACATGGTGGGATTGTCCTATCCGAAGGAGAGGTTGTCCCACGTCCAAGAGAGATAGTCCCGCCCCAATCCAGGCCGTGAGAGCGCTGGTCCCGCCCCAGTCCATACCCTGAGAGAAAGACCGTCACCAATCGGTGGCCCAGGAGGGATAACCTGACCTCACCAAAACCAAATCCCGAGCGCATAGCCTAGCTTTGACCCATGGGAACATGCATATGGAGAGAGACGTTCGCCTAGCCATGACCCATGATGGTATGCATGCACTTGAAGTGACAATCACCGACATAGATTGAGGATTATCCCTACACCCATTTGCCAAATCAAATGAGCTATCCTCATGCGATACTGCAAATTGACAAAGGAGGGATAGTGGATCACCAACCGTGTTCGACCAATAATATGAATTCACTGAAGTGTTCGACCAATGGAATGAATTCAGCAAAGGTCACCGGAGTAAGACGGCAAATGAGAGGTTAGCAACCAGGGCATAAGTGCCATTCTCCACCTTTGGGATGTTCACCCGTTGCATGTGCACACAACATGTTCAAAACACGCACAATCACCAAAGATTGACCCTCTTTGGTTCCATGGGAGATCAAGTTGTCATGACACATGCAAAGCAAACAAATGATAAGCCAAGGAATGAGGAATTGCTTTGCGTTGCAGGGCAACAACCGAGTTAGTTTTTTTTTGAAATACACAGTTCACAGTTCAACGGTCCGCTGAGAAGGAAGGCCAGCCCATTATACAGATTTGTGACCCACATCCCAAGTCATGGGTCAGCGGGTCGGCGAGTGGTTTGGCATACCGGCGTTCCGCCGTAGAGTGAGGGGCAGTGCAAGGTGGAAGGATAGAAACAAAGGTGATATTCCCGTGTGCATTTGCCCTGTTGCCATCCCCGGGGGTGATGTGCAACTATGGGGGTGCCCAGGGGGCCGGCAGCTACCATTGCTGGACTCCAGTCATGCAAACAAACGATAGAAGAAGCAGTGATGTCCACATCCAGGGCGTATGTGTAGGTGTTGCTGTGCCCGGGACGGGCCGACTCGGTGTCAGTCGGTTTAAAAATAGACAGGCAAAATGAAAAGCAGAAGGGCAAAAAACAGTTGGCAGGATGACACACAGGACAAGGGTGTACAGGCTGGCAAAAATATGGTCTGCAGTGAGCGCTGTATCCTTGCCTGAGGTATGTAGAGGGCCCTGATGGCGATCTCCCACTTACTTTAGGGCAGAAGAATGGGGCAGCGCTGGCTTTGGACCTGACTTCAGTCCACCTGATACGAAGCCTGTAGAGACAGTGACATGGGGCTGGCGGTGTGCGGGGCTGGGGGGGGGGGGGGGGGTGATGGGGAGCAGGGACGACACAGGGGTCTCAGACTGGTCGGTGGGAGTCGTTCCAATCGGTCGGTGTGAACGGGTTAGGTTTCGACGAGGGGGCAGGAATTGACTCGGACAGGACTGCTGTGACACTGTCCAGCACGGTCTGTTGCCATCTGTAAACGGTTTTTCTGGCCGCTTCAGGGCCTCCGATGGCGGTGCTTAGGGTGCAGAATAGTGAGACGGGCACACCAAGGCGCCCCGCGATGTGGAGGTCACGTCTGTGTGCAGTTACCCGCCATCTGGTGGGCGTAGAGGGGTCGGACCATGCAGACATCCACGCATGGACAAGAGGGTGTGCATGCGAGCAGTGTGCAACATAACCGTGGACACTCGTGTTGTGTCTCTGTTCACAATGGGTGCAAGGGGCGCGGGGGATGTCATCTTTCCAAAACGTGGCATAGTGGGCATACCTTTGTCGGAATTAGAGTCCAAACAGCCACTTATGCCATGCCAACCGGCGTGTTTTGAGTGGTTTCCAAGAGGAGGAGTGGGAGTGATCATCTGTGTGTGTCAGGGAGAGGTCATGTGTCCAGACCTTATGGGGTGGAGACAGAAGTTCGCCATGGCGGATGATGTTCCAGGGGGTAGAGGGGCGGGTGGTGGTGGGGGGGGGAGTGTGGACCCATACTTCGCATACTCGTCTGAGCGCTCCTGAAAATGGTGTCCCATGTGGCCCTCAATCCACTCTAAACAGGGTCGTTTTTCGAGTATGAATTTTCTTGCCATCTGGACGTAGCGTGCATGTCGGATGGGGCGTTTGACGCCAGTAGTGGAGGCGATGGCTCCTTTGCAGTGGACTTTTATTTTGGTGGAGGGCGGGGAATATTCTGATCCAAGGAGGATGCCTATGACTTCAGCCTTATATGAGTTGGGGGGGCCAGGCACTCGACAGACAACGATGCGACCATCTGGCAGGACGGCACAAGCTCCTGAGGCAGGTGGGGAGCCGATATGACTGCCGTCTGTGTACGTGCAATCTGGGGCGGTGCCTGGGCTACTGAGGACGTGCGCGGTGAGTCCCGAACTCGTGAGTACAGTAGAGGCGCCTTGTAAGGAGCGTTTAGCTCCCCATTAAACACGAAGGGGTATCATGGGGTGGGAACGGGGGGGGGGCAAGCAGTGCTGTTGCGGCGGTGAAGAGGCGCCATGGGGAGAGGGGAAAGCTGGACCGGGTGCTGAATTGGAACAAGCGTGGGTTGGTGTGCAGGGAGTCGAGGACGCGGTCAGGCTGGAGGACAGCGAGGTACCTCAATCCACACCCCCGTGTGTGATGTGTGTATAGTGCTTTCTGTGCAAGTACTGAGGGTAGTCCAGCGACACCAAGGACGTAACATTCTATGGCCTGTACCATCTCTTTGATCTGTGGGGCAGCAAGGGGCAGACATTCACACCAATACAGCAAACAGGGCAGTCTCAATGTGTTGGCAACAAGTATTCTGTCTGGAGACTGTGAGGGCAGAGCGTTAAGCTCGGCAAGATGGGTCTGCAGTTCGCGGTAGACAAGTTGAAAAGAGTGCCTGACAGCGAAATGTTTTGGGATGGGGTGATCTAAGTGCATGAGGTGTGATACCTGGGCCATGGGGTACTCTGTGGAGTCCGCCCATTCTTGCCACAGCGAGCATGTATCTGGCGTCCAGAAGTCCTTTGAGGCCTGCAGGGGCGCGGGGGGCTGGGAGTACTTTGGCAGAACAGGTGGGGGCGGGCGGTGGGGGTTGACAGGGAGGTATTCACTCTTTATGACGTTCAACTGACAACCAATCAAATTAAGGCCAGCCTGAACAACATATGCTATTCTGTGGCCATCGTTATAAGCCACTGGTGTGGAGATGTCATCGACATACGCTGAGAGTAGAATATTGTGTGAGTGGATGTAACGGAGAGGTATCTCAAAGACAATCACATATAAGAAGCAGGAGAGGGGGCATCCTTGTTTCACACCGTGGGTCCTGCCGAATATCTCATCTGGTGTCCCTCTGATGAATGTAGACCCGTGTTCAAGCACCGTAGAGATAAGAAGCAGTAGCTTGGTTGGGGTCCCCATTCGTTGGAGTACTTCCCTAATGAGGAGTTTTTGGCGGACTGTCGAAGGCATGATACATGTCAAAGGAAAATATAGCCTCCCATCTGTTGCCCCTGTCGATGTCATCTAAAAGTGTCTGTGTGGCGTGGGCGGTTGAGACGCCTTGTCCCCCTCCAAATTGTCTCGGGTGTAGTTGTGGGGATATGAGTGGATATAACTTTTTATAGACCCATTGCATGAGTAGACGGTACACCGAATTGCTCATGGCGATGGGGCGCCAACAGTCTGGGTCTCGCCAGGACCCTTTGCCCTTGAAAATGCACAACCTTTCAGAAACAAGCTAGCAGTGGGGAATGTCTCCTGCTTCGTAACAGAGCGTGAGGCAATGGTGTAACACGGAGAATGCATTATCCGGTAGTATGGCATGTAGGTATGGGGGCACTCCGTCCGGTCCCGGTGACTTTTTCCTGGAGGACTTTGCCAGCGCGCGCAGTTCCGCCATTGATGGGGGGGGGGGTCGTGTAAGAGGGGTCGGGCGGTGATAAGTCCAGCTGCAAGCGCACTCCAGGGGACATTGCGCTGGAGGATGCGCTGGATCTTCCGTGAGGGGACGGGGAGCGTGAAGGGTGCTCGGAGTGTCAGCAGAGTGTGCTTGATGCGCCGGTAGAAGACTTTTGAGCGCCTCTTGGCTTGGCGCGTCAGCTGTTTGACTACCTGGTGCCAATCGGAGACGTCAGAGGGCTTAGTCTGGGGGGTTGGCTTTGCAGAGGTTACTGGGCGCATGGCGTGGAGCGTCGTCTGTACCAGGGCCTGATAACAGGACTGCACATCATGGTAGCATGTGGGGATCTGCAGCATGTGGTATGACTGTTCCATGAGGGAACGGAATCTCTGCGTGTCCCGTCGATTCCATTGGGTGCACCGGGGTTCGGGGATATGGGGGGTGGTCCAGGATATGGAGCGGGTGATTATCGGGTCATGATCTGAGGCGCCGTGGACTCCTGAAAAATCCAGCACTTCAGCTGATGAGGGGCGGTAACTGGCCTGATACAAGCGAGTACCGTAGGCTCGGTCTATGTAGCTTTTGGTGCCCGCAAAACGTCTGACCCGTGTATATGGTGTGGTGGTGGTGAAGGGTATGAGTAGGTCGCTAAGGGCTCCCGACCTCTCCTTGGCAATGAGCCACGGCCATAGATTGGTGGTGAGGGTGGTGGCGTGTGAGTGGTGGGTGGTGCTATTGTAGTCGCCGAGTATGATGCACGCTTCTCGGAGTAGGGAATCCAAAACTGGCTCGCACTCACGTCTTTCTCTGATCGAGTGGGGGCCGTAGTACGAGGCAATCATCTGGGGTGGCATCAGGGGGTTAGGGTGGGGCTTCAGTTGTGAGGAAATTAGCGTGCCCGGGATGTGTACGGTAAGGGTCGGGGGTGCTGGCGAGATGGAGGTGTGTACTAGGAGTGCAACCCCATTATGCGTGGTGGGGGCGCTGTAAAGCTGGTGGTATTTCCAAAACATTGCCACCCGCTCGTACTCCTTTGTGTGGTGTTTCGTTGTGGGTTTGAACTCTTGTAGGCAGTGGTAAAGCCGTTCAAAAGGTGGCACGACCTGTTGGGTGTTATCTCTGGACCACCGACGTTCAAGGACGCGTGGGCTAGAGAGTCACCGGTAGGCGGTGCTCTGAAAGGGGTTGGGGTCGTGGCATCACTTGTATCTGGGGTATTGGCGCGCTCGTCTACCTGTGGAGGGTCGACATGGTGTAGAGACCTGTGGACATGTGTGGCGGTGGTCTCTCGCGGAGCATGGCGCTCTGTTGAGAAATTCTGGAACTCTCCAGTTTGATATCCTGTGCGGGTAAGCAGCATGAGTGTTGGGGTGGGGAACAGGATTGCAGCGAGGCAGAGCGAAACAAGGATCGCTGTTGATACGAGGATAATCAGTAGCCGGTGTGTACCGAGACAGATAGTTGTGGCGTAGTAGTAGGGTTGTGAGTTGTTGGCGTATGCGTGCAGGGGCGCACCGTGGGGTGGATGTATGCGTGACACTGACCTGTTGGCGTCCGTGGCACCGTACCTTTGGGGCGTCCTTCTTGGACACTGCCAGGGGCGTGGGTCCGGACTGAGCATGCCTGAACGGGCGGGTGTGAGTGTCTAGGCAAACACTGACATTCGTTGCATGGCGTGCAGGGTAGCCAGAGTCGCATAGTTGAGTATTTGGAGCAAGCGATGCGTGCCAACGCATATGGCGGTCATGTGTTGGTATATCTGCATCGAGTATGAGTGTGAGTGTAGTCGCGCGTGCAGTGCATTCGTCGTGTGGGCTGTGGGTGTGGGCCGTACGTCGTGGTAACACAGGAATAGTGTGAGGCTACGCCTAGATGGTCTGTGTGCAGGACCGGGTGCAGAGGGTGTGAACCTCACGCTCTGGAAGGGCAATGGTGCTGACGCGTGGTCGGCGGGTACATGTTCACGTGGCCTACATATATGAAGATGTGGATGGCGGGGCCGAGGGCACGGTGGCGGGGTGTGAGACAGATGCGATGTCTGGGACGCGAAACTCAGGCACGGGTTCCGTGGCAGCAGTGAGATTGGCTTCCGTCAGGGCAAGCTGAGGAAAGGCATTGAGTTTCACGCGCTCCATGCGGTCCGAGAGGGACATAACCAGGTCATTGCTGCTGTTGCCCGATGAGAAGTAGATGGGGCCTGGCATGGTTGCTCCATAGGCTGTGATAGCGGAGTCTAGTGCTTGGTATTTGACCATGACTTGTCCGGATTGCTGAAATATTTGGTGGCTTTCCACTGGACCAGAGGTAGCTGCTGATTTCAAAACGTCACGCACATCAAGCGTTGGCGGGTACCGTGCTATTATCTACGGGGGGCTCACTTCTCGGGAGAAGTCTTTCGCGAAAACTCCATTGTTCGTGTGTGCAGCGAAACATATCATCTCACCTAAGTTTCCTATTTCCTGGACTGTAGGCTGGATCAGCATACGGTCATGGACCATGCCAAGTATGTCGTACTTGTTTAGCAAAACCAGGAATGCAAACTTTCTATACAGAGGCCGGTTGAGTTCGATGGCAGTGCGGACTTCATCGGAGGGTATTTTACGTCTGCGTGGCCCGTTTTTCTGGAATGAGGGTTGATGTGTGATGATGAGGGCAGACTCTTTGACCAACCTATCGAGAAGCCCGATGGAGACACCCATGTCCATGAGGGCGGGTTGTTCATCGTAAAAATTTCCTAGTACGTCGAATGGGACGAAAAAATGGAACAATTTATATCTGTCCGGGGCGAAGTTCACCATGACGGGCCAAAGGGCTTTTGTTATCCTAGGGATGGTTAGCTCCTTGAAGACAGTTGAGGTGTCGTCGGGGTTGAGTCCGTTGGGCATTAGCATCAACGAAAGGGAGCCTGATATGTGCCACCTAACTTCAGAGCGGTCAACCTCGCGTGTGATGTCGATTGGTACATCTACACGTACTTGGAAAAGTGAAGATTGCGGCGTGTGTACAGTGGTTGGTAAGGGCTCTGTAGGATCAACATTCCTCGGGAAATAGCCAATGGTCTGGGGGATGTGACTTCTGGGGAGTGGCGATGATGTGAGGTGGAAGAGTACCAAAGGCTGGTCGAGTGGGTTGGGCGCGTTGGATATGTGGTGAGTGTTTGGTGAGCGTACACCCATGTGCACTATTTGGCACACTACCGAAAGCCACAAAAATCCCAAGGATGGAACTAGGTCGATGCGCCTATCGAGCACAGAAGATAATTCAACATCGGCATCATTACTACGTGCGTTGTAAGCAGGCCAAGATGTGGTTGGTTTCTCTTGCTTTTTTGCCGCACGCAGCATCGCCACAATTTGTTGGACGATTGTACCGTGGGAGAAAAACGGGGACCCATCCTGGAAAGGGGCAAAGTTGGGCAGTATGGCAAAAAGGACTAGCCCAATGAGCTTGTTCCATTCAAAGTTCGCCATGTCCGCTATGGAAAAACGTTTCAGAACCCCGTTGTAGGGCAAGCCGTCTCCAAAAAGGAGGATTTGCGGGGCGGGGTTGAGAGCCGCAAGTAAGTCGGGTGGGGGCAATGGGGACGTGTCGTGGTATACGGTTGGTGTGGTAGAGAGAACATCGACTTTGGAAAATCTATTTTGTCCCTTGACTGGAACCTTACCACCTCGGACATCCTTGGTAATGTCACGGGGTTCAGGGAAACCGGTTGGTAGAGCGCCTTGTGGGCGAAAGGATCTTTGGGCAAGGGCTTTCATCGGATTGCGCTCAAGCGAGTGTACTACGGGGTGATGTGTGGTGACAACGGGTTTACTATCTTCATCTATCGGGGACGGAGCAACATCTTTGCCATCAATGTGTTTCATCGGTGTTTTATTTGGAGAGGGGAGAGTGAATCACCGTGTTCTTCTTGTGACAATGCGTCATGAAGACAATGTGCACTTTCATCCTGTTCACTCAAGACATCCTCTAGAGGAGGAGAAGCAGGGAAGGTCCGATGCTCATCGGGAAAGACATTGTCGTCATCATCAACACGGGTATTTTTTTGGTTTGCTTTTTTTTCCTTATCAACAAGGGAAGGAGACACCATTGATCCTTTGGGCGTGACCGAAGGCTCGGATGGAAGTCTTGGAGCGGGCGAAGGAAATGCTTCGTGATATTTTTTTGGGGACCACTTTTATTTGATGAGCAACATCTTTTTTTTGTTGGTCCATTGGGTTGAGAGTGCGGAAAGGGAGCAGGATGGAGGAGGCGCCCGATGTCGTGGACAATGTGTCAACATCAATGGGCACGGTGACTCGCTCAGGGTCGATGCGAGACAAGATGGTTTGGCTTAAGTCACGTGCCATGTCACCGGCGGGTTGGGGGCTTTTTTTAATGCTACCACCGGATTCGCGATGTTGCCTTAGAAGAGGCCTTAGAATTGTTACGTGAAGAAGACATCGTCAATAGGGCAGGGACAGAAATGCCTCACAGAATGTAGAAAATCGTAAAAACGTCAAAAATACCAGGCGAAGTAATCGACAGGCTGAAAAATCTTCTGTCAAAGACAACTTCGTTCTGTTTTCTGGGCTTTGCGCCTGCAGTCACACGCGCGCACGTCGATGACGACCGAGTTACTTTCTTCCCTTCCGGTGCGCCGACTCCAGCCACATCCACTTCCTCTTCACTTCCACTAGGGCTCTTCCAGCTTCAAGGGACTCGTTGTCCCCCATGCACGTAGGTGTGGCAGTCTTGAAGCGCATGCGCCCATCAATGTACACCGGTCTCCTCCCGAGTGCAGTGATGCACCCAAGGGTCGACAGCTGGTGTGGGCGGAGGCACCACACCAGGGTTTAGCCAGATCCTTAACTCCGGGCCTTCTCTCATCCACTGGAGTTGCCTTAGCTTCTGATGCGCTTCAATTTCGGTAACAGGGTAGAACTAACACTATTAGCACCCGTTCGGAAGAATTTACAGACGATCTGCCCGTATTGAGGAACACAGAGAACGCGCACGCCAACAGGAACACGAGAAGGGCTGGCGCACACACAGCAGGCCTGGTCAGAACCAGAAGTGTTAAGGCCTCCATCCTGTGGTTTAGAAATAGTATAAACTCGGGATTCTCCTGAATTTATACACTAAATCGCTGAATTTGCAGAAAGAGAACAGGGGTCGAAAGGGGAGGGGTATAGCACATCCCGTGGTCCCCATGGCGTCCGGCAACCTCCCAATATGTCAAACTGCACCCAAAAGTAGCGGAAAGAAGGCAGCAAAACAACGTGGGTGAGGAGAGCAAAGCAAATGAATATCAGCTTCATATTTCCCGCGAACTGTGGAATTCCAACCCAGAAATCCACAAGCGATCCCATATATTGGCGGTGTCGCTCCCGCAGATGCACCTACCAAAGGCCCAACCAAAGAAAATTGGAATCGGTCTTGTCAAATCTGGACCCGTAAAATTCTCCTGAGCAAGTGGCGACCGTTTGTGCACACAACAAAAAGGAACACACTGAAAGCTTGATCTTGGTTCCCTATGCCCGTCTCATGTCAAGGAAATTGGAATGGGGGGTACTCCGGAGGTATTCAGCCATAGTATGTGCATCCCTGCGGCAAAATAAGCAAAAACAAACAATCGTGTCAAGGGTTGAAGGGAGAGTCACTCAATCCCCTTCGTGCATGATAAAATGCACCAAGACATCCTTGACATCTAGACTAATCCCCTTTTTCTTGAGATAGTCCGTGGTATACCTAGCCACAAAACTGCTCGGAGGTTCCCACGAGTCTCGCGAAGGGGCAAATTCTTTCCAACGAACCTTGTATAGCCTCCCCCCCGGCGGGGCGGGGTCCCGCTTGTCGGTTAGGATTCGCTCCGCGGTATAGTCATCTTCCTCACCGTCATCGTCAGAGTCCAGGCTCCCGCCGTGAACTCAAACGTCAACGCTCGCCCGCTGGGATCTGGCGCCCGTGGTCCAAGTTGTGTATGGTCTCGATCCGGGATTCTGCTGTTCTCCACCTTGCCGGCATCCACATCTTGCCCGATCTTGCGAACGATAACCGCTGGGATATACCACGATTGTTGGCCATGGCGGGTTAGCACGTCCTTGCGATGGCGCTCCAGGCAAACGGTGTCCTTGAGGGAGTATTTGTGGATCTTGTCTTCCTTGAAGTACGTTGCCCTCTGGTCATGCGCACCATGCAGGGATTTGCACACCTTGGCCGCTGTGGCATGCGCTTCACTCATCATGGCGTCCGCATCCGGAGCAACCTTGCCATGGTTCATCCAAGGGGAAGCTCGAGACACACGATCCTGTAGGAATAAAATTCGATGCAAAGACTATCCTGTAGGCCCTGGTAAGTCGGAGAAGGCTTGTAAAACCCTCCAAAGAAAGCGAAACGAATTCCTCTCCGGCTCTTTGATGTGCAATTGGCGGAACTTCCCGAACATTTGCCTCCTGGCGACCTCTGCACGGCCGTTTGACCGGCTATGATACGCCACGGTCTTGGCATGTCGAATACCCATGTGCTTGCACATGCTCTTGAACCAAGAGCCCAAAAATTGACTCCCCAGGTAGCTGCAAATGACAGCGGGGACGTCGGAGATGGTCAGCCAATGCCAAATTATGGCTAGGGTGACGGTTTTACGCTTGGAGGCCCACTCCATGCTTGTCTTTCTTATCCTTCTTCTTGGACTTCTTACCCCGAGCCGCCACGATATACCCGCTATGTCCGTCCACAGCGGAAATAATACAATCATATTTTACCCCCTCAACCGTGACCTCGGGCATGGCAAACACATCCATGGTAATGGAGCACATCGGTGCCTCGGGGATCCCCGTATAAACCGGGTTCCCCGCTGTGGAGTCCTTTTGGCTTTTGGTGGCCCTACACACGGCACAATCGTTGCAATAACGATTTCAGATTGCGTAGTACCCCGGAGGGAAGTCAAACCCCCACTCAAGATCTCGTTGCATCTTGCCGCATCCCGGATGCATAAGTTGGGCGTTGTGCGAATGGTCAATGAGCGCCTCGACCCAGTTTTCCGGCACCAATAGCTTGTCGTTGAGGGAGACCTTGTTCCTGTTCTCTGTCAAGCCTTCGGGCCACTCATCGTCCGCGGGGGCACTCATGGCGTGCCAATACTTGTTCCAATGCTCCGAGGAGACATAATCCTCTGACCAATCCTCCATGAGCACCGACTCCACGCACCCAATGGGCGCCATGAGACATTCGTCCAAAGTCTCTTCCATCAGAACTCAAACTCGGGCATCCCGTCGTTGACTCAACTCCGCCTTGGATGCCATGACCACAAAGCACTTGGTGTCGCCCTCTTCCACGGCCTTCTCGACCTCAATGATGCCTTTGGCCTCCTCTGTTTCCTCGGCGTCTCCATGGCTAGATATGTCCATCTAAGCCTTGCCCACAAGATAGGCCCAGCGACTGAGTGTTGTCCTTGGCGGGGACATGGACTACGCTCAAGTTGAACTTCGCAAAAGTCTCATGTAATCGGGCTCGCCTTGCCGCTGGGCCCGAGGGAATGTCCAAATGCTCCTTGTGCCAACTCTGAAGTGATTGATGATCAGTACATACCGCCACGGGTTGAAGTCTGATGTGGCCCGACCACTTCCGGAACGGGCACACAATGGCAGAAGTCTCCTTCCCCCTCGCGGTCCACGTCCCAAGTTGGCCTTCCGCCAGGACTGGACTCCAAAAGGCCACCGGGACAAGTGTTCCATCGCACCGGACTTCCTTGAGGACTGCCCCCACGTCATAGTCCGAGGCGTCTGTGCGCAGCACAAATCCCTTGTCCGGGACCACCAAGAATTAACCCAATTGACCGAATAGTCCTTCCTTCAACTTGTTGAACGCTTCTTCGGCTTCCGTTGTCCATGCCAATTTTTCTCTTGCTTCCCTTGCGACCATCGAACTTGCCAACCTGTGGCATCTTGTGGAGGGGCCCAGAGAGATCCGCATACATCCGTAGGTATCCCGAACAATGATTGCAAAATCCCATGAAGGACCGGAGTTCACTTACCGTTTGAGGATTTTCCCAGTGGCGTAGTGCTGCCAATTTCCCGGGCATTGGTCGGCGTTGCCCGTGACCAACCACATGTCCAGCAAACTCCACTTCTCTCACAAAGAGTGAGGCCTTTGTGGGCTTGCAGACCATGTTGCGCTTGTCCAAGACCCCCAATACACGGCGCAAGTCCTTCTCATACGCCTGGATGAGCTTGTTGTAGGTCATGTCCTCAGTGCCCGATGCAATCATGATATCATCAACAAACGGGTCGGCAGAATCTCGAACGGGTTGTAGGAGATCCTCCATCATGCGTTGAAAGGCAGCATTCCCATTCTTGGCTCCCATGGGGACTACCTTCCATTGCATGGGCCCCAGCGGTTTTTTCGTTCAATCCCCTGTAATCTGCAACCAATCTCCATTTACCCTTCTCCTTCTTTGGAACGATGAAGGCGGGGCTTGCCCACTCACTATCCGAGCGTTCAATCCCACCAGCCTAAAGAAATTCCATCAAGAGCCTCTGTATTTCTTTCGCTTGTTCTTCTTGGAGTTGATTTTCCCGGTGACGATAAATTTTGGGTTTTGGTTTCAGCTTGATCTTGGCCGTACCATATTTCCCGCGATCCGGAGGAATCTTGTTGGCAACTCCACTAAATAGCCGCGGATAGGCTTCAATAAGTCTATCCTTGAGCTTGGCTACCTTTGGGTTCTCCTTGGCTTCTTCCGCCGCTTGCCTGAATATTGAAACTACTGACTTCACGGCGGTGTATGCCTCTTGTGGATCCATGTCCGACATCTGCTCGTCCGATATGCCCTGTTCATCGACATGGGCGGCGGTTCCCACCGATGATCTTCAAAGATTTTGGGCAACGGGCTGGAATTCGTCGAATTTGTCACCCACTCTTGAAAGAACCCATGTCGGAGGGTCGGACTCTATGGGACCATCGTATTGGTTGTCCAAATGGTCCATAACTCTTGCCACGAACTCATCCTTCTCAAACTTCCCGGTCACCAACTCCCGGTCGTCCCACCAATGGGCTGACTTGGCCTGGGATCGCTCCTTTCGAGCAGCCACTCGGTCATGCATACCCATCTGCATGTAGGCGACAACCTGGTCGATGTCTGAGTCAGAGAGTACGTCAACACTCTCCGTAGGGTCACTCTTTTCTTCAAACGTGACCCTCATCGGCAAGGCCTCTACCCTCCTGATAAACGCTTCCTCACCAGTGGTGGGCATTGTGAACCATCAACCAAGAAGGCCTTGGTAATCCATGCTTGTCCCGGTGCGGGAATCGGTATACCCTTGGCGTCGGTGACCAACTGCTCTTTGGGTCCAAATTGCACCTCGTTGAGGGTGATGGAGTCCAAAATTGGTTTAAGATCCTCCAACGGACATGGGCTGGATCCTATGCCAGTCACAACCAGGATACCCATTGCTCTATCCGCAATAATCTTGTTCACCGTACGCCTTGTGTCTTCTTGAGCACCATGCCAGTACATGGGCCCCCACTCTTTCAATCACCAATGCTTCGACCACGCAGACTTTCCCTTGTGCCAATGCCTCGTACACTTCCTTAGCTGCGGGGCATCCTGGGAAGCAAATACGACCGTCTCATGTTTTTCGCCTCCAAGTTGTTGAACCACGGGATTGTACACTAGTGGCGCCATGCCGTATTCCATGAGATTACCTCCGCAGTTTCCATTGAACATGGTGCTCACGGTCTTGACCGCCCGCACGATTCCTCCCTCCTCATCTCCGGTCCACTGTGATAATCCTGGGGCATGGTCCGTAGATAGCCAAGTAAGACGCTCCCTGTCCTCTCGATCGAACATTGCACGGTGAGGAACAGCTCCAACGGTGTTGCTCACGATTAAATCATACCCAATAATAATCTTCCAATCAGAAATATCCGCGGCATAAAAATTCCGAGAAAGTACGATTCGCCGCGACAAATCAGGTCGGTTCAAGCGATCATGCTCCGAAAATTGCATGCAAATAGTGGCTTCATGGGTACCCCAACCTATAATTCCGCCATTGGCGACCTACAAGCGCACCGGTCTTCGCCTGGGCTTCAGAAATTCTTCCGAAAAAATTTGCTTCCAAACCAAGCTCAATTGGGCACCCGTATCCACCAATACATCCGCAAACACCTCTTTCTTTCATCACCGGACTCGCACTTTCAAGTGCAATTGCCGTTCGTCGCCATTTGGAGTATGAACAACTCTCACGGCATGCAACTTTAGTACGCTTGGATGCATCAATACTTCGAGCGTATGATCCCGTATGGTGTAGATATTGGGTTGGTCATGCCCATCCACGGGGCTCTCCGTGGTCTCTCCATCATTTATTTGTGTGCGACCCAAATGCAAATGTACTTCCCCTGGAAGGATGTTCCATGGGCTGACACTTGCAAATCTCAGCTTTCTTGGCTCTGCCGGAGCCCTGCTTGGTACCAAAAGTACCTTCTCTCTTTTGATTTTGCTGACTTGGGGCGGAGAGACCTCCGGTGTCCTATCCCCGACGGGGCCTCTCTAGGTCCGGTTTACCGCAGCACCATCATGCTGCGAATCACCAGGGCCTTGACTTCCCGTTCGTTCTTGCAAACTTTAAAGTCCCCCGTGGCCTTCCTTAGCGACTCGGCAACCTCATCAAGTTGCCGAATCCGCCGATTGCCACCATGGATTGATCCCACATGTCGACCTCCATCAGCTTGTCTCTCTTTCCATTCATCAATCCGCTTCTCCTTGGAGACTTTTTCGGGGTGGGCTTGGAAGTATGCCCGCTTGTCCTCCTCGTACACTTTGCACTTTTTGTGGTTGTGCTTATGGGATTGCCCTTTTCCATAGCAGACCCAGCACGGACCATGTTCCTGCCGGTACTTGGTGAAGCTCAATGGGGGATTTTGAATTCTCCGCAGCTCCTTTCCTTGACGGGGTGGTGCTTTCCTCCACTTGCCCTTATCATGACCGTACGCTTTTGTGTTGTGGGCCAGGAACACGAAGAAGTTTATATCTTCATCATCTTCCCGAGTCATGTACTCCCTGCCGGCCGATGTTTTTTCCATCCTGGGACCCTGGATCTTGACTTCAGTCTACGCCGACGGTTGGATCTTCCTGAATGGCGCGGTAGTTCCGATCGTCCCGCCGCTCCTGATTCCCATGGCCGCGACAGTCCATAATGTGAGCTTTGATTTTGGAATTTAGCTTCAATTCTACGCTGAGGAATTGGACTATTGAGTCCAGGCTCATGGGGGCAGGGATTATCTGCATCCTCAGCTTCTCTCCACGTCTCCACTAGATGTTTTTGAGCCTCAGCAAACGTCCTCCAGCCGTGTCCCTGAACACTTCCACGTAGACCGAATTCTTCATGGAGATCATCCGGTCCGGCTCTCCCAAGGTTCTCCAGAAGTATTCTATGATACGAGGATGCTGATCTTCCGGCGACATAATGCATACGTCCAAGCGCTTCTTTGCCCGCTTGTTTTCTTCGTCTTCTACACGCTTCTGCCAGTACGATGGTAGTACATCTCGCAAGAGATGGCGAATCTCGCTTGATTCGGCCTAATCTTCAACTTGCTTCAGAAGCCGGCGGTACTCTCGGAGATACGTCCTTCAATCCATCAACCGCAATTCTCCACGCTCCAAGTTGAGGGGTATTGACCAAAGATCGTTCAACGTTTGGTTTGGGGCATCAACTCTTTCTTCTTGCTCCAACCAATTGAGGCATTGCTCCTCTGTACTGATCCTCTTCTCCCGAATTTGATCACGTAAATCCCCCTTTAGCTCCGAGGCCAAACTATGTGGAAAGGTGCGGCATGCCCACTTGTCACGCAACCCAAACCGCATGTCACCCACGACTTCCTCGGCAAAGTCTTCCCAGTCGAGGATGAAGTCGTCGAGGTTGGCCGGATTGGCGTCATAGTAGGAACTTCTCACAGCCCAAAGGTCTTCAAGCCTCACAGCACCCCCAACATCCGATGCAATGACGCCCCCGAGGTGGATTCCTCCTGAACTCCCTTTTCCTGGGGAGTGGCAATATACGCCCCTGATTTTCATGTCTTCACGTGGCCGGGGCTCAGCTTCTGCCACACTCGGATCTCCCATAGTCCGTATTCCGGACCGCGGGTCCCGCACCCATGGATCTTCCGCTCCTCGACCTGAACCATCTCAGCGAGCCGCTGACCTCGAGGCTTCTTCGTCCACACGTGCCGCATAGGCAACTCTTCCGTCGAACGTCGCCGCGGCTGGAGGACTACTCATGTCGATCTTAACGGTCTCCTCGCGGGCATCCCGCTTTGGCGTACCAATCCCCGAGCCTTTCTCTGGCGTCTTCTCCCCGAGCATGACACTTGCCGAAAAAAGTGGAATATGCCTCAATAGGGAGGGGTCAACCTGTGGCGGCCCATAAGGCGCCGACTCCATGGGACCCTTCATGGGCACCACTCCTTCTGCCGCTGTCCTCAAGGTCTTCACCCGTCTCAGCAACGTCTCCGGGGCAAGATCCGGTGGCAGGTCGGGGCCTGGTCCTGGAACGGGCGTTGGGATTCCTCCACACTTCTCCAACTTCCTCATCATCTTGTGGACTGTCTCCAAGTACCTGATCATGTTGTCCACCGCCTGTTGCTGCTGTACCAACATGCTCGCCAACTTGCCCTTGTAGTCCTCCTGATGTAATCGAATTGTCTTCAGATCGTTCCCGAAGATGGCCTGGTCCTCAAGGATTCTAGAGGTGGTGTCATCCAACTTGTCGAGCTTCTGAATAAGGGCATCTTTGCCCGGCCGGGGATAAATTCGGATGAGGAAGTCCACATGATGACAATGGCAGTGCTCGCCACTCCCATCTTTCCCGCACGCCACCTTCTTCGTTGTCTCGTGAGGATAGCGGTGATCTCTTTCGGGACCCCGTTGCAGTTTTCCCGGAGCTCGACGCTCCTCGCCTCCCCCCCATGACCGTGCCGCCTGTCTCGTCCCCGTCGATCCTCGCTATCTCTTCACCATCGCCCGTGTGCCTTGGGACACTGGTGGTGGCTGCCCTTTGCGGCAATGATTCCCGTTGTGAGTCATGAGCAAGTTCAGGATTTTGCGCGGTATGCAACCGGCCTGCCGGGGAAACTGGCTCTGCGCCGCCCTCATCCGAGAGGTAACAAGTATGATATCCCTCGGAGTCCGACAGAGCACTGAAAGCTCGGCGGACGGGGCTCGGCGTCATTCCCTTCACTGTTTTCGCATCCCCTCTTGACAGTTTTGGCAAACCGCGTTTGCGGTAGCGCCCAGTCCTTGAGCCGCCGCTGCAACTCGTGACGTCGTCCGATCCTTCCGCGGGTACTCGGAGATGACAACGTTTTGCAGATGATCCTTCACAAAAGGTGAGGATGTCCTCCATGTCGGTACCCACTCTCCTCTCCGAGTGTCTTATTTGTTCTCGGGCTTGAACAATGCCGACCCAGGGTCCACTTGCGCAGGACTCACGAGGGCCCGAGCTCCACAGGTGGTGGTAGGCGGCAGGTACTCCTCTGCTACCATAAAGCAGGTCTGTAGGACCAGCCCCTGCCATAGTGCGAGCTCTACCGCCGATACCCGATTTCTGCACCCTCATTCCCTTGACTCTCATCATCCTTGACCTCACCAGTGATTACATGCTTTATAAAACCCAAAATCCAAAATTCCTGCAAGTACCCTTGGTAACCCTTGGCCACAAAATTGAAACCGTTCCCGTAGGTACATCCGTTAGCAACCCTGGCAATAGAATCTGAACGCTTGATCAATGGATTTGAATGAGCATGACCAATGGAGTCCCAATAATTGATTGCCAAATTGGGTTGAAGGTATCCACATCAATACATGGATATGATCACAGAGAGGGGAACAGATGAGACAATGTCGGGCAAAGGGAGAGGAAGAAACAGAAGTAAAGTCAAGCCCTGGAATAGAGTATGCGATTTTCGAAGACGATGTTGAATCCTTACCGCGAGAATCGATTTCATATACCATGCACATTTGAACTACGGACATATGACGCCAGGCTACAACCTTGATTCACCACATTGAGGAACTTAACATCGAGCTCATGCGCGACAGAATAACATCAATGAGGTCAATATGGCACATGGCAGAACACAAAGAAATGATACACGACACAATGGCATCATCCAATTGAACATAAGCGTGCCCCACATGGCCCATCCTCACCCTTGCCTACAAGACGGCAAACACTGGAACTGAGAAACATGAGCTCCAAATATGAGGAATGTCCCACCGTAGATCAAGTGTGACACCATGGCCTCCATGAACACAAAGTACGGCATGGCGGCATACATGACTTGTCCACACTCATGAATGACCAATGATCACAAGTAGAGAGCTTGCAATGAGGATTACCAAATAAGAGTTGGGAGAGTGACCTCACGACAATATCTGACACGTGGCATGTTTGACACATTCCATATATTATCATGCTGGCAATGCCTCGGTATTTCACACTGGACGCCGGGTGCCTATCACTTAGCAATAACATACACAATGGCGAGCAAGTGAATAGACTTGGCGGGTTTACTTGCTGCTCGCTAAAAAAGACATCCAGACGGGCCAGCCCACCAAACCTCACCTGTTTAGTGTATGCTGCATACCAATTGCTGGGCTTCTGCGGTTAGAGTATCACGAACCAAAGGCACGAACAAAATGTAAAGCCAACACACTACATACACCTCATGCCCTCACATGCTTGGACATGCCACTCAGTCCCATCAGCTGGTGCCTAGTTGCTTGGGAACCGAAGACATTGGCAAACACAAATTGTCATGTGCATAGAAATCATCCACACATGGACATGTGAAACCAATATTGCCGAATTGCATGTTCGTGTGACACCGATCAAATTCAATGCATGCTACTTGGAGACAGATTGGGCAGGAGTGCTTGGGTAGGAAGATGCCCGGGGTCACATGAAGAGGCCTAGACCCGGCCCACAGAGGGGGTGCACATGGAGAGATACCCTGGGTTCAATGAGAGCACATCTGACACATGGTGAGATTGTCCTCTCCAAGAAGAGATTGTCCCGCCTCCAAGGGAGATAGTCCCCCCCCAATCCAGGCCTTGAGAGAGCTGGTCTCGCCCCAGTCCATGCCCTGAGAGAAAGACCCTTACTGATCCATGCCCGGGAGAGAGAATCTAATTAAACCATGGCCCAGGAAGGAGATTCTGACCTCACCAGAACCCAAATCCAGAGCGCATAGCCTAGCCATGACCCATGGGAGCATGCATAAGGAGAGAGACTTTCGCCTAGCCATGATCCGTGAAGGCATGTATGCACTTGAAGTGAGAATCACCGACATAGATTGAGGATTACCCCTACACCCGATTGCCAAACCAAAAGAGCTATCCTCATGCGATACTGCAAATTGACAAAGGAGCGATAGGAAATCACCAACCGTGTTCGACTAATAGTATGAATTCATCGTAGTGCTTGACCAGTGACATGAATTCACCGAAGCTCACCGGAGCAAGACGGCAAATGAGAGGTTAGCAACCCGGCCATAAGTGCCATTCTCAACCTTTAGCATGTTCACCCGTTGCACGTGCACACAACATGTTCAACACACACAATCACCAAAGATTGACCCTCTTTGATTCCATGGGAGATTAAGTTGTCATGACACATGCGGGGCAACGACCGAGCTACTTTCTGCCCTTCCGGTGCCCGTACCTCAGCCACCTCCACTTCCACTTCACTTCCAATAGGGCTCCTCCAGCTTCAAGGGACTCGTGGTCGACCATGCACGTAGGCCTGGCACTGCCGAAGCAGATGCGCCAATTGACGTACACCAGTCTCCTTCCAAATGCAGTGATGCACCAAAGGTCGACAGCCGGTGTCAGCGGAGGCACCACACCAGGGTTTGGCCAGATCATTAACTCCCAACCTTCTATCATCTACTTGGGTCGCCTTAGCTTCTGATTTGCTTCCATTTCCGTAACAGGATAGAACTAGCACTATTGGCACCAGTTGGGAAGAATTTTCAGACAATCGGCCCGCATTGAGGAACACAGAGCACCCGCATGCCAACAGGAACACAAGAAAGGCGCGCACACACACAGCAGGCCTGGTCAGAACCAGAAGTGTTAAATCCTCCATCCTGTGGTTTATAAACAGTATAAATTCGGAATTCTCCTGAATATACACACAAAATCGCTAAAATCGCTGAAATCGCTCAAAAATAGAACAGTGCAGCCAATTGAAATCTGAACCGGCTTCACAAGCCGCAACAGCTGCAGCCACCCAGGTGGGGGCCCCGGAGACCTCGAGCCCATGATACCTGGTCGAGACCAAAGTGGCGCCAAACGCAAAAGGCGAGGACAAACCCCCAGCGCCAAAACCACTCCACCCCGAACTCAAACTGCACACGGGGGGGGGAAACCACCAACAATGAATGGACAGCCCACTACATCATCCCACACGCCACGACTGACGAGAACGACACAGCCAAGATCACCGTCACCTGGCACCTCCCCCAAACCACCCAGGTGTACGAATTCACGGCCCCCAACGTCCTCATCACCTACGGTCGGCACGACGAGGGGTACACCAGAAAGGCGGAAGGGAGATCCATGACCACCCTGTACACATGGACAACACGGGCAGACCTCCCGCACCCAACCATCCATCACGCACCCCCTCACCTTCTGAGTGTCTATTTTTTTTCGATTGACCCTCAGAAATTTATTGATGGATCCACCAGCAGTCCAGGCTGCTCGGTGATTAACAAAAATCCTGGGCTGTTCAAGTTCTGGGCTGATCCCGTGAAGCCGTGGATTACCATCAAGAGTCCCAAAGCCACAATTTGGAGCCGACACAAGTGCAACAACCTTGCCGTCAATTTTATTTGCCTAGCGCAAAGCCGCAATCGTGAGCGCCGTCCTTTGCCTAGCTTCGCAACGCCGTCTCCTTGGCAATGTCGCAAGTTGGGCTCAAGGAACGTTCCGCAAAGAACAAGACCGGAAGCAAACAGCTAAAGTTCGTGAAAAGTTTCATTGCTCGAACTCAGGCTAAAGTGGACGCCAAACTGACTCAAAGTTGGCTTCTCCCTACGCTTTCGCCCGCCAAGCGCGACAACGACCCATTTGACCCTTCCCTCGAACTTTCCCCGTCACTTGAGGAAGGCACGTCATCCAATGTCATTTCAGACGATGAACAACCCGAAGATGTTGCAAAAGAACTCTTCCCACTCGCCGAGACAACCGCTCACACCGCCAAAGGAAAAGGAGCCCAAGAACCACAACATCAAGTCAAAGCACCCGCGCCGCCAACCAACTTCGAGAAGGTGCAAGACTCCGAAGGCACACAGGAGAACACCAAAGGAAGCGATCCATGTGATGCCGAAGAGTCGAAACAACAAGAAGAAAGTGGCGAAGACCCGTGTGGAGATTCGGCAATGAACAACAACACCGTTCTCAACGACAACACAAGGGGAACCAATGAGGTTGAGCCCGACAACTCCCTCTTAACGCTACGTGAGGGGCAATCTACGCCAAGCGCTATTCTGTCTCCCGAAGGAACACACGAAAAGGCCGAAGACGGGGAAGACCCTACTGCCGATGAAGCGGATGGTAATTCCGGAAAGCCCTTCTGCAACCCTTCCGTTGCCCCGGATAATGTCTTTGCAAAAATCTTGGTTAAACATAAAGGTGAGATCAACACACACGATCAATGAGCACTATGGGGAGAAACGCATGCCCATGACACCTTAGGAATTGATACAAAGCAAGTCGTGTTTGAGAAACACCACAAGCAAATCATCTATGATCAAGTACACCCAACAATAGACCTTTGCGCGAGCGACGGGTGCACCCTTTTCCATGACATTGATTGCTCCGGCAAAAATGCCTATTCCACAATTGGACATGACAATTTTAGGTACCTCAAAGACATCCTTCATCACCACCCAAAATTCTACATTTTTCCACACCCACAAGATTACTACAACTCCAAATACAACTACAGCAACAGGTGGACCAAGTGGGCCTATGCCATCAACGAAGCCTTGCATGAAGCCTTTGATTCCGGTGTTGTGTACGAAGGCTCCTTCATTCTCCCGGGAATGGAAGACAACCTTTCGGCGGAGATTATCTACATGAACCCCTTGAACCCCGGCATGATCTCCCTTGCCCCTTGGGTATGTAGAGTAGACCGGCTTTCGGATGCCAATACGTACAACCCCTCACCTAATCTCGATGGCTCCGTGCGGCTCAACTTGCTTGACTCTCCATATTTTTACCTTCATCTCTCCACCCGTCACAAGCACCACGCACACATCCGCTACAGCGACATCATGCACCCTCAAACTTCCCTACAATGGGCTCTAAATAAGGTAGACGGCACCGTCCACGTGCCCGCGGTGCGCACAACGCTACGATTCGAAGTTGCACCGCATTTGCTCCCGAACTTCACCGTCTCTTCTCCAAAAGAGCTTTCGAAAAAATCCAAGCGGGAACGAGGAGAGTATAGGCGGCGCTGTGGTAACGCCCGGGACTTTTTTGTCCTCGTCAACCGCCTTCTTCATTTCGAAAACAACGGCATCTCGGTCAACTCCAAAAATGCTTTCTTTCCGGAGGAACGCATACAGCCTCTACAATCATCCTCCGAACATATGTTCTGCTTCGACTACACCATTCCAACCCCCCTCGCCGAGAAGCTTCTCTCCACCATCTTACAACACCCTTTGTGGACGCTCGGCAAAGTCTTTTGCATCCGTGGTTCCGATCTAGGGAAGGACAAAACTTTCAAAGTGGTACCTTCGAAAGCGTACAAACAGGCCACGCCGGACTTCAAACAAATTGACGTGTGGAAATCCCTCCTTACTAGCGAAGCCGCGCGACGGTGCGGTATCCTAGGAGCCATTCCCAGAACACAACACGAGTTTTACGCGTGCATGAACTATCACAACATCCCCGTGCTCCCCGAACGAGACTCCCTCACTTCCATGAGTTACATGCTCTTCCAAGAGAATAACCTGGTCACGTATCGGGGCACTACGGGGGCCATGATCTCTTGGGGAAGATACTCTTCATGGCGCTCCAAACACCCGGGACACAAAATGGACCTCTCCGCCTCTCCCGGAAATGTGCACAAAGATGCCCCTCCCCGACCCTTCCCAGTGAAGGCTTGCTTCAACCCCGTCCCCGAACCTCCTGATCCAGAACTGGTAGAAGTACACGCCCCGTCATCCACGCCGGACCTTGATGTAATGTTCGGGGTCTCCCTGCTTGGTTAAATTTCCACATTTCCTTGTTCAGCGCCCCCATGGCTAAGGTGCGAGTCTACCGAGTGAAATATGTTCATCACGAATCCGTGCTCCTTGCAGAAGGCTTCACTGTGTCCAAACTCGTCTTTCACCCAGAAAGGCCCGACACGGCGGCGCGTGACAACCTTTTGGCTCCCGCCAACCCCCTAGTTTCGGAAGCCCAGGATTTCCTATCACGTGTCATTGAGGCGGCGACTGCTTACGGCAGCGCGGAACAACTAGGTCTCGCGAGGGACCATTACTTGTCCACAAGCAAGCCCCTCCCGCTCACAGAAAAGATTGCACAGCTCCACCTCCAAACGGGGAAAATGTTTGACCCCATCCCGGAAATAACAGGAGCCTTCATATCCAATGAATTTGTCTCAGAAGAAGGAGAAGCCCTGGTGATGTCCTTCAGTGCAGATGAAGATCACCAGTGGCTGTCCGAGGGGCACTGCACAATGCTTCATTTCGGATTCAGGTACAATCCAGAATCAAAAGAAGTTGAACCTTTTGAACCGACCCCTCCTGAAGTCATTCAAGCGATTGGGCTACGGGCATTCTCTGCCTGCGCCCAGGTCCTGCCTTCCTCTCTCTTATGCCCAAATATGTGGTCAGTGGCTCAATACGCGCGTGGCAGTGGCCTGAGGAGCCACGTAGACGTCCCTCAGCTAGGCCCTTATGTCCTGGATGGCTCCTTCGGGTCAGGTGCAGAAATGGTTTTCGAACCGCGTCCCCTCCCCGGATCCACCCTCTTTAAGAAAACGCAAAAAGTCTTCCTACAGCGCCGCAGCCTCCTCCTAATTTCTGGGGAAGCCCGCGACAAGTGGAGGCACCAAATCCCAGCTAGCGACTATGACACAGTGGAGATGCGGCGCTTTCCCCGAGACTCCAGGGTGTCCCTTGTCTTCCGTCACACTGGTGTAGAAACGGACCTCCCTACGACATCCTCAGAGCCCCCTGACCCAGGGCAACATGAGACGAATTAATGAACCTACACTCGGCGTCACCCTTCTGTGCACACGAGACGTGGTCTTCACTTTAACACCCCGAATACCCCGCATCACCATTTTTGCATGTTCTCAGGCATGGCAAGGCCATCGCTCTACCACTCCCCCTGTGCGTAACATGAATTCCTTAACCCCTGTGACCGCCAGGTATGCCCTGACCGGGCTGATCTGTGCTCACTGTGTACCAGACCTCAAAGTCCTGTGGTTCCCCTTCAGGAAAGCTCTGATGAGTCTACCGAATGCTACCCGTCCCCATATTCTTTTTGCCCCCCTCCCACTCGTCAGTGCCACCGCAGGAGAAGTAACATGAGACGGGTTCAAGATGTCCTCGCCCGCGTGGGCATGCACGGTGCCTCCCTCACCGCCACCGTCTCTCACATCGCGGAGATTCTCCCTGTGGAGCAAGCACACATCAACCCGAGAATATTGGTCCCAGACACAAGTGTCTCTACAGACCTGGCTA
The DNA here is from genome assembly GCA_964036045.1 of Eutreptiella sp. 'Long Island Sound 2002'. Taxonomy (NCBI): domain Eukaryota; phylum Euglenozoa; class Euglenophyceae; order Eutreptiales; family Eutreptiaceae; genus Eutreptiella; species Eutreptiella sp. 'Long Island Sound 2002'. The sequence continues at coordinate 44,534,822 of OZ038378.1, read as the reverse complement.
TACACCCCTCTCTTCGCACTGCCTGTGACACGGCCCTACACCACTCGCCCAAAGCATACGCACAAGCACTTCACTCACGGTTTTCTGCACTGAAACAGTACGACCCTGACCCCTCAATACAGAATGAGGACCCTGCCAACATACCAACGCTTCTGACCCCGGACTCCCTACTGGGTGCTCGCTATTCCTCCATTCAGACACCCTCCTTCCCTCCTCCCCCCCAAGTGTACAAGCCCTTCAAGCCTAAACGTTTGCGCCCCCCCTCCCCCCCTTCTCTTCCCTCTGTCCCGGCCATCCGTGTCGTGTCCCCCAATACGGCAAAGAGCCAGAACACGCCCGCGTCAATTTTGCATCTCCTAAACGAGGGATATGGCGTTATACTCCTTCAGCAGCTAAAGTCTCCCCCTCTCCTCCAACAGCGGTACGCCTGCGGCAATGACCGCGCTAAAGTCTTCTCAAATGTCTGCGGCCACAAACACGGGGTGTCGGTCATTGCAGGCCCGCGCATCGCGAGATATACCAGCTGTGTCACGCCCAGAGACAGCGACGGCCTTATCTGTAGTGCCAAAATATCCCTTTCGGAAACAACTCCCCTGCACCTCTTCTCAGTTTACCCCCCCCCGGTGCGCACGGGGGCCCCAGCTCCGTACCGTGACACCATACAGCAAGTTCTTGCTTCTTATTTCAACGATCATCCCAATCACATCCTGGGGGTGATTTAAACTTCGTTCTTGATCCCGAACTTGACCAGCAGAGCTTGGTCGATCTACATGAGTGGCACTGGCTCACGGGGGAGGTGGAATACCTCCCATGTAGGCTGGTGGACACTTTCAGGTCAGAGCACGCCTCCCTCAGGCAGTATACCCGCTATGCAAGCGACTGCTGGGACAGCGAAGCAAGGCTGGATTACATCTTTGCGTCCCCTCGCCTTGTGTCGCACTTTCCTCTTCTGGATGTGTCGGTCCTCACGGACTACACCATCTCTGACCACCACCCAGTGGTCGCGGTCTTCCAGTGCCCATCCCCGATCCTTCTGTCCCAGCCCCCACTCCCCCCTTGTATTTTTCGGAAGCTTTCTAGTGACGAAAAGCAACAATTCTCCAACAGCGTACTGCTTATCCCCGACTGGTGCCGGGACCTCCAGGACGCCCCTGCCAGGGCCCCATTGGAGGAGAGCATCGCCGCCACTGATTCTCTCCTTATGCGGGTTGGGTCTGCGTACCACAAAATCACGCGTCTGAAACCGCAGCGCAAGGACCAAGAGGGCTACGGCAAGCTCAGGAAATTATTATTCTCACCCCCGCCTCCTTCTTCCCCGGCATTTCCCGAGCACATTGCGGAAGTTCAGTCCGTGCCTAACACGTTACGGTCCTCGGACGAAACCAAAGCGAAGAGAAAGCTTCACAGTAGTCTGGTCCGGGGGGTCCAGATGAAAAGCACTGTTGCTCGCAGTTGTATTTACAAACTTTTGGCCACTTTTGCCCGCAAACACCTGCGCGCTCAGGCTTTTGCACACGACATCCCTTCAGAAATCCAGCACGGTGGCCTTCCCGGCCACAAATGCGCTGATCATCTGTATCATCTCAAAGCCCTCTATGCAAAATCGAAGAAGAGCTACTCGCTGTTCATTGATTTCAATAAAGCCTCTAATTCAGTGCCTCATGGCACACTCCGGACCGTCCTCGAACGGGCAAATTTTTCTACTTCCACAATTTTTCTCATAAAGCAACTATACTCCTTCCCTCAAGACAGCCCCGTCATCAATGGCCCCACTCCCCACGCATACCTCCAAACCAGGTGCCTCCGACAAGGATGTCCCCTCTCCCCCCTACTCTTCATTCTCTATCTCAACTCCCTCTTCAACCATTTTTTTGCCACTGTGCCCCCCCCCAGGGCAAATGCCCGCACTAGCCACCACGCTTACATCCACGACATCCTGATCAGAAGTGAGGACGTCATCTACATCCAAAACAGTCTCAACTACCTCGATGGGCCAGCCAGGGACTGGGGTCTGGACATGAATGTGTCTAAGACCGAAGTCCACGCCAATGGCACAGCCCCCCAAAAAGAGCTTCTGACACCCAGGCGCTCGGGGCTCCTCACGTACAACAAAAAAACGGGTCGCCCGCACACATGCAATAAATACCTAGGGGTTTATCTTTTTACTTGCCATCAAGCAAAGGGCCTGTTCCACATGCTCAAGGCGGAGATCCAGTTTTTTTTTGCCGGGCTCTCTCCCTTGCCTCTTACACTTAGTGAGAAGGTCCGCCTGACGAACTCTCAGCTGGTCCCAGCACTCGCCTACCGCTTAATCACCCACTCTCCTTCCCCCAACCAGCTCGAAAAGCTTCAGTCACTCATCTGGGCGGGAGTTGCGTCTCGAAGCATCACACGTCTAGTCTTCTCGAAAGACCGTTTCGCGGCTCGCCCAAAGGGAGGGTTGGGAATGAAATTCCTACCACACAGCGTCCACATTGCCACCGTGAACTATGGATTACGGGCCCTTTGCGGCCTTGCCCCAAAGTCAGTTGGCCCCCTGTACGTCCAGTCATTACTCAGCTCAAACCAGAGGGCCTCGGACCCGGTGCAAAACTCTTTTATTGACTCCATCCATGCCCGAGGCATATCTTTCCACAGCATAGGCCCGTGGAGACCCACTGGTATTCGGGATCTAACGCCTGGTACCCAGCTAACCGTTAGGTTCACATCAGGACAGGCCACATGAAGAGTGACCGAGGCCACCTCCAAATGGGCCAACGTCTGATCGCACGACGGGGTCTACTCAATGGATACCCACACGTCCTAAACCATGCACATGCCATGCCACGCCGTCATGGATTACTCCCGCCCCTCTCACTTCCAGCTAGTCTCTGAATTCTTGCGCCCCGAAGAGACCATCCCTGAACCCCCAGCGCCACGGCACAACGCACACGCACTGGGAATCAGCCATCACGGCCATCTCTTCGCCTTGCAGGCACAACACTACCTAGAGAAGAAGTCTCTCGACGAGTGGGGATGCCATGATGCCGCGGAGGCACTAACCAGGCTGCCGACCCCCGGCTTACAGCGGGTGTGGCTATATTCCGATGGCTCCACCGGTGAGTCCGGCCATCCGGCCGCCGTCACGGCCTTTCTACCCGACGGTACAACCAGAGTCCTATGCCTATCCTCACCGCATTCCTCTTCTCTGGGTTCGGAGTTCTGGGGGGCGGTAGCAGCCATTCGCTGGATCCACAGGGAAGTTTCCCATTACGAAGTATGCTTGTTGATTGACAACGAACAGGTGGTGTCCACCCTCCAGAAATGCCAAGTCCATAGGCCCAGCTGGTTCGAAGACGACACATGGACCGTCGCGGTACACAGTGCCCTACTTCTCATCACCAACCCCCTCCACATCATGTGGATTGAAGGTCACGCGAATTTTCTTTGGCAACGAAATCTGCGACCATTTCTCTAAATGGGCAGCTCACAGCCTGATTTTTACCCCAAACCTTCTCCTCCCTCCCCCACTGGGTTCAGTGGCGGTACACCACCTGCCTGTGCTCCACGAGTTTAAGGTGCAGCAATTCCGCCACCTATTGCCGCAGCATTCCCATAACAACATAGCGGTCGGCCCCAGCTTCAGCCTGTACAATAAAGATTCCTGGTTTTCGTCCCCGTTTTTCAAACTGCATCCGGGTGCTACACTGTGCACGGGTACCAGTGGAGCAATATGCTTCACGACTACCACTGTTCCAGGTGCGGACAGCACCATCCTTTCGACCCTCCATCCTGCCTGGCCTTCTGCAAAGCTTTGGACCAGCACGTCCAGGCATACGTCTCCTCCTGGGGACCCCTTTTCAGCCCCATTGTTCTGCACTGGTGGCTCTCTGGACCCTCAAAGGCTTACCGCAGGGACTTCATGAGAACTCTGGTACCTAAATCCCTACGGTGCTGCCTCTCTCAGCCAGTCCCGGGCTCCACCTGCGCCGAGCACAGGGCCATGCTTGGCCTAGCCCTGGAGGAACGCGTAAAGCACCTGGACAAGGCTGTCCACCAAGCACATGACTGGCTGTGTTCGAATCCTCTCCCTTGGGACCCAATACTTTGGGCGCACCTCTCCAACCCTCTCAACCCCTTCTCGGTTTCGCACAGTGCGTTCAGTACTTCCGTCCACATGCCCTCTCGGACCCGCCCCGTATACCAGCACCCCCCACCTCTCCTCAAACACGCCTTAAAAAAACCGTCCAAGGCAGCGTCAGCCAAAGCACAACAAGCCACTCGCCGCGCGCCAAAAAACTCCAAACGCCCGTCCAGCCGCGCATCCGCACCACGGCCCCCCCGCCCCCTCAGCCATTCCCCGCCCTCCTCAGCACTCACGCCCACGGCCGCCACAAAAACGCCATCATTCACCACAAACCAATCAGACCACAATCGTTTGGGCGCCCCCCAAGCGCGCCAAGACCGCTCTACACCACCCGCCCCCACGCTCCAAGGCACGCTACCGTCAACCACGCCTACCCCTCCCCTCTAGGCCCACCGCTACTAGGTGCCCAGGTCCGTATGCCCCTGCCCCCCCCCGCCCCACCCACACAATGTGCACACGCTCTCGCTATAGGCGATGCCCACGCACCACGGGGAAAGAATGGTATGGCAAACAAGTATGTTAAGAATGCAAAGGAGGGCGCCAAAGGGACGGACCACGCACACACACACACACATAAACAAGACCGCAAGGTACAAGAAGACGGAGACAAGAGCAAGGAGAAACATGGTATGAAACCCCATCCCGCCCCGCCCGCAAACACGCACACGCTCTCACTATAGGGGATGGCCACGAACCACGGGGAAACAATGGTATGGCGAACAAGTATGTTAAGAATGCGAGGGAGGGCGCCAAAGGGACGGACCGCACACGAAAACACAAACGTATGCAAGGTCGCAAGATACAAGAAGACGGAGACAAGACAAAGGAGAGACATGGTATGAAACCCCACCTCCGCCCCACCCACAAACAAGCACACACTTTCTCTATAGGGGATGACAACAAGAAGCTACACATCACTTTCTGAGTGTCTTTTCTTTTTCAATTGACCCTCAGAGATTTATTGATGGATCCACCAGCAGTCCAGGCTGTTCGGTGATTAACGAAAATCCTGGGCTGTTCAAGTTCTGGGCTGATCCCGTGAAGCCGTGGATTACCAACAAAAGTCCCAAAGCCGCAATTTGGAGCCGAGGCAAGCGCAACAACCTTGCCGTCAATTTATTTGCCTAGCGCAAAGCCGCAATCGTGAGCGCCGTCCTTCGCCTAGCTTCGCAACGCCGTTTTCTTGGCAATGTCGCAAGTTGGGCTCAAGGAATGTTCCGCAAAGGACAAGACCGAAAGCAAACAACTAAAGTCCGTGAAAAGTTTCATTGCTCGAACTCAGGCTAAAGTGGACGCCAAACTGACTCAAAGTTGGCTTCTTCCTACGCTTTCGCCCGCCAAACGCGAGAACGACCCATTTCACCCTTCACTCGACCTTTCCCCGTCACATGAAGAAGGCACGTCATCCAATGTCATTTCAGACGATGAACAACCCGAAGATGTCGCAAAAGAACTCTTCCCACTCGCCGAGACAACGGCTCACACCGTCAGAGGAAAAGGAGCCCAAGAACCACAACATGAAATCCAAGCGCCCGCTCCGCCAACCAACTCCGAGAAGATGCAAGACTCCGTGCCCAAAGGCACGCACGAGAACACCGAAGCGCCCGCTCCGCCAACCAACTCCGGGAAGGTGCAAGACTCCGTGCCCAAAGGCACGCACGAGAACACCGAAGGAAGCCATCCACGTGACGCCGAAGAGTCGAAACAACAAGAAGAAAGTCAAGAGGACCCGTGTGGAGATTCGGCAATGAACAACAACGCCGCTCTCAACGACAACGCAAGGAGAACCAATGAGGTTGAGCCCGACAACTCCCTCTTAACGCCACGTGAGGAGCAATCTACGCCAAGCGCTATTCCGTCTTCCGAAGGAACACACGAAAAGGCCGAAGACGGGGAAGACCCTACTCCCGATGAAACGGATGGTAATTCCGGAAAACCTTTCTTCAACCCTTCCCTTGCCCCGGATGGTGTCCTTGCGAAATTCTTGGTTAAACATAAAGGTGAGATCAACACACACGATCAACAAGCACTATGGGGAGAAACACGTGTCCATGAAACCTTAGGAGTTGATACAAATCAACTCGTGTTAGAGAAACACCACAAGCAAGTGATCTATGATCAAGTACACCCAACAATAAACCTTTGCGCGGGCGACGGGTGCACCTTTTTCCATGACATTGATTGCTCCGGCAACAATGCCTACTCCACATTTCGACATGACAATTTTAGGTACCTCAAAGACGTCCTTCATCACCAGCCAAAGTTCTACATTTTTCCACACCCACAAGATTACTACAACTCCAAATACAAATACGGCAACACATGGACCGAGTGGGCCCATGCCATCAACGAAGCCTTGCAAGAAGCCTTTGATTCCGGTGTTGTGTACGAAGGCTCCTTCATTCTCCCGGGAATGGAAGACAACCTTTCGGCGGAGACCCTCTACATGAACCCCTTGAACCCCGGCATGATCTCCCTTGCCCCCTGGGTGTGTGGAGTAGACCGGCTTTCGGATGCCAACACGTACAACCCATCACCTAATCCCGATGGCTCCGTGCGGCTCAACTTGCTTGACTCTCCACAATACCCATATTTTCACCTTCACCTCTCCACCCGTCACAGGCACCACGCACACATCTGCTACGGCTACATCATGCACCCTCACACCTCCCCTACAATGGGCCAGAAATAAGGTAGACGGCACCGTCCAAGTGGCCGCGGTGCGCACAACGCTACGATTCGAAATTGCACGGCATTTGCTCCCGAACTTTACCGTCTCTTCTCCAAAAGAGCTTTCCGAAAAATTCAAGCGGGAACGAGGAGATTATAGGCGGCGGCGTGGCAACGCCCGGGATTTTTTTGTCCTCGTCAACCGCCTTTTCCATTTCGAAAACGACGGCATCTCGGTCAACTCCAAAAATGCTTTCTTTCCGGAGGAACACATACAGCCTCTACAATCATCCTCCGAACATATGTTCCGCTTCGATTACACCATACCAACCCCCCTCGCCGAGAAGCTTCTCTCCACCATCTTACAACACCCTTTGTGGACGCTCGGCAAAGTCTTTTGCATCCGTGGTTCCGATCTAGGGAAGGACAAAAATTTCAAAGTTGTACCTTCAAAAGCATACAAGCAGGCCACGCCGGACTTCAAACAAATTGACGTGTGGAAATCCCTCCTTACTAGCGAAGCCGCACGACGGTGCGGTATCCTAGGAGCCATTCCTAGAACACAACACGAATTTTACGTGTGCATGAACTATCACAACACCCCCCTGCTCCCTCAGCGAGACTCCCTGACTTCCATGAGCTACATGCTCTTCCAAGAGAATAACCTGGTCACGTATCGGGACACTACGGGAGCCATGATCTCTTGGGGAGGATACTCCTCTTGGCGCTCCAAACACCCGGGACACAAAGTGGACATCTCCGCCTCTCCCCGAAAAATACACAAAGATGCCCCTCCCCCACCCTCCCCGGTGAAGGCTTGCTTCAACCCCCTCCCTGAGCCACCTGATCCAGAACTGGTAGAAGTACACGCCCCGTCATCCACGCCGGAGGTTGATGTAATGTTCGGGGTCTCCCTGCTTGGGAAAATTTGGCACATTTCCTTGTTCAGCGCCCCATGGCTAAGGTGCGAGTCTACCGAGTGAAATACGCGCATTACGAATCCGCGCTCCTTGCAGAAGGCTTCACTGTGTCCCAGCTCGTCTTTCACCCCGAGTGCCCCGACACGGCCGCGCGTGACAACTATTTGGCTCCCGCCAACCCCCTAGTTTCGGAAGCCCAGGATTTCCTATCACGAGTCATCGAGGCGGCGACTGCCTACGGCAGCGCGGAACAACTAAGTCTCGCGAGGGACCATTACTTGTCCACAAGCAAGCCTCTCTCCTTCACAGAAAAGATCGCACAACTCCACCTCCAAACGGGGAAAGTTTTCGACCCCATCCCGGAAATAACAGGGGCCTCCATATCCAATGAGTTTTTCTCAGAAGAAGAGGAAGCCCTGGTGATGTCCTACAGTGCAGATGAAAATCACCAGTGGCTGTCCGAGGGGCACCGCACAATGCTTCATTTCGGATTCAGGTACATTCCAGAATCAAAAGAAGTTGAACCTTTTGAACCGACCCCTCCTGAGTTTATTCAAGCGATTGGGCTACGGGCATTCTCTGCCTGCGCCCAGGTGCTGCCCTCCTCTGTCTTATGCCCAAATATGTGGTCAGTGGCTCGATACGAACCTGGCAGTGGCCTGAGGAGCCACGTAGACGTCCCTCAGCTAGGCCATTATGTCCTGGATGGCTCCTTTGGGTCAGGTGCGGAAATGGTTTTCGAACCGCGTCCCCTCCCCGGATGCACCCTCTTTAGAAAAAGGCAAAAAGTCTTCCTACAGCGCCGCAGCCTCCTCCTAATTTTTGGGGAAGCCCGCGACAAATGGAAACACCAAATCCCAGCTCGCAACTATGACACAGTGGAGAAGCGGCGCATTCCCTGAGACTCCAGGGTATCCCTTGTCTTCCGTCACACTGGTGTAGGAACGGGCCTCCATACGACATCCTCAGAGCCCCCGGACCCAGAGCAACATGAAACGAATTAAGGAACCTACACTCGGCGTCACCCTTCTGTGCACACGAGACGTCGTCTTCGCTTTAAGACCCCAGATACCCCCCATCACCATTATTGCATGTTCTCAGGCATGGCAAGGCCATCGCTCTACCACTCCCCTTGTACATAACATGAATTCCTTAGCCCCTGTGACCGCCAGGTATGCCCTGACCGGGCAGATCTGTGCTCACTGTGTACCAGACCACAAAATCCTGTGGTCCCCCTTGTGGGAAACTCTGATGAGTCTACCGAATGCTACCCGTGCCCATATTCTTTCTGCCCCCCTCCCACCCGTCAGTGCCACCGCAGTAGTAGTAACATGAGACGGTGTCAAGAGGTCCTCTCCCGCGTGGGCGTGCACGGTGCCTCCCTCACCGCCACCGTCTCTCGCATCGCGGAGATTCTCCCTGTGGAGCAAGCACACATCAATCCGAGAATACTGGTCCCAGACACAAGTGTCTCCACAGACCTGGCAATACACCCCTTTCTTCGCACTGCCTGTGACACGGCCTTACGCCACTCGCCCAAAGCATACGCACAAGCACTTCACTCTCGGATTTTTGCACTAGAACAGTGCGAACCCGACCCCTCAATACAGAATGAGGACCCTGCCCACATACCAACGCTTCTGACACCGGACTCCCCACTGGGTGCCCGCTATTCCTCCATTCGGACACCCTCCTTCCCCCCTCCCCCCCAAGTGCACAAGCCCTTCAAACCTAAACGCTTGCGCCGCCCCCCCCCTTCTCTTCCCTCCGTCCCGGCCATCCGTGTCGTGTCCTTCAACACGGCAAAGAGCCAGAACACACCCGCGGCAATCTTGCACTTCCTAAACGAGGGATATGACATTATACTCCTTCAGGAGCTCAACTCTCCCCCTCTCCTCCCACAGCGGTACGCCTTCGGCAATGACCGCGCTAAGGTCTTCTCAAATGTCTGCGGCCACAGACACGGGGTGTCGGTCATTGCAGGCCCGCGCATCGCAAGATATACCAGCTGAGTCCCGCCCAGAGACAGCGACGGCCTTATCTGTGGTGCCAAAATATCCCTACCGGAGGCAACTCCCTTACACGTCTTCTCAGTTTACTCCCCGTCGGTGCGCACGGGGGCCCCAGCTCCGTACCGCGACACCATACAGCGAGTTCTTGCTTCTCATTTCAAGGATCATCCCAATCACACCCGGGGGGGTGATTTTAACTGCGTTCTGGATCCCGAACTTGACGAGCACAGCTTGGTCGATCTACATGAGTGGCACTGGCTCACTGGGGAAGTGGAGTACCTCACAGCCAGGTTGGTGGACACTTTCAGGTCAGAGCACCCCTCCCTCAGGCAGTACACCCGCTACGCAAACGACCGCTGGGACAGCGAAGCAAGGCTGGATTACATCTTTGCGTCCCCTCGCCTAGTGTCGCACTTTCCCCTTCTGGATGCGTCGGTCCTCACGGACTACACCATCTCTGACCACCACCCAGTGGTTGCGGTCTTCCAGTGCCCATCCCCGATCCTTCTGTCTCAGCCCCCACTCCCCCCTTGCATTTTTCGGAAGCTTTCTAGTGACGAAAAGCAACAATTCTCCAACAGCGTACTGCTTATCTCCGACTGGTGCCGGGACCTCCAGGACGCCCCTGCCAGGGCCCCATTGGAACAGGTCATCGCCGCCACTGATTCTCTCCTTATGCAGGTTGGGTCTGCGTACCACAAAATCACGCGTCCGAAGCCGCAGCGCAAGGACCAAGAGGGCTACGGCAAGCTCAGGAAATTATTACGCTCACCCCCGCCTCCATCTTTCCCAGCATTTCCCGAGCACATTGCGGAAGTTCAGTCTGTGGTAAACACCCTACGGTCCTTGGACGAAACCAAAGCGAAGAGAAAGCTTCACAGTAGTCTGGTCCGAGGGGTCCAGATGAAAACCACAGTTGCTCGCACCCTCTGCCCTAAAGACCTAGAGCCTCTCGTAGTCAGAGATCCAGCCACCAAAGAGCTCCTGAGTGACCCGGCGGATGTAGCTAAAGTTTTTGGGGACACCCTGCTCCATCTTGGAGGACATCCAGATTACGCCCCCCCCCAGGACTTCGTCGACGAGGTCCTGTCCCACTCCCCCACGTGCCCCGTTTCTGCCAAGAACGACCACATACCTCCTGTGACCTGGCAGGAGTTCCAAACCCACTTAAAGAACAGTAAGCCATCAAAAGCCAGGGGGCCGGACAAAACAAACAACTACGTCCTGGCCCTCTGTCCGGAACCCATTCAACGCTTTTTCCACTCCATTTTGAACCGCTTCCTCCACTCGCTGCTGCCGCCGCACTGGCTATGCGCAAAAATATGTTTGCTTTATAAAAAGGGGGACCCTTTCTCCCCTTCAAACTACCGTCCTATTGCCCTCTTAAACTGTATTTACACACTCTTGGCCACTTTTGCCTGCAAACACCTGCGCGCTCAGGCTTTTGCACACGACATCCTTTCAGAAATCCAGCACGGTGGCCTTCCCGGCCACCAATGCGCAGATCATCTGTATCACCTCAAAGCCCTTTATGCAAAATCGAAGAAGAGCTACTCGCTGTTCATCGATTTCAATAAAGCCTTTAATTCAGTGCCTCATGGCACACTCTGGACCGTCCTCGAACGGGCAAATTTTTCTGCTTCCACAATTTCCCTCATAAAGCAACTATACTCCTTCCCTCAAGACAGCCCCATCATCAATGGCCACACTCCCCACGCATACCTCCAAACCAGGGGCCTCCGACAAGGATGTCCCCTCTCCCCCTTACTCTTCATTCTCTATCTCAACTCCCTCTTCCACCATTTTTTTGCCACTGTGCCCCCCCCCCCGGGCAAATGCCCGTACTAGCCACCACGCCTACATCGACGACATCCTGATCAGAAGTGAGGACGTCAACTACGTCCAAAACAGCCTCAACTACTTCGATGGGCCAGCCAGGGACTGGGGACTGGACATGAATGTGTCTAAGACCGAAGTCCACGCCAATGGCACAGCCCCCCAAAAAGAGTTTCTGACACCCAGGGGCTCGGAGTTCCACACGTACAACAAAAAAGCGGGTCGCCCGCACACATGCTATAAATACCTGGGGGTTTATCTCTTTACTTGCCACCAGGCAAAGCCCTGTTTCACATGCTCAAGGCGGAGATCCAGAGTTATTTTGCCCGGCTCTCTCCCTTGCCTCTTACACTTAGTGAGAAGGTCCGACTGACGAACTCTCAGCTGGTCCCAGCACTCGCCTACCGCTTAATCACCCACTCTCTTTCCCCCAACCAGCTCGAAAAGCTTCAGGCACTTATCTGGGCGGGAGTTGCGTCTCGCAGCATCACACGTCTAGTCTCCCCCAAGGACCGCTTCGCGGCTCGCCCAAAGGGAGGGTTGGGAATGAAGTTCCTACCGCACAGCGTCCGAGTTGCCACAGTGATCTATGGACTACGAGCCCTTTGCGGCCTTGCCCCAAAGTCAGTTGGCCCCCTGTACGTCCAGTCCTTACTTAGCTCGAACCAGAGGGCCTCGGACCCGGTGCAATACTCTTTTATGGACTCCATCCATGCCCTTGGCATATCTTTCCACAGCATAGGCCCGTGGAGACCCACTGCTATTCGGAATCTAACGCCTGGTACCCAGCTAACCGTTAGGTTCAAGTCAGGACAGGCCACAGGAAGGGTGACCGAGGCCACCTCCAAATGGGCCAACGTCTCGTTCCACGACGGGGTCTACTCGGTGGATACCCACACTTCCTACACCATGCACATGCCATGCCACGCCGTCATGGATTACTCCCGCCCCTCTCACTTCCAGCTAGTCCCTCAATTTTTGCCCCCTCAGGAGACCATCCCCGAACCCCCAGCGCCACCGCACAACGCACACGCACTGGGAATCAGCCTACACGGCCATCTCTTTGCTCTGCAGGCACAACACTACCTAGAGAAGAGGTCTCTCGACGACCGGGGATGCCACGATGCCGCGGAGGCACTAACCAGGCCGCCGACCCCCGGCCTACAGCGGGTGTGGCTATATTCCGATGGCTCCTCCGGTGAGTCCGGCCATGCGGGCGCCATCACGGCCTTTCTACCCGACGGTACAACCAGAGTCCTGTGCCTATCCTCACCGCATCCCTCTTCTCTGGGTTCGGAGTTCTGGGGGGCGGTAGCAGCGATTCCCTGGATCCACAGGGAACTCTCCCAATGCGAAGTATATTTGTTGATTGACAACGAACAGGTGGTGTCCACCCTCCAGAAATGCCAAGTCCGCAGGCCCAGCCCGTTCCAAGACGACACATGGACCGTCGCCGTACACAGTGCCCTACTTCTCATCACCAACCCCCTCCACATCATGTGGATTAAAGGTCACGCCAATTTTATTGGCAACGAAATCTGCGACCATTTTTCTAAATGGGCAGCTCACAGCCTGATTTTTACCCCGGACCTCCTCCCCCCCCCCCCACTGGGCTCAGTGGCGGTACACCACCTGCCTGTCCTCCACAAGTTTAAGGTACAGCAATTCCGCCACCTATTGCCGCGGCATTCCCATAGCAACATAGCGGTCGGCCCCAGCTTCAGCCTGTACAACAAAACTTCCTGGTTTTCGTCCCTGTTTTTCAAACTGGCGTCCGGGTGCTACAATGTGCACGGGTACCAGTGGAGCAATATGCTCCACGACTACCACTGTTCCAGGTGCGGACAGCACCATCCTTTCGACCCTTTATCATGCCTGGCCTTCTGCAAAGCGTTGAACCAGCACGTCCAGGCATACGTCTCCTCCTGGGGAACCCTTTTCAGCCCCATTGTCCTGCACTGGTGGCTCTCTGGACCCTCAAAGGCTGACCGCAGGAACTTCATGAGAACTCTGGTACCAAAGTCCCTATGGTCCTGCCTCTCCAAGCCGATCCCGGGCTCCACTCGCGCAGAGCACAGAGCCATGCTTGGCCTAGCCCTGGAGGAACGCGTAAAGCACCTAGACAAGGCTGTCCACCAAGCACATGATTGGCTGTGTTCGAATCCTCTCCGTTGGGACCCAATACTTTGGGCGCACCCTTCCGACCCTCTCAACCCCTTCTCGGTTTCGCACAGTGCGTTCAGTACCTCAGTCCACATGCCCCCTCGGACCCGCCCCGTATACCAGCACCCCCCACCTCTCCCTAAACACGCCTTAAAAAAACCGTCCAAGCCAGCGTCAGCCAAAGCACAACCAACCACGCGCCGCGCGCCGAAAAATTCCAAACGCCCGTCCAGCCGCGCATCCGCACCACGCCCCCCCCCCCCCTCGGCCATTCCCCGCCCTCCTCAGCACTCACGCCCACGGCCACCACAAAAACCCCATCGATCACCACAAACCCACCAGGCTACAATCGTTTGGGCGCCCCCAAAGCGCGCCAAGACCGCTCTCCCCCTCCCACCTCCAAGCTCCAGGGCACGCTACCGTCAAACACGCCTACCTCTCCCCTCAAGGCCCACCCTTACTAGGTGCCCAGGCCCGTCTGCTCCTGCCCCCCCCCACTCCAACGCCTCCCGGGACATCCGGAATTTTTTCCGCCCATCCAGCGATTTTCTGTCTCCTCCTCTCGACCCCTTCAGCCCTCCGCCCCTTCCGGAACCCCCCCCCTTCCCCACAGGGTAAATCAGCGTTCATCTAACCTAACCATCAGAGCAGCCCTGTACATATCTTTATATGTTGATGTAAATACTTTCTTTGGGGGACGTCAGCCCCAGAACAAGTTGATGCGGATAAGAACAAAAAAAAATAACAAGAAGCTACACAAGGTATGACAAGTATGTTAAGAAGAAAAAACACAAAGGCGCCTTCCACGCCCTCTCTATAGGAAGTGCAACGCAAAAAGGTATGTTATCGAGGACGCTACGAAAAAAAAGGGGGGGGAGACACAAGGCACAACACGCAAAAACAACCAACCAACTCCCCAAAGACCTGCACACGCTCTCTCTCTACAGGGGAAGAAAACACGGTGGGACAAATAGAGAGGTACGTGATACGCGTCACGCATACCACGCATTTCTGCTACACGTCTACAGGACCTCTTTTTCTGCTTTTTGAACAGGACCATGCCGACTGACGACGAGAACCAACCAAGGTATGACACACCCCACCAACCATACACCGCAAGCACACACACGCACACGCACGGCAGCCACACCGCGCACGACCCCCCCTGACACCGCCAACACCAACACGAAGGGCCACACAGCGCACACACACACACCAAGACCAAGGAGAAGGGCACCTAGGGCCCCCACCACCAGAACCAGTGGACCCCAGCCAGGAGTGGCGGGGAACCACGCCCACGGCCCACGGCCAGGAGAGGCAAGGGGCGGGGACACCAAACCGCAGACCACCGGCACACCACACACACGCAACCGCACACACCAGCACACGCGGAAGACACACCCACCGCACCACCACACCACACCACCAACAACGCAGACACCACAAACACGCAACACACAACACAGCACGGCCACCGCGCACACCCACACACACCACAAACACACACAACAAAGGACACCCCCACCCGCGAAACACACCACCACAACCGGCGGGCCCCAGCCAGGAGTGGAGGGGAACTGCACCCGGGACCCTCAGCCAGGAGTGGCGAGGAACAGCCAGCACCACCGGCAGCGAAACCCAGCCAGGAGTGGCGGGGAGTAGCACACAGGAACCTCCTCCAATAGTGGCAAGGGACCAACCACACCACACACCAGCCGCAACCCCACCAACACACCACCGCCGCACACCACACACCACACACCACACACCACACACCACACACCACCGCCGCCAGCGGACCCCAGCCAGGAGGGGCGGGGAACCGCGGCCGGGACCCTCAGCCAGAAGTGGCGAGGAGCACCCACCACCGCCAACAGCAAAATGCAGCCAGGAGTGGCGGTGAACCCACGCCCGGGACCCTCAGCCAGGAGTGGCGAGGAACGCCCACCACCACCGGCAGCGAAACCCAGCCAGGAGTGGCGGGGAGTAGCACACCGGAACCTCCGCCAGGAGTGTTGAGGGACCAACCACACTACACACCAGCCACAACCCCACCAACACACCACCGCCGCACACCACACACCACACACCACACACCACAGACCACACACCACCGCTGACAGCGAAACCCAGCCAGGAGTGGCGGGGAACCGCGCCCGGGACCCTCCCCCAGGAGTGGCGAGGAACGCCCCCCACCACCGGCAGCGAAACCAAGCAAGGAGTGGCGGGGAGTAGCACACAGGAACCTCCGCCAGGAGTGGCGAGGGACCAACCACACCACAGACCAGCCACAACCCCACCAACACACCACCGCCGCACACCACACACCACACACCACACACCACACACCACACACCACCGCCGCCAGCGGTCCCCAGCCAGGAGTGACGGGGAACCGCACCCAGGGCCCTCAGCCAGGAGTGGCGAGGAGCACCCACCCCCTCCGACAGCGAAACCCAGCCAGGAATGGCGGGGAACCGCACCCGGGACCCTCAGCCAGGAGTGGGGAGGAACGCCTACCACCACCGGCAGCGAAACCAAGCCAGGAGTGGCGGGGAGTAGCACACAGCGACCTCCGCCAGGATTGGCGAGGGACCAACCACACCACACACCAGCCACAACCCCCCAACACACCACGGCCGCTCACCACACACCACACACCACACACCACACACCACCGCCGCCAGCAGACCCCAGCCAGGAGTGGCGGGGAACCGCACCCAAGACCCTCAGCCAGGAGTGGCGAGGAACGCCCACGACCACCGGCAGCGAAACCCAGCCAGGAGTGGCGGGGAGTAGCACACAGGAACCTCCGCCAGGAGTGGTGAGGGACCAACAACACTACACACCAGCCACCACCCCACCAACACACCACCGCCGAACACAACACACCACACAGCACACACCACACACCACACACCACTGCCGACAGCGAAACCCAGCCAGGAGTGGCGGGGAACCGCGCCCAGGACCCTCCGCCAGGAGTGGCGAGGAACGCCCACCACCACCGGCAGCGAAACCCGGCAAGGAGTAGCAGGGAGTAGCACACAGGAACCTCCGCCAGGAGTGGCGAGGGACCAACCACACCACACACCAGTCACAACCCCACCAACACACCACCGCCGCACACCACACGCCACGCACCACACACCAAATACCACACACCACCGCCGCCAGCGGACCCCAGCCAGGAGGGGCGGGGAACCGCACCTGGGGCCCTCAGCCAGGAGTGGCGAGGAGCACCCACCACCACCGACAGCGAAACCAAGCCAGGAGTGGCGGGAGACCGCACCCGGGACCCGCAGACAGGAGTGCCGAGGAACGCCTACCACCACCGGCAGCAAAGCCCAGCCAGGAGTGGCGGGGAGTAGCACACAGGGACCTCCGCTAGGATTGGCGAGGGACCAACCACACCACACATGAGCCACAACCCCACCAACACACCACCGCCGCACACCACACACCACACACCACACACCACACACCACCGCCGCCAGCGGACCCCAGCCAGGATTGGCGGGGAACCGCACCCGGGACCCTCGGCCAGGAGTGGCGAGGATCGCCCACCACCACCGGCAGCGAAACCCAGCCAGGAGTGGCGGGGAGTAGCACACAGGAACCTCCGCCAGGAGTAGCGAGGGACCAACCACACGACACACCAGCCACAACCCCACCAACACACCACCGCCGCACACCACACACCACACACCACACACCACAAACCACACACCACCGCAGACAGCGAAACACAGCCAGGAGTGGCGAGGGAGGCCCAGCACAACTGGCAGCGAATTCCAGCCAGGAGTGGCGGGGAGTGCCACACAGGAACCTCCGCCAGGAGTGGCGAGGGACCAACCACACCACACACCAGCCACAACCCCACCAATACACCACCACCGTACATCACACACCACAAACCACACACCACACACCACACACCACTGCCACCAGCGGACCCCAGCCAGCGAGGGACCAACCACAGCACACACCAACCACACCCACACCCACACCAGCAGCAAGCCCCCGCCGGCCCCAGCCACACACCCACACACACACACACACACACCAACACACACGGAAGGCACACCCACACCCACGACACCACGAACGCATGACACACACACCAACACAAACACCACGCGCGCACGCACCGCGCCACAAACACACACACCGACGGCGAACCACAATCAGGGGAGGTGGGAACACGCACACCAGCAACACGGCCAGGAAAAGCGAAAAGCGCCCCCCCCCACCACCACCCCACTCGGGAGAGACGGGAAACCCACCACCGCAAACCACGAAGCAAAAAGAGGGGCGGGAAGAAAGAGGCCCACGGGAGACGCAGGCGAGGGACCCAACTTCAGGTGTTTCGGGGCCCCCCCGGTGACCGTATCGGCCCCACCTGAGCACACGCAATAAGGTGGGATACCCCAGGGACAGCGGCCCGCGGTGGCACCGGCCTGGGGGGGTGACCAATGGGCCTGACCAAGAGCACTCCCCAAGGCACCTACTGCGGTTCGGGCCCAGCGAGGGGCTGCGGGTAGGGCACACCGTCCATCGGGGCAGGCAAGAGACACACCTATCCCGCAAGGACTCCAGTGCGACCCACAGTGTACCCGACCCCAGTGTGGGGAACAGCTGGAGTACCTGGCTGCGGAGCAGGTCCATTTGTACCGAGCGGGTACAAATGGACGGCCCGTACAACAGAATTGCACCCTGACGGGGAGTGCAAGCATCGGCCCCCCCAAGGGGAAACACCAGGGGAAGGGACCCCATCCGACGACAAGGACCCCCCTCCCACCCACCAAAGCCGGGAAGGCCCGGGCACGGCACCAGGGGAACACCGCCCCAAGCGACGCGGAAAAGAGACAGAGGGGGGAGAGCACGCAAAGGGGGCGGCGGGGGGACACACCACCAACAGACCCCAGCCAGGGGGGGCGGGGAACCACACAGCCAAGACGGGAGAGGGGCCACTACACACAGCCCCCACACCCACACAGAGCCGCCAAACCAAGCCCAGAAAGGCGAGGACAGGCACTCAAACACACCACCAACACACCGCATACACGCCCGCACATGCACACAACACACACCACCACACATGCACACAACAAACACGAGCCCCACAAACGCACACCACACACCAAAGCGCAAGCACCGCCCGCACCACAAACGCACGCAACACACGAAAATTCAAAGAACAAGAACCCAGCAACCCCCCGCCAGAGGAGCTGCAGAACCGGTAGAAATACCGCTAGGACACAAAGGTGGACCCACCAAGCCTTCGGGCAGGAGTGGCGAGCGGCCACACCCAGCAACACCCAACCAACCACGCCCAAACCCAGGACCAGGCACTACGACATCCACACCAGCACCGCCGCCAACACCCAAACCAGACGCCACAAGACCCTCACCAGCGGAAACACCCGGAACCAACGGAGACACTGTTGGCAACACCAGCAACCCCAGCACCCAGCACAACGTCTAAGACACCCTCACCGACAACAAACCAACACAAGAAGTCACCCAACACTGACCAACGACCGCACCCGCGCCCCCCACCGAACTGCACCCAGAACCACCGCCACCAGCATCCACACCATCGGAAAGACCATCAGCACCAACAATAAAGCCAGCACAACACCCTCACCAACACCATCACCGCCAGCACCATCGCCTACGAAACCTACGATACCTACGCACACCAACACCGGTAACAGCACCTACATCACCCAAGCCAACGGCATCAAACACACCATCACCAACATCACCCCACCATCAGCGTCGCCACCGGCAACCTCCGCCACCAAAGGAAACCAAAGCCACCACAACCGGTGAACCAACAAACCACCAAGCCCCGTCCAGGGGAGGCGAGGGCACACGCCCAGAACCATCAACAACAACACCCTCGCCACCAAGGCAACCACAGGGCGCCATCCACCACGCAGTTACCAGCGGCACCCACACCACCAGCGCCACCCACACCACCCTCACCCACGACACCACCCGGGGCAACGCCTGCACCACCCTTACCAACAGCATCACCACCACCTCAGACCACCTACTGCACACCCTCCCAGACATAGCCACAGAAACCAGCCAGCGCCCACCCCCGAACACAGGCCACTGACCACCCACATACAGACCCACACCAACCAACAGCAGCAACAGCAACATGAGAGACGCCGTAAACCATAGCAACGACCTCACCACCGGCATCACCGACACCGCCACCAACAGTGCAACCTCAGCAACAACAACCCAGAGCGTGAACGACAGCCGCCACGGCGACACCACCCGGTACAACACCATCGACATCAACGACGCCAAGGGGGCCAACACGCCGGCCAGCGACGCCCATGGGAACCTCCGCCAGGACTGGCGAGGTCCCACCCCCACCGTCAGAACACCACCGTCCACCAGGGCATCACCTACAGCGCCCTCAGCTTCGACATCACCCACAGCTCCGCCGGGGGCGCCCTCGCGAACACTGTCACCAGCAACACCGGCAGCGGCATAACAGCGCCACCGCCAAACACCCACAGCACCAACCTCCCAAACACCGGAAAAAAACGGCACCACCCGACCAGGACCACAAACAGACCAACCACCAGCCACGAGTGGCACGCCCGGAACCGCCGACCACCTAAACGCACGCCGCGCCCAGCACCAACACCAACAACACCCACGCCATCAGACCACGACGAGACACACCAACCACCAAGTATCACCTATGACAACCTCACCGTCGGAAACACCAACGCCGCCAACACCCACGGCACTATCCACACCACCAACAACCCCACCAGTGACGGGCCAAGGTGCCGTCACCTACAACACCCCTACCACCACCACCACGACCCCGGCACCGAGTAACACCTAGGGCACCCCCACCATCGGCGTCACCAAGGACGCCGGCACAGCTGGCGAACAAACGCCACCAAGCATTCAGGCAGGAGTGGCGAGCGCCCACACCCAGCACCACCCAACCAACCACGCCCAAACCCAGGGCCAGTAACTGCGACACCCACACCTGCACCACCACCAACACCCAAACCGAACACCACAACACCCTCACCAGCGGAAACACCCGGAACCAACAGAGACGCCGTCAGCAACACCAGCAACCCTGAGACACCCTCGCCAACATCGAACCGACACAAGAAACCACCCAACGACCATCTTACACCCAAGGCGTTACAACCGCGCCACCGACCGACCCGCACCCAGAACCACCACCAACAGCATCCACACCATCGGAAACACCAACACCACCAACAATCAAGCAAACACAAGACCCTCACCAGCAGAAACACCCAGAACCAACGGAGACACTGTTGGCAACACCAGCAACCCCAGCACCCAGCACAACGTCTAAGACACCCTCACCGACAACAAACCAACACAAGAAGTCACCCAACACTGACCAACGACCGCACCCGCGCCCCCCCCCGAACTGCACCCAGAACCACCGCCACCAGCATCCACACCATCGGAAAGACCATCAGCACCAACAATCAAGCCAGCACAACACCCTCACCAACACCATCACCGCCAGCACCATCGCCTACGAAACCTACGATACCTACGCACACCAACACCGGTTACAGCACCTACATCACCCAAGCCAACGGCATCAAACACACCATCACCAACATCTCCCCACCATCAGCGTCGCCACCGGCAACCTCCGCCACCAGAGGAAACCAAAGCCACCTCAACCGGTGAACCAACAAACCACCAAGCCCCGTCCAGGGGAGGCGAGGGCACACGCCCAGAACCATCAACAACAACACCCTCGCCACCAACGCAACCACAGGGCGCCATCCACCACGCAGTGACCAGCGGCACCCACACCACCGGCGCCACCCACACCACCCTCACCCACGACACCACCCGGGGCAACGCCTGCACCACCCTCACCAACAGCATCACCAGCACCCCACACCACCTACTGCACACCCTCCCAGACAGAGCCACAGAAACCAGCCAGCGCCCACCCCCGAACACAGGCCACTGACCACCCACATACAGACCCACACCAACCAACAGCAGCAACAGCAACATGAGAGACGCCGTAAACCATAGCAACGACCTCACCACCGGCATCACCGACACCGCCACCAACAGTGCAACCTCAGCAACAACAACCCTGAGTGTGAACGACAGCCGCCACGGCAACACCACCCGGTACAACACCATCGACATCAACGACGCCAAGGGGGCCAACACGCCGGGCAGCGACGCCCATGGGAACCTCCGCCAGGAGTGGCGAGGTCCCGACCCCACCGTCAGAACACCACCGTCCACCAGGGCCAGTAACTGCGACACCCACACCTGCACCACCACCAACACCCAAACCGAACACCACAACACCCTCACCAGCGGAAACACCCGGAACCAACAGAGACGCCGTCGGCAACACCAGCAACCCTGAGACACCCTCGCCAACATCGAACCGACACAAGAAACCACCCAACGACCATGTTACACCCAAGGCGTTACAACCGCGCCACCGACCGACCCGCACCCAGAACCACCACCAACAGCATCCACACCATCGGAAACACCAACACCACCAACAATCAAGCGAACACAACACCCTCACCATCACCATCACGGGCGGCACCACCAGCGTCACGATTGCCTACAATAACTACGCACCGACCAACACCGGATACAGCGCCTACATCACCCAAGCCAACGGCATCAAACACACCATCACCAGCATCACCCCACCATCAGCGTCGCCACCGGCAACCTCCGCCACCACAGGAAATCAAAGCCACCACAACCGGTGATCCAGCAAACCACCAACCCCCGGCCAGAACAGGCGAAGACACACGCCCAGAACCATCAACAACAACACCCTCGCCACCAAACCAACCACAGGGCGCCATCAACCACACAGTCACCAGCGGCACCCACACCACCGGCGGCACCACCCTCACCAACAGCATCACCAGCAGCTCACGCCACCTACTGCACACCCTCCCAGACAGAGCCACAGGAACCAGCAAACGCCCACCCCCGAACAAAGGCCGCTGACAACCCACACACAGACCTACCACCAGCAGCATCAACAACATCAGAGACGCCGTAAACCAGAGCAACGCCCGCAACGACCTCACCACCGGTATCACAGACAGCACCACCGACAGTGCGGCCTCACCAACAGCAACCCGGAGCGTCAACAACAGACACCATCAGCAACAACGACACCAAGGGGGGCAGGGCCACCACACCGGCCAGCGACGCCCATGGGAACCTCCTCCAGGAGTGGCGAGGTCCCGCCTCCACAGTCGGAACACAACCAGGGCACCACCTACAACGCCCTACAACGCCAACACTCACAGGTCCCCCGACGGGGCCCTCGGCAACACCATCACCAGCACCACCGATAGCGGCAGCACGGCGACACTGCCACCCACCCGCCACATCGACATCCTCGAGGACAACCGATGCAACACCTGCCACTACAGACCCAAGGACAGCTGAAGGAAATAACCCAACACCAGAGACAACCGGCACCACCAGGACCACAAGCCGGCCAAACACCAGCCACGAGTGGCACGCCCGGAACCGCCGACCACCCAAACGCAGGCGGCGCCCAGCACCAACATCAACAACACCCACGCCATCAGACCACCACGAGACACGCCAACCACCACCATGACACCCTCACCGTCGGCAACACCAACGCCGCCAACACCCACGGCAATATCCACACCACCACCAACCCCACCAACAACGCGCCAAGGTACCGTCACCTACAACACCCCTACCACCACCACCACAACCCCGGCACAGAGTAACACCTAGGGCGCCCCCATAGACAGCATCACCAAACACGCCAGCATGGCTGGCGAACAAACGCCACCAGCGCAACCCACTGGGCCCCCAGCCAAGGGTAGAAACAGCAACAGCACACACCGTCACACCCACCGCATCGACATCACCCGGAGCATCGTCAACATCAAGCAGGGGTCCCCACCAGCTAAGCAGCACAAAACACTGCAGCAACACCACCATATCCACCACCCTCACCACCAGGCACCCTCACCATCGGAGCGCCACCACCAGCACCAACCCCCAACACACCACCGTCACCTTCACCAACGCCACCGACCCCTGACGCAACAACCACACAGCCCGCACAAACGACACTAGCCGAACAGTCACCGACACCACGTACACCACCCTCACCAAGGACGCCCGGTTAACCACCACCCACGACCACGAACCGCAGGCACCAAAAAAACAGAGCATCGCCGACAACACTCCCGGCCAACACCCGCACCGCCCTCAAGAACACCACCGAAAGCAGCATCGTTGACCGATAGCCACGACACCCTCACAAACCACCAGGATACGGGTCCCCCTTCCCACCCCCCACCATCTGCACAACCAGCGACACCATCAACAGCACCAACCGAAACACCAACGACGGCAGCCTCACCAACAACCAACACCCCCACTACCGCTGCCACCCACCAGTCAGGCCACCCACCGTCGGCACCACCCACCAACGCCGCACCCGAAACCACACCTACACCCAAAACCCGCAGCAGCACCAGCGGGCACCCCACCAGCGACATCGTTCTCCGCCGGAAGACGATGATCAGCACCAGCAGGAAAGCCAGCCCATAGCATTCAAAACAAACCAAAAACCTCCCACACCCGGACCCACACCCACCAGCAGCGCCTACACCGACCCACCATCAGTGTCACCGACACCCGGAAAGACACAAACCTCGAAGAACTAACGACCACAACACTGCCGCCACCGCACCCACACCGTCAGCATCACTGCCAGAACACCCGGCCGGGCCGTCAATGGCAGCACCGCCCATGGCACCATCTACACGCAACAGCGCCACCACCACCCTGCGGGAGGCCAGGAACCCCTGGCATCGCCAACGGCCTCAACAAACATCAACACCACCAACACCACAACCGCCGGACGGGGACTACCCACAAACCAAGAACAGCTCCACCACCAACAACCAATACACCACCCACGGCACCCCACCGTCGCCAACACCAACCTCACCACCACGGCACCTATCACACCTCCACCACCGGAGGCGACGTAGGCCACACCACCCGTCATCTACAGCACCCTCGCAACCACTGCCACGTCCGGCCCACAAACGTTACGCCCCAACGGGCAGAAACAACACCCTCACCATCGACACCACCGGCAACACGACATGCGCCCCATACGTCACCCTGGCCATGCTCACCAACCATCACCCTCACCATCAGTGTCCACGACATCAGAGGCACCAACACCACCGGCGACGACGACAGCGACAACAGCTGACCCACCAACTAACCACCATCAACTAGCCCAGCACCAAACTCATCTACGCTAACGCCCATACCAGCCTCGCCAACAACACCGCCAGCGGCACAATCATCCACTCCGGCACCCATACGTCCCTCACCACCAACATCACCACCACCCCCCAAGGGTGAGGGGTCACGGGGAACGGAAGGGCAGAGCGAGCACGCCACCACCTGCACGCGTCGCCCACCCTATCGTACACCGCTCCGCAACACGCCCCCTCGCTTCCCCCGACAGGACGTGCGCTGCAGCCCACTGCTAGGACGACGACTACGACGTCCTCCCGGCCATCCGACACATACTGGCAGCCACGGCCCCGCGCCCACAAGCCCGAGAGCAACCCACGGAACCGCAGGAGCGGGACCACCCCATGCCACCACGCTCCATATCCCCCGCGTCCACCGCAGACCACAACGCGGAACACCAGCGAGAGGAGCCCGACCCCGACCGCGCCGCCACGCCCCCACCGCCCCCCCCCAAAAGGACATATACGCCACACGGGCCAGCACCCTAGCCCCCATGGACGCCGAGCAGTACTACCAGTCCATCCAACGAGACCCCCCTGAGGACCACGGGATCCTCCAGGGGTGGAAGCAGGAGAAGAGGAACGACAACGAGTGGCGCACAGAGGAAGACCTTCTCTTGGAAGACACCTGGAAAGGCACCACGGACGCCTTCCTGGAAGCAGCAGCCGAAACCTACCCCCGCCCGCCTGGGGACACTAGACACCGCCTCCACGCCCTCCTAGCGTTCGATAGCTGGAAACACCGCCACACCATCACCCTCCACCCCCTTGACCACAATCCACACCGATGGACACCTGAAGACGACGCCACCGCTGCCATCACCGTACAGCAAAGCCCTGAGAACCTGGAGGAATACCACATCACCTGGAACGACCCGGCACCCCAGCCCCCCGCCTCTCCCACCCTCCCAGATGTCTTCGCCACCATCAGCGCAGAACTCCAGGAGGCAAAAGCCCCACAACAACTGGACGAAGAGATGCTCCAGGCACCATCACCACAAACCACACAAGAAAACCCCCAAACAGAGCCCCTCACCCACCCCATCACCACAATGGTGCTCCCCCCACAACACCGCACCACCCCGGACCGCAACGGGTCTCGAGACCTGCCACGGGAATGTGCGGTCGACAACCGCACACTCCGATGAGACGAAATCACACCAGGGCTCCAGGCCATCCGCCTCCACTCGATCACCGAACCCACCACCACCTGGGTACTACCGATGGGCCGCCACCACCTCCTCCTCACCGTCGGAGGCGATGCCACAATCACACCCACGGAGGGGGACCCCGTAACAGCAGCCCCCGCCCACGCCGTCCACATACCCCCGCAAGCATCGTCGGCACCTATGACGGTACATCCAGGCCCCACCCCATGGCAAGCCATCGTCATCACCTACTCTGCCCCCAACGACCACACACACACCTGGCAGCAACGGTGGGAGGACATCCGGGGGGACCCCCTCCAAGAACACCTGGGGCTGACGCGCACCCACCACACCCTACACCCGGTACGAGGAGTAGGCCAAGCACCAGACGGCATACACACCGCGGGATTATGGGCGTACGCCACACCCATAAACCCACAAGCAGCGGAGGACATCAAGACCGCCCTATCTATCCAGCAAGCCCAGACCCAAACCCCACACAGCAACACCCAACGAGGCTACACCATTTGGTGGGCATACCAAGACCACGACACCCTCACCCCCCAAACCGGGCCCCCCCCCTCTAGACACCAACACAACCGCCCTCCTCCAAGCCGCAGCAGCGGCAGCCGCACAGGTAGGGGCCCCGGAAACCTGGGACCCACAATACCTGGTCGAAACCAAAGTGGCGCCCCACGCGAAGGCCCAAGAAAACCCCCCTTCGCCGAAGCCGCTCAAGCCCCCACTCAAGCTAGACACGACAGAACACACCCCCCAGGACGAATGGGCGACCCACTACATCATCCCCCACACCACCACCCGCAACACCTTTGATTTTACCGGGCACAAAATGGCCAAAACTCGGATTCTATCCAAATGGTTGACAAAATTGACACATCTTTGTTGTGTATTAAGCTTGTTTTGAAAATTGTGTGGTTTTCGCCTATCATTCAAAATAACAGTTGACGCATGGCTCATTTTGAGTGCCAAGATGTCATGCACATCCAATATTTCGGGCAAAACAAAAACTCAATTTGTGTGGAGAAATGAATTACTTACTTGTCCAACACAATACAAAATGGAAACCATTGCAATGTATGTAGACAACATAGATTGACCCTGATCTACACACGATTCACATTGTCCTTGTGCGTTTTGTCTTGCACCATGCAGTTATAATGTGATATACTCGTCAATACCCCAAATTTAAATAACAAACGTTCCACTAAAAAAATCATACAAATGCCCAATCATTTGCTTCACCCAATGTCTAGCAACCGATCACTGCACCTACCAACTGTCGTCAACCTTGTACGCCGCCCTAAACTCTGACCAAAACTGATCTTCTTGCAGTCTCTGCCTCGCATGCGTTTTATTACTTCAAATGTTCCAAAATCAATCCTTGCCAAGCATGCAATGGGTTGTTGCACTTCACAGGGTTGCGTAATCGTAATATGCAAAATGAGTCTCGCACATGCAAAATCGCTCGCTGTATGTCAGCATGGCAACAACAACTAATGGATGCAGGAAATGCCTGTGCTGCCATCAATCCTTGCCAAGCATGCAGTGGGTTGTTGCACTTCAGCGGGTTGCTGATAAATATTAACTGGTGAAGCAACAGAAAAATTGTCATCGCTGTGTGTTGTACCTTCAGTAGATGGTTCAAAAACAGCTGTAATCAATTAACTTACAAATTCGGAAGAGGCCACTGGCTGAACTGTAACTCTGACTACCATCAACGAATCGTAATATGCAAAATGAGTCGTGCAGCTGCAAAGTAGCCTGTGCCAACCTTTGTGAAGCAAAGTTCTTTGGAGCATCGTAGGGTGGGACCAGTTCAAACTGACTTCTCAGTTAACCACACACCTCAGTTCTCATTGTCATTTCAAACACCTGCCAACCTTTGTGAAGCCTGGTTCTTTTGAGCATTGTGCGGTGCAAAGGGCCCGTGCCTGCAAGTTTGAGACTATTTGCCAAAGATGAGCTACAAAGCCTGACCGCTGGAATGGGTACTTCTGCACCACAGGAGATCCCTTTTCAGGGAGAGTCAAGGGTTGCAGAACAGGCTTTGCAACAAATCAGGCAAATAGTAAACTCACAGAGCCAAGACCGGGCAAAGAAGGCACAACAAAAGCAAGTGCACAGCACGTCAACTGTCAACTGTTCCGAAACCTTTACCAGCAACACAAATCAAGTCCCAGGGACCTCAGTTCTCAACAGTTCTCACCAGTTCAACGTTGTGTTTGCAAGCAAGGCAAAACGAAGGCAATTGCACAGAATAAGTCAGAAATGTTGTGTCAAAATTTAGCAGTCAATAGCCGGAAATGTCTGGATCGATCTGCACTACAGCTGAGCGGCACAAAAACAGCAGAACAACAATATTAAAACGATCTTTGGCAGGCATCTTTAGATTCAACCACAGCATTGTAATGTTCTGACACATCCACACTTTTGTGCCAAGGAATCAAATGTATCCAAGCAATGGATTTTGCAAAAATTCATGTTTGAAAGACAAATTTTTGGCACCGCGGCCGTTTCAGATCTTCTGGACCGTTTCAGATCCAGTGCGGTAGCGTAAATGCGGTTTTGGCCGCAGAATGTTCCACAAAATCATATGTGAGAACGACGCCGCCAAGATCACCGTTACCCGCCACCTCCCCCACACCACACAGGTGTATGAGCTGACAGCCCGCAACATCCTCGTCACCCTTCGCCGAAACGACGAGCAATACACCATACAGGCAGAAGGGGCCGCCGCGGCCACCCTGTACACATGGGCAACACGAGGGGACGTCCCACACCCCACCCGCCACCACGCCTCCTCCTGGCCCACCCCCTTTGACACAGCAGACCGCCCCAACAAGAAGCACAAACACACAGGTATGCACACCCCCGCCCAGGAGGCCCAGCACCGACACAATGCGAGGCTCAAGGCCCACACCCTCCACGACGACCACACCATTCCCCTGCATCAGCGCCCCCCCCGCCAGAGTGTCAGATGCCACCCACAACCGCACGATCACAGGTATCACCATGGACTGCCTGAACCCAGCGGCGTCGCGGGCAGACGCCGTGTGGATCAGCGAAGGGCGCTCCCACACACGGGCGGTGGCGCGCCTCCACAACATCCAACCCCACAAACTCCAGCGCGCAATCGGACCCTTCGCAGTACACGTTACCCCGTACGGCATCGACCACCCCCGGTGTGAGCACCATGACCCGCCCTGCTCAACCCCATGCACCTCGCCCCTGCGCCAACCGCTGCCGGCCCCCACCATCACGGGCAACATGTACCTGGGCACCGTACCGGGAGACACGGGCATATACATCCTGCCCAACAGGTCCAGGGAACACGCCATCCCCCTCCACGGTGTAGAATCCCTTGCCCTGGGACCGCCCCCACCAAAACACCAACACCAGCAGATCCCAGGGGGACAAACGAACACAGGCGCCAGACGGGGGAAAAAAGGCCCACCAACGCGCCCTAGCCCACATCATTGTCCACCCCGCAGCCCACCTACCAAAGGACCTCGGCACGGAGCGCCACATCGTACTGGTGGGGCAAGTGCACCACATCATCACCGCCGCCCTATACACCCTCGCCGCCCACGAACGCCACTGGGACCCCACAACCATCCCAGCAATGCCCCCACCACCGCAGGGCCCCAAAGATCCCGTCAACCCCTTCCACATCGATCAACTCCTAAGCCGCAGGGCCACCCCACACCTCCACCCCTTCCAGGATAGAACTAGCCATCGCATTGTGGGACACCCTGGACACGCCCCCCCGACAACCCGCCATCCACATCCTCAAAGCGGACGCCCAATGGTGGGTCCTCCACTGGGCACACGGAGTCCTCATGGCGGCCCAGGCCTATACCCCGGATATAGACCCAGAAGACCCCCCACGGGGCCGGCAGCAACTCTTCCAGACCACCACCCTCACAGGCCGCAAAGGCGCTCCCTGGAAAGCCCT
The DNA here is from genome assembly GCA_964036045.1 of Eutreptiella sp. 'Long Island Sound 2002'. Taxonomy (NCBI): domain Eukaryota; phylum Euglenozoa; class Euglenophyceae; order Eutreptiales; family Eutreptiaceae; genus Eutreptiella; species Eutreptiella sp. 'Long Island Sound 2002'. Next base: position 44,504,596 of record OZ038378.1, on the reverse strand, counting down.
CCACACAGCACTCTACTGGGCTCAAGGCTCCCCAAGCGGCCCAGACACACCGGAACCCACGGAGGCCTGGGTCATGCAGGCCAAGACCATGAGGAACTACCACCTTCACCACCCCTTCGGCGACAGCCCGGCCGCACTGCCATGGCCATCCGATCCCCTGGAGACCGTGCGCAAGCTCGCTGACCTCATGCGCAGCCACGCGAAAGCGAACATGCAAACGCCGGCAGAACCCCCACTGAGAGATCAGGGCCGGCAAGCAACGCACCCCTTCTTTGAACCCCACGCCCCCCCCAGCCCCGCTACCTCCAGTCCCACCCAAACGAGCGAGATGAGAAAGGGGCGCACCCGCCCCTAACCAAGCCGGAAAAGCAGCGACCTCCCGGCCCCCCGCACCCGTCCCGACCCACCCGGCGAACCCAGACCAAGCATCCTCGTCGTCCCCCCCCCATCATTACAACCGCCCCACCCGGACCAGGCATCCTCATCATCCTCCCTCCCGCCACCAGCACCGCCCCCACCCGAGGCGTACCCAGGATTCGAAAAAGGCGCGAAGGTGCAGCAGTCCTTTCGCAACGACCACACAGGCGACTGGATCTGGTGTGAGTGCACGATCCAGTACCGCCTTCGTGACCCGGGGGACAACAGGGGGGCCACAGATCCGGGTGGTCTGGCACCGCCAAAAGGAGCTGGACCAAGGCAGCAGCGCCCCGGACAAGCCAGAAGGCTACACCCTGGAGCTCACCAGCGCCCACCCCATCCGACTCTGCACCGAAGAGAACAAGGCCCAAAGAGGCACCAAATACACTGGGGAGCTCCCCCCGGAGTGGAGCCAAGACCTCCCCCCGCCGCGCCTGCCCAAGCGCCGACCAACCAGCAAAAAGTCCCCGAGCCCCAGTCCCCCTCCCTGAGGGGGCAAGGGCCGAGGGCACAAGCCTCCACAGCCCCAGCCCGCCCCCACCGAGGCCACCGTCAACCTCCTCGACCTCCACTGGCCGGCCGTCACATAATCCAAGGACGCCACAACCGCCCTCCAGGAGCTCCTGATGGCACAGGGGCCGGGGTGGGTCCCCCACCTCCTCACCTTCCAGGAAGAAGGCCTACAACGCGACGACCCCCAGAAACCACCCCCATATATACCCCGGACCGAAAAACGTACAAATGCTACTGGCACAAGGGGACCCTCCTATACGCCCGAACCGGCATCCACGTCCGCCTCGTTCACCACCTCAGCGTCCCAGGGAGGCTAGGTGTCTATGAGGTCGTCAGGGACGGATGGTAACTCAACGACATCAACGCCCACGTCCCCTTCGGCGACGCCACGGAACCCTTCCTCCAAGCCCTGGCCGAGGCATACCGCCAGATGGCCATGCTTGCCCCTATAATCATCATCGGCGACATGAACGCCGCCCCAACCCGGACCGAGGGGGACAGGCCACACCCCAGGACCATGCGGTCCGCGACACCATCGAAATGCTGGGGCTCGTGGACCTGACAGCCAACCTCGAAGGGCAACCATCCCACTTCCCCCACCAAACAGATGCCGCACCATCCCGCATCGACGTATGCTATGGCAACCCCACCACCATCATTCGGGCGGAGGCCCAATATGGACCCCTCCCGCTGGGACCGACAGGCCATAGTGCCCTGCACATCCGCCTCACCCTCCCCCACCTTCCCCCCAGCCCCCCAGAGGATGCGGACCAAGGCCTACCAGCCCCCCTGAAGATGCCCCCACTGCATGACAAGCATGCCTGGTCCCAATATCACAGGGCCATAGACCGCGCCCAGCGCATCCAACCAGACCCCACCGACCTACTCACAGCCATGCGCACGGCCGCCGTCGCCTGCGGCTTCCAGCAACACCCCCACACAGCCGGCGACCAACCAGCCACGGCATTAGGGGACATGCTCCATGACCTCTGGCATGCGAAGCAACAGCTGACGACCCTCTTCCACACCGACACCCCCCAAACCCGCTGCCAGATACACCATTGCAGGACGCAGATAGCCCACATCAGGGCAGACTTGCAGCGGTGGCACATCCACACGCAACAGCGCATCGCCCAGGAACACGAACGGTATGCGCAACATGAACTCCCCTACAAGGCCATCCGCCACCTCAACCACGCCATGAACGACACTGGCCACCACACCATCACCACGTTCCGGCCGGAGGATGGCACCCTCACCAACAACCCAGCCACAGTGCTCCAAGCCACCCAACACAGCTTCCTCCGGCAACACACGCCCACCCAAGACACACTGGACCAAGACAGCCAGGCCAAAATCGACCGCCTCCCTCGGGTCTTCAACCACGCCCAGAGGAGGCAACTGGAAAAATGCCCCTTCACCATCCACGAAGTCCGGAAGGCCATCCACAGTCTCCGGCAACAGAAAACCCCAGGCTATGACGGCCTCCCTGCGGAGGCATACTACCACCTCCCCGCCCACCTCCTCTGCATCCTCGCCCACCGCCTCTGGGACATCGTCACGGGGCAGACCCCCCTGCCACCAGACTGGGCAAACGTTATCCGCCCCCTCTACAACAAAGGGGACTGGCCAAACCCGGACAACTGGCGCCCCGTAGTCTGTGCGGTCACGGAGGTCAAAATCGTCTGGACCATCCTCCTACGCCGCATCCGCCCCCACCTGGACCCCCACATACCAGCCAGCGTCTGGGGGGCCATCCCATGCTGGTCCCCAAACGAGGCCATCTTCCTCCAGGACACCATCGCCGACATGGACCCTGTGGACCTCATCATTGCCTCCCTTGACGTCAAAAGAAGCCTTCCCGAACACCCTCTGGCTCCTTCTAGAAGCGATGTGGAAACGCCTGGGCCTCCCCTTCTACAACTTCGCCTCCGACCACATCCGCACCCGGAAATACACGGTCCGCACTGGAGCAGGCCTCACCCCCTTCCTGGAGCCAGGCGGCGGGGTCCCTCAAGGAGGAGCAGAGGGCCCCTTCCTGTACCTTCTAGTGACGCTCTTCCTGGCCCTCGCAATCGAGCAGGATTACCCGGCCTACGCACCCTACCTCCTCCTCTCCCCCCTGGTGGGCTTCACGGACGACACCAACCTCACAGTCGCGCACACCCCACACGAAACCGATGCCCCGGACACCGGGCCAACGGTCACCCAACAGGCAAATGACTTACTGGGCGTGACCGTCTCCTACCTCTCCCACAACAACCTCATCGTCCACCCCACAACGTCAGTGGCCATGATCAAGGGGTCTGCCACACCCCCCACCCTAGGGCCACAAGGGCCCCCCATGCACGTCGTGACAACCACCACCCACCTGGGGGTAATCCAGGCCGCCAACCCTGAGGACACCACCCTCCCTCCAAAGTTGCAATCACACCTCGCCCATCTCCCCAGATATGCGTCCCCGACCACCAAGGCCCTCTCCCCATCCCACCAGAGTCTGGCGTACTACCTCACCGGGGTCTTGAACGCCTCCATAGGCTTCCAAGCACTCCACCTGACACACCCCACCACCGCCCTCCAGCCAGCCACACGCGCCGTGACCAAGGCATGGGCAGCACACTGGGGCTGGCCCACCCCCATTCCCACCCGCGCCATCCGAGCGGCATGGCCCCACTATGGGGACGCCATAGGGGACAAGGTGAAAGCGGCCTACACCAGACACAAAGCCCTCCTCCTTCACCGCATGACCCACAACCACTCACCAGAGGTTCGCGAGGTCACCAAAATCCGCCTCCAAGCCGCACAACGGGCCCGCAACACATGCCCGTGCTGGGTACTCCACCAGACAGGCATGCCCACCAACATTAGCACGCGCCCTTGGAACCACCTGCAGCTTCTCCTCCCATCCCCACACCACGCCATACTCACCAACCACACGTGCCCAGAGGAAGGGCCTCAACCGTCACCCAGAGGGCACCATCCACACCATAGACCTTGTCGGGGCCTCCATCACCGTAGTATACGTCACCCTCCCCCAAATGCGGGTCCTGCACCACAGCGGGGCACACCACACCCCCTTTCTACAGCTTCCGGAATGGCCTCAATACCGCCCCTTCCACCAGTACCTCACGCAGACGGCACGAGCGGCGGGACACACTCTGCCGGGAAGCAAAGACTTTCAAACAGCCTACCGAGAGTTCACAAAGCAACACCCCCGACCCATCCCAGTGACACCGCCCTACAAACCCACCGGCTCAAAACACGAACCCGTCCCCCCCGGTGACGGGCCCAGTCCCACCACCAACCCTACTACTGGCCCTGAATGAAGCCAAACCCACGCAGACCACCGTCATCCACCACGGGGCAAAATGGCGCATACCGAAACACCACATGACCGCCCGAGACCTACCACGGGTCCCTGATGACTCCCAGAGCATGCCACGCACATGTTGGGCCTGTGACCCCGAGGCACCAACCACACCATGGCCCGTACTACACCTCATAGCACGCCACCACACCCACCCCACAACCCACCTACCACCACAGGCCTACGCATGGGTAGCCCCATGGTTCCACCGCACCGACACTAACCCCACGGTAGCATGGAACCCCGACCATGCGCCCAAATGGCTCTTCACCACTACACCCACATGGCCCCGCCCCGACCCGGCAGGGGTCGCCATCCGTTACAGCACGTACGAGCCAGGCAGAACGGGCAAGCACGAGCACCCCTACTATCCGCTCCACCACTCCTGCCACACACCGGAGCACCGAACACAAACCCTCACATGCCACGACCTAAACTCAGACACAGCCTACATCCTCCACTACATCTACTTCTACCTCACACAAGGACAGCCGGAGCAGGGACTCATAGCCCTGTCCCCACAAGCGCAACACATCATCTCCAAAGGAAGGGGGGTGTACGCCAGTCCCATCCTGCAGCCCACTACCCCAGTAGCCCACCTCGCCACGGGCCTCACCATATACGCCTACCTGCCCATGAACCCATGCCGCCTCCCACAACCATCACCGGCGGACCGGCTCTTCTTCACCGACGCCTCAGGCGAATCCGCCCCTACGCCCATCACCAGGGGGGCCAACCTGCAGCTAACCCACACCGGGGGACACTACCACATGGACCACCACACGGGCCACACCACCTATGGGGCCTCATCCCACGGGGAGCTAGGGGCCATGGCCGACGCCATCACAGACATCGCGGCCCACCTACCCGCCCACCTCCCGCACATCGTCTTGGTCTGGTTCGTGGTAGACGCCACTGTCGACACACACCTGCTCCTCCGCATAGCAAGGCAACCACCTCACAAAGCCACCGCGACGAGCCTCGGCACCCAGGCACTGCTGCTCTGGCAAGCCCTTCGCAGCCTTCCCCCCTACGTCCAACTCCACATCGTGAAACAGGAGTCCCTCAGACACCAATACAGAAATGGTAAGGTCGACAATCAGGCAGTACACCAGCGCACAACGCACCTACCAGCCCTCCAGATCCCTGACCTCGGCCGAAACCACACACAGCTCCAACACATACCCCCCGTACCTGAGCCCCATCAGACCCCGGACTGGGTACCAGAGGACGCCCCCTATTCCTCCCACGACAGAGCATACCACTACCCCAACCCCATCCAACATCTTGCTCGCGTGCTCGGCGACGCAGACAGCCGGGCGCACATCCAGGAGCTTCAGGACAGACTGCAAATCCCCCTCTACCACTCAGCGCTGCGCCCAGCAAACGTCCCAGCCCACCTCCAAAAAAGACGCATTGAGCTCCTCAGGGAGCAACTACCATTCCTCACCAGGGTCGCCAGATGGCTCGCCCGCAAACACATCCACGTCCCTGAAGAACACACCCGTTGCCCGTGCGACCACACCACCCTGGAGGACTGGGAACACTTCAAGAAATGCCCCCTCCATACAGGCAGGGACACGCTAGTGGGCTGGTCCCCGGCAGAAACCCTACGACAACACGAACGATGGCCGACCCACAGCCACGCACACCAGGCCACCGAACACCTCTTCTGGGATCCCCTGGTCAAAGATACCACCGTGAGAGGAGCCGTAGCACAGGCCTTGCACCGACACCTCACCAAACACACGGAAAGCCCCATGGAGGCAGCAGCGCACCTCCAGCTAGAGGCAGTCGGCAGAGCAGCGGCCCAAATGGTACACTGCAATGACCTCCTGTTACCACACGCGGAGCAACTCACAGACCCCACCGCCAGCGAACACATGCAGCGTCTCATCCATTACCATACCGTGCATGACCCAGACGTCCACTAACCCACTCCGCAGGCCGCACGCGCCCCCCATCTCCATCCGCAGGCCTCCAAGACACCACCACAGCGCCCCGAGGCCCATCTCTCACCCAAGAAGCCACCCCGCACAGCCCAGCCCGGCGGAGCCCAACCAGGGCCAACCATACGTCGACGTAGACGCGCAAGACCCCCGCAACCCATCCAGCCCACCCCCCCCAGACCCGGGACACCCCCCCCTCACACCGGCCACCATCCGCGACCCCGACCTCCTCCGAGCAACCCTCCAAGGCAGGCCCCGACCACCCCCCTGGGCTGGTACCGCCTACAAGAGGACTGGACCAAGCTCACCGTCAAAGCCCTCCGGGACCTGACCACCCCAGGCAACGGCCTCCACGAGACCATCGTAGACCTTGTACTCTGGCGAACCCGCAAACACACCCAGGGCGGGCACGTCTTGATCCCCCCCATCGAGTCGGGCCAGGCCCTGACACACGACACCGACATCATCGTCACGCGTCGAGGGACCGTACGTCTACGACGGGCCCCAGCGGAGAAGGACAACCCAGCGGACGCGAACCGCCCGGAGCATTGGGAACAGGCAACCGCACCAACCCGCAACACCGCCCTCCGCGTCGCCGGCCTCCGCACCCCAGACGACAACCTTCCCCCCTCCACCTTCAGACAGTGACCACCCCCCGCCGGAGGTCTGGGTTACAGTCCTCGAGCGCGGGCACTACTACGTGATAGCCACTACGCCTACGTCCTCCGGCCCGCAATGGCTCGTCAAAGGGACAGACACCATGCTCGCCCCACGGACCGCCCCGCCAGGGGCCATAGGGGACCCCACCACCCAGCACAGGGTCCTCAGGGGCGTCCTCCAGCCAGGGGACAAGCCCCAAGCCTGCGCCCTGGCCCAAATCACCTGGGATTGGCCATGCTCTGCCTAACCCACTGGATCCAGCCCCACTGGCCACCCACGGGGACCGTGCCCTGGATTTGGGCCAACCCCACCGCCCACACACAAGTCGAGGCGGGCCCGGACACGCGGCCAAACCCCCCCCCCAGACCGCAGCAATCCCTCACCTGCGGGTACCACGCCATCCACAGGGTCCTCAGCCGCGTGGGTCTTGGCCCAAAGCTAGCATACCCCCTTCCCACCACTGACCAAGAGGTCCACCAGATACGCAAGCTCGTCTGCGAAATCCTTGCCGCGGCAGCAGAAGACGGCAAGCTTCTCCTCCAAACCACCCGGCCTACAACTGGCCACGCAAGCGCGCCGCGGCGAGCGGACACATACACCGACACAACGCACCCCACCGCACAATCCCCGCCCAAGCCCCTCCCCTCCCGCTGCCCGTCCGGAGACCCAGACACGCCCACCATCGCGCGCACCCCTGGGCCCCGCGACACGGGCCTCCTCCACCCGCCCGAACACCAGCACTTGCCCGCCACACACCCTTCCGCCGGACACCCCTCACCAACCCCAATACTCGACAACCCACACACACCCGCGGAGAGGAGCTCCGCGCCCCGCGGCACGCCCACCCCACCCAGTGGCCCGCCCACGCCCCCCGCACACACCCCAGAAGACCCAGGCCCACCTCCCCCAGCCCCTGAATGCAGCCCACGTGAACTGTTCCCCCCCGCGGACGCCAACCCACACAACTTCACACATTGCAGGACCCCGGCCCAGCCAAGCCCAGAAGGAGAAGGCCACAGCCCCGCGCCTCCCTCCCTCGCCGCTGCTGACCAGATCGGCCCGCCGGGCCGCCAGGTCACAACCGGGTCCCCCCAGCCGCCCGCCCCCACCCTACAGCCCGAGGACATGCCCTCCATCCTCCCCGCCGTGGCCGCAGCAGAAGCCGCCGCCCGCAAGCCCGCCCGCATCACAGCCCAACCCGCGTTCACCACCTCCTCCTCATCCTCAGCCTCATCCACCACCTCCATCTCATCCTCCGACCTCCCCCTCCCCGCCGCCCTCATCCTCAAGGCCACAGCAAAAGCTAAAGCCGCGGCCGCACGCACCGACCCCCCGACCCCCACACAGGCGACTAGGGCACCCCGGCAACGCACAAGGAAGACCCCCGACCCGACATCGGCGCCCTCACACCTCCAGACAGAGGTCCTCCTCAACCTGGAACCGGACCCCAACCCCAAACCCGACCCGAAACCCAAGCCGGCGCCCACGCGAGCACACACAACACCACAAACGCAACGACACAAACCCAACCGACACCGCCCCAGCCTGGACCCTCAGCCCGGCCAGGACCCCCCACCCACCACAACAAACGCCCCCCTCCCACCGGCAGCCACCACCACCGCAGAGGCGGCCACCCAACACGACCCCGTCCAAACCCTCGTCCACATCCCCGTCACCAAGCGCCCCGTCATCGGTCCCCCGCAAACCACCACCACTGCCAGCCAAACCGACCCAGGAACGTGGGACCGCTCGACCATCGTCACCATGAAGCCCGGCCCCCGACCCGCCCCCCCTGCCCACCACATAGTGCAGCCCCAGGGGCTGCCCACGATGCCCAACCCCCCACCCCCACAAGGGGGACCGGAAAAACCACAAGGGGTCCAAAGGCCATTCCCGCAACACCAACCCCACCACTACCAACACCACCACCACCAGCAGCCCCACCACCACCATTACCAACACCACCCCGGCCACTACCACTGCCCACCACCCTACCTCACCGGGCCAAAACCCCCCGTGCACGAACAGCACCAGCGAATTGGATGGCAGCCACCGAGCGCTCCACCCGCATACCCCACCTACCACCAGAGGCCACCCCCCCGTACCAGGAACTGTATCCCCCCGGCCACCACGTCCAAGCTGAAGGGGCCCCCCGGGCCCAACCCCGCGAATGACAGTCACTCGACCCATACCACCAGCCGCTGCCGCCACCACACCCCTACGTGGCGGATCCATCGACGACGGGGGACCCCCCCCCCCCCAGTACCAGGCGGCACCACGCGAAGCCCCCCAGGACCCGCCAACGCCTCCTGACTGGCCCGACTCGAGCGCTGAGGACCGGTCCCGCAAACGGCGGCGCTCCCGCTCCCCCCCCCGCACGGCACACTTGCCCCCGGCGCCCACACTCCCCACACCACCACCGCGCCTCAACCACCCACTCGCGCTGCTCCTGCTCCGCCAGGTGAAACCACGACCCCCCGGGACCCCGCTCCCGCCGCTCCGGCTTCCCCGGGCGCGACCACGAGCGCCACCGCCGCCCCATGTCCACCTCCCCCTCCCCCCTCCGGCCATACAAGACCCCCACCCCCAGCCCCTGCCACCACGGCTCCCGCTCCCCCCGACGCCGCCAGGCACGCCACCGCCGCCCCATGTCCACCTCCCCCTTCCCTAACAGGCCCCGTCCGGCTCCCCGTTCCCCCCGCCGCCCATACCCATCCACAACCCCCAGCCCCCGCCACCACCACTCCCGCTCCCCCGGACGCCACCAAGCGCGCCACCGACGCCCCATGTCCACCTCCCCCTCCCGATTTCCCCTCTGCCCGTACCCGTCCTCCACCCCCAGCCCCCGCCACCGCCGCTCCCGCTCCCCCAGGCACCGCCACCCCCACCACCACCACAGGTCCACGTCCTCCCCCCGCCGCTCCAGGACTCCAGGAACGGACCCCTCCCCCCCCCAGGCCCCCGCCCACCTCGCCTGGTGGTCTGCCCCCGCTTTGCAGGAGCTCCGCCGCTGGGTGAAGTGGGCCGGGGGAGCGGGAAGGCACGATGGGGTGCACATGGTGCATACCTTCGTCGAGATACGCACCCGCACCCCCGCCGACCTCACCGAGGCCGCCCCAGAGGCCATCATGCCACAAGCGGCATGGGAGGTCCGCCTCCGCGATGCGGTCCAGGGCCTCCACCCCCCCTACACCCCCCAAGCCCTCCGCCAATGGTTCCAGGCCACCCACCCCCAGGCCTGGGCCGTCGGCGCCCCCTCCCCACCCCGCCCCTCCTGCCACCACCACACCAGGAAGAGGAAGGACAAGGGCAAGGGGAGGGCAAGGGACACCAAGGGGCACTCAGGCAAGAGGGCACAGAGGGGCCCCAAGTGAGAGCAGGCACCCATAGGGACAGGGCGCCGGAAGAGACACCACTTGGGGGCAGGAAAGCACCCAAGAACCAGGAAGGGGCAGGAGCGGGGACCAAGGCGCGGAGGAAAAGGGCACCACGGCAAACGCCACGAACCACACCCAGGAAGGGCATACCACGACGGGGGGACCAGCTCGGCCCCACCCCGACCGAGCGCCCCAGGACTCCCGGGGGCGCACCCCCCACCACGCACCGCCGAAGCAAGCATCGGACGCCGTACGGATCACACCAGCGCACACCCACCAGCCACCGGAAACAACACGGAGAATGGAGGGCACACCTACACGGGGAGAACGGGCCACAGCCACAGAGGAAGCCGCAGGGAACGCTGCCGCACGGCGCACCACGACGCCCTCACCGCCAGGCGGAAACTCCGGCCGCCACAAGGGCCACCTCACAGGCACCGGAAGAGGACGAAGGCACGGCCACAGCGACCAGGGCTAGGGACCGAAACCCCCAGAGGACACGGGACCAAGGCACAGGCCCCCAGGGAGGGCAACCCCACGGACGCCTACCCAACCCACCAGCCCGAGCGGCACGCCCAGGCCCCCACAGCACGGACTCAGCGAGACACCCACACCTAACCGCACCCCCCAGCCACCAGCCAGCCACACTCCGGCCAGCACTCCGCACCACGACACAGGCCAGGCTGACCTCCACTGACCCACCGCGGCACAACGAGAGACCACGGCACACCGCACCACAGCGCGCCACAATGCAACGCGCCACAGCACGACGCGACGCGAGGCGGCACAGAGCGGCACAACACGGCACGACTGACCCTAACCTGAAGGACTAACCGACGCAAGCCACCGCAGACCCCGGAGGGCGCCGCACCAGCACGCCACACACCGGCACCGCAGGCCACACACGGGGCCACCGCGCACCCAGCAACAACGGTGGCGGACCACCCAGAAGGTTAAAACCGGCACCGCAGAGCGGAAACGACACAAACAACCCAAGCCCCCTAACCCAGACCCCCACGCAGCCGCCTGGCGCAGCCGCCCGGCAGGCAGAGCCCGGACCTAACCCGGCAAGAAGGGGCGCCGAGCCTAACGTGTACATAGCCCACCCGACCCATGGGGCCGGAAAACGGCCAAACAGAACGCAACCGCCAACAGCAGCCCGGAAAACAACACTGAATGCGGGCCAGTGCGTGCGCCAGCCCAGGGAAGGCAGAGGGAGGAACAGGCAAGCCCCCCCCCGAAAAAAAAAACAACGGAGGGGGGAGGGGGGGGGGCGTAAAAAAACAGCCCACAGCCGCCAAACCGCCCGCCAACACCACCAGAGGCGGCCAACCCCCCCCCAAGAGGGCACCGAAGACAGGACCCGAAAAGAGGGACAGGGGGACCACCAAGCCAAAACTGGCAAGAGCAGGCCAGGAGCAGCAGCCCACCGGGAAGGGGACACCGAAACATGCAGACACAGACCACGAAAGAAAAAAAAAAGCTAGCAGCCCAGCCCGAGAGAAAGGAAACCGGGTGACAGGGACCACAAGGCCCGGGACAGGGAAGCCGAGCAACTGACACCACAAAGCAAAAAAAAAAAAGGCAAAGAACACACCCCGACAACCCAGCCAAGGAGGGCGTCGCACAGCCAAGAGATAAGCCCAGCACGCACGCCCACACCGCACACCGGAACTGGAAACGGCTGGGGGCAAGCGGAGCGCGCACGAAACCACACATGTCCCATAAGCAGGCCGAAACCGAAGCCCAACAACGAACACCACAAACAGCCAGCACTAGAGGGACAACACCACAAACCGTGCCCAAACACACCTACGGAAAACCCCAGCCAGGACTGGCGGGGTTAACAAAACCCACACCCAACCGCAAACCGGACCCAAACACAAACGCAGCACAACAGTAGGAAACACAGTGCCCACAGCCGGGGCACTGAGGCAGCCCGTGCCATGCAGGTGACCCGGCCAAACGAGATCAGGAGACCGGGGGTAAGGCTGCATCCTAAGGCCTGCGCTGCTTTGGGACTTGAGGCGGAGCGTGCGACACCCAAGCGCCTCGGAACCCTAGTACCAAGAACGTGCATGCATGCCTTGGGAACGGGATACGCCAGGAAGTCCGGTGAACCTCTAGGGTTCCGCCCAAAGGAGAAGACGTGCGCAAGCACGGGGGCACACCCTCCCGGCGGGACAAGCACGTCACGCTGGCGGCGATCAGCCCTCCCGGTGTAGCCCGGGGCCGCTTTGTTGGGGGCCAAGAGTCAGGTCTAGCGGGATGTAAGCCGCCTCCCCTTATCACGCGCGGAGCCTCTTCCTGTTCGTCACAGGGGCGACGCCAGGGGGAAGCATGGGGCGCCTCTCCACGACCAAGTGCACCTACCTACCTACCTGCCCCCCCCCCACTCCAACGCCTCCCGGGACATCCCAAATTTTTTCCGCCCATCCAGGGACCTTCCTTCTCCTCCTCCCGACCCCTTCAGTCCTCTGCCCCTTCCTGAACCCACCCCCTCCCCCACAGGGTCAATCAGCGTTCGTCTAACCTAACCATCAGAGCAACCATGTACATATCTCAATATGTTGTTGTAAATACTTGTATTGGGGGACGTCAGCCCCAGAACAAGTTGATGCGGTTAAGAACATTCAAACAATCCATCACCCACCCTGAGGGCCCAGCCCCGTTAACACGGCACACCGCCCCAACAAGAAGCCCAACACGCACGCGTACACACCCCTGCCCAAGAAGTCGAACACCAACACGGAGCACCACGCAGGGCCCGCACCCTCCGCGAAGACCACACTGTCCCCCCACCAGGGTGTTGGATGCCACCAACAACCGCACAATCACGGGCATCATCACGGACTGCCTGAAGCCGGCAGCATGATAGGCGGCCGCCCTGTGGATCAGCAATGGACACTCCCACACACAAGCAGTGGCGCGCCTCAACGACATCCAACCCCACAAACTGCAGCGCACCGTCCAACCTTTCGCCGTCAACATCACCCCATACGGCATCGACCAGCCCCGTTCTGAGCACCACGACCCACCCTGCTCCACCCCTTGCACCTCAGCCCTACGCAAACCCCTCCCGGCCCCCAGCATACTTGGGCACAGTGCCGCGGGACCCGGGCATATACATCCTGCCTAGCAGGTCTAGGGAACAACCAATCCCCCTGCACAGGGTAGGATCCCTTGCCCTCGGACCGCCCCCACCAAAACACGACCATCAGCACATCCCGGGGAACAAACGGGCGCAGGCAGCAGACAGCAGGAAAAAGGCGCACTAGCGCGATCTGGCCCACATCATCGTCAACGACACAGCCCACACACCCAAGAATTGCGACACAGAGCGCCACACCGTCCTGGAGGGAGAAGCGCAACACATCATAACGGTCGCCCTCTATGCCCTCGCCGCCCACGAACCCCACTGAGATCCCACTACTATCCCGGCGACCCCCGCGCCAACGCAAGGCGCAAAAGACCCAGTAACGCCCCTCCATATTGATCGGCTCCTCTGCCGCAAGACCACCTCACAGCTCCACCGCTCGCGAACGGAAGTAGCCGTCGCACCATGGGACACCCTCGCCACCCCCCCCCCTGAAGACCAGCCATCCACATCCTTAGAGCGGACACCCAATGGTGGGTACACCACTGGGCACGAAGAGTCCTCCCGGCAGCCCAGGCCTACACCCCAGAAAAAGAACGTGAGGACTCCCCGTGGGGCCGACAGCGACTCCTCCAAGCCACCACTGCCACAGGCTGAGGGGGCGCACCAAGGGAAGCCCTCTTTACAGCAATGTTCTGGGCCCAGGGGTCTGCAAACAGTCCAGACACGCCGGAAACCACGGGGGCCTGGATCAGGCAGGCGAAAGCAATGAGGAACTACCACCTCAACCAACCCTTTGACGACAGCCCATCCGCACTACCCTGGCCCACCGGCCCCCAAGAAACAGTGCAAAAACTTCTCGACCTCGAACGAAACCGCGTGAGGGCGACCATGCCAACGCCGGCAGATCCCCCGCTGCGGGACCCCTGCCAACAGGCTACCCACCGCGTTTTCCAAGCCCACACGCCTCCAATCCCACCACCCCAAGTACCGCCCAACCGAGCACGGAGGAAAAGGGGCACACCCACCCCTGGCCCTCAACAAGCCAGAGTAGGCTGCAAGGTGACAACGTGCCAACCCCCCCGCACGGATCCCAGCCTCTCCCCGCAACCCGGCAGGCGACCAGCCGACCCCACCGCCCCGCTTGCTCAGACCAGGCATCCTCATCATCCGTCCTCCCACCACAAGCACCGCCACAGCCCAACACATACAGAAAGGGTTGGTGGTTTGCTCACACTTGTGCTTGTTCCTTGTATCTGTTCCAAAAACCCTTGATGTTTTTCCACAAGTCAAAATGAGTCCTACAGAAAGATGAAATCGAGCAAATTCAGGCACCAGATCAATAAAATCAGGATAAGTCCTTCCACAATCAAAACATGTGTAACAAAGAGGGGCTGCAGAGAGAGAAATGTAGATCTAAATACAGTACTCAAATGATTTATAAACAAAATGGATGATTTTAAGAGATAAATGACATGACTCAGGTCCCCAGGACAGTACCAAGCACTTCATGTGCACTAATTTGGTAGCACTGGAGTTGGATAGGAATCTGAGGCAAAGGAGGTGGGCCAGACACAGCATATGGCTTGGCCAGCATGGCCAAGCAACTGAATTCAGAATCAGTCAAAATGTAGAACCACATTAAGTGATACAATCATTTGAGTAGAGGGGTATTGAGATCAGAGACCACTAGGCTTAACCTACAAGGCCCGAGGCAAGAAGTGCCTACTTTATTTTGGTATTACCTCGATTAAGGAAGATACCTCCTCTCACTTGAGTTGTAGGGGTGGGCCTCAACGGGAAGCTAGTGTTATAACCCTAGTTACCTTGAGAAAGTGTACTTCAAGCTTCAAAAGAGTGATAAAAATGATTACCTGTTAGTCTCAGCACCTTCCAAAGATTTAGGGGGGTGTGTGGCCTGGATCAAGTCCTCCGAGAAAGACACGGTAGTGACCTTTTCTTACTCCCCCCCGGAGTACTAGTTGATCAAGCTCGTGGGACCAGGGGAAAAGGCTCATATTTCCCCAGGGTCACCTCAGAAAATGTTTCAAACCAACCAATGACACTCCCATCAGTTTGTAGAAGCTTACCACACTGTAGGTACCCTTGAAAACAGTGTAATGTACCGTGAATGATGTCCTTCGATGGGGCATTCCTCAAAAGTTGCCAGCGTGCTGCGAAAACAATTGGTAAAGATTTGGGGGCAGTGGGCTTTGATCCCAGGACCTCGTCCCTAGAGTATGCATGCTTGCCCACTAGGGTACTGTTGAATGCTCTAATGCGCACGGCAATCGCTGTATTCACAGCGTTTTAGTGAACATCCTGACCAAGGGGCAGGGCGGGGCAGTATTCTCCGAATAGAGGGCCCAACCTCCGGGAGGTGAAAGAAATAGAAAATGGAACCAACAGGGAGTGAATCCTGTGGTTGAGCGGAAGGGTTAGCATTTCATGGAGTCAAATCGCTGAAAATCGACGAAAAGAGATTAGAAATCGTCATTTATAGTCCAAAACTTAAAACCGCAGACAAGCGCAACAGAAGCACACTCCAAAAAAGAGGCGCAGAAGCGTAAACGGCACCTGGATAAGAACGTATGACCCATGGTCTTAGAAGCTTTTACCGGAAGTTTTTGCACAGTTGCACCAAAAATTTCATAACCGTTAGGAACAAGTTCTTAACAGGCAACCACACAACAGAGCAGGCAGACAACCCGCCTCTCAGGTATGTTACTGTCATGTCAGATGCATGCATTGTGTTCGTGTTGTTAGTTTTGTTCTAACGCTAGGGGTGTCACCACTGCGTTTGTTGGGGGTTTGGGCGTTGACCTCTCGCGCTCTGCACAGGTCAAAACAGGAATAGAGGGTATGTTAGTCGAACGGAGCACGCAGCGCGCACCTAGGGCTAGAGTATGTGCTGTGCTCGCGATGCATGTGCATCATCTAGGCATCCACACCTTGGGGCGCTTTCCCTGTGCATCCATCCGCTCCCTCCTTTTTCTCTACAGGTAAAAAAAAAGGTGCTTGCTCGTGCTTGCCTCGCCGTGGCGTTAACATTGGGTTATTTAAAACGCTCAGGCTTCGTTTTGCCTTTTCCCAGTTGCTCGCCATTTCCCCCCCTTTCTCCTGCATGAGACAAGGTAAGAAGTGCAGAACACATAGGATGCATTAATCGCTTAGGGTTGTGTAAAAATTGCTGTACAGTTTAGGGTTGCTCTTGCGTTCTGTGTCCTTCGGCATACACACGATACTTGGAGAGTAAGGTAAGTAAGCCCAGGAGGAGCTCACCTCCCGGTTGAGTTTCCTTGTGATTGGTTAAATTGTAGGGTTAATCTTGTTGTCCTTTGCCTCCCTTGCCTGCGTACAGCATGATGCATTATGGGGCTGTAGGCCACACGCTGTGGCCGCGATAAAAAGTATTGTTTAAGTTACCCGGGGCTCCGCCCCACGTTCTATAAGAGAATTGGCAGAGTCTTTAGAGCTTGCTTGCTTGATAGGGCAGTTCTGGAACAGCGAATGATTTTCCTGTCGAAGACCTGTATAATATGGCGAGGCAGGTTAGGTTCCTACGTCCAGAACTGTCCTTGTCTTACCTATGCTCTCAGGTGGGAAAGGGAGGGTGAATTGGTGCAGCAGCAGTTGCCTTCGGCAACTTCCCATTTTTAGCTCAAGCTAAAAACGGCGCTGATCACACAATCAACATGGGTCACTGGAAGACTTCATCGAGTACAACCCTTACAACACTTTGTGCGCTCAAACAGTGCACCTCTCCTCCCAAGCCCTGTCAGCTTAGCGCGTGGTGGCGTCCATGGCTGGCCACAATTGCCCAACGGCGCTGTGTTCGCTTGCAATGTGACAGCGGCGCCAATAGGGATCGTGACATCTTTGACATGACCTCCCAGTAGCGTGTGTAGGGGTCAGGGTCAGCAGTCCTGGTAGGGACTGAGTGCGGTTGTACTCACCCTGCCTTCGAAGGCTGGTGCTGGCATCAGTGAGTGTAGTGTAGTGGTGTCTCCTGCTCCGCGTGCTTTTCCTCGCGGACAGGTAAATGTGTTACTTTTTGGTCATCAGAAAAATGGGCGTTTTGTATGCTCTTAGCACACTTGGCCACCCCTCTGCTCTAGTAGGTAGGGCTTTTGCTGTTTCCTTCAAAGGTTAGGCGCCAGCCCAGAAATTAAGCCCCCTAGGAGTGGTCATCGTACCTGACTAGGACCTTCGCTCCGACATCAGCGAAGCCTGAAAAGGAGGCACGCCGAGGAGAGAAGTGAGACACACACAGACATACGGAAGAAAATTAGGGCTATGGTAACACCCCAAAGAAGGGTAGAACCCAATGGGTCTGGACCAGTTACGGGTCCTAACTGTGGGCACGCTTGTCTTCAAAGGACGGTGAACACACCTTGCTTCACAGCACCTTGCTTGTCATTCCCCCCTGGACCAGGAAGCCACTGCTCTTCGTTGGCTCCCCAAGGTCATAACATTAGGGCACATCGCATGCAACACGTGGTCAACATGGCATACATTCGCTTGCAGGCTGCAGACCTGATAAGCGGCCACCTGGTTCACGCTGGTAACCACAGGCAAGGGACTGCAGGGCAAAGCCAGGGCAGGGGCAGGACTCCAAAAGCAGCAGATGTGCAGGTGTTTGGAAAACCGCTCCCGATTGAGGGAGGGCGTTAGTACAAACACTGAAACTGTAAGTAAGTAAGTAAGTAGGGGCGGCCGCGTCCGCAGCCTCATCGGACATCTCCTTCTTTGTTTTACATGGTGGCCGCCTCTGGCGGGAAGGAGAGCTCTCCACCATCAGTTTCCCTGGCGACCCCTGTGTCACCTCACTGCCGAGAACTTCAACCAGGTTCCCTTGGGGCATGACCGGCGGTAGCTTCCCTTCAGTTGCTGCCCTCACGGTTTCAGCTCCTTCTGGTCACCCTCTGAAGGATGCCCCGGCCTTCCCCCCCTAGCACAGCCTTTTTCGGCGCCTGCAGGCGGGTTTCCTGTGGATAGCCCTCGCCGACAGCGGAGCATTTCTCTCCGTCAACCACATTCCACCACTTTCCATCCCTCATTGGTTGGAGTACCCACTCGGCTCCCGGGTGCACTTGGGTGTCGTCCATCTAAGGCTGGAGGCCAGGGGGCGACCCTTTCCACATTCTCCCTGGTCCCGCTCACGCGTGAACCTGCGTGTACTCAGGCCATTGACCCGGGGATCTCAAGGTCAAGCCCTACCCCTGCGGACACCTCACCGCCGTCCCGGAATTCAGGGCATTTTTCCGACTTCCCGTGGTCAGGTTCCCCATGGTCGGCTCATGGTTCACCACTCCATGGCGACTGGTTTCTCAACCCCACGGGGCTGTTGCTTGGCGCCTTTCGTCTCCCTGCCCATCCCATCCCCCATTCCCCTTTGCCACATCCCGGCACTGGCTCGTTCCCAGCGTCCTGTGGACTCCCTGAGCCGTCAGGCCGTTGTGCGGCCCTAGCCACACGGCCTTCCCCGTCCCGTCCCTTTTTCCGTTCATCCCGTGTTTATACCCGGCCGGTTCGCAGCAACCCTGTGGCGCGGGCCCACTGGATCCTCTTCCATCCGGGGACCGTTTCGTGCGCCTAGCACGGGTCGCTCCCTTCCCGCCCCCACCCCTTTCCCCTGTGCCCCGGCCCCGGCTTAATCCCCTGGGCTGTTGTGCGGCCCCGTCCCATCCCTCATCCCGTGTTTATACCCCACCGGGCCGCCAGCAACCCTGTGGCGCGGGCCCACTGGATCCTCATCCATCCTGGGGACCGTTTTGTGCGGCTAGCACGGGTCGCTCCCCTCCCGCCCCCGCCCCCCACTCCTGTGCCGCCTCCTATGCCGTCCTAGTCCCCTCGGGCCTTCGCGTGGTTCTAGCCACACGCCCTTCTCTGTCCCGTCCCCTTGTGGTGCTGTGGGGTGTCGTTTGCTTTTTTTTTTCTTTCTCGCCGTGCTTTTTTCCGCGTGGTTCCCCCCTCCCTGCATGCGAGCACAAAAACACTGCATCGCCATCTGTCTCGGTTCCGTTCGGTGCTCATGTCCTGTCCCACCGCCATCCTGTGGCGCGGCCCTTGCTGGTCCCCGGCCATGCCAGGTGGGCGCTTCTCCCTCGCGACGTGTTTCTTCTCTTTCTCCTCTCCACCCTCTCCTCCCCTCTGTCTCCTGCCCGCCCTCTTAGTGTTGTTCTCCTGCTCCGTGTGCTCGCCCCTGGTCGTCCCCGGGCCATGGTTGTATCTCGCGCGCTTTCACAGGCCTCAGGGCTTCCGCCCTGTCTTCTGACCTGTAGGCCGACCTGGGCGGCTCCCCCAGACACCCCTTCGGGGGGACTACCCCATCATCCTCCCCCACCGGCCGCCCCTCCATCAGTTCCCTGATGGTCCGGCGGGGCGGCCGGTACGGCTCAATGCGGGTCATCGGCATGGTGTTTCTCTGTGAGAGACATTGTGTCCCTTTGCGCCCTTGTTGGCCCCCTGTTCCCCCCACCTGGCGCGCCCCGCCTCCTCTTTGTGTCCCTCTTGTGTGTCCGCCTGTTCTGCTGTTTTTTTTTGTGTCCCCGTGTTGGCGTCCTCCGCTGCTCCCGCGCACCCTGCGTGTGCCCCCTGCTCTTCTCCGTGCTACCCCTGTCCCGCAGCCCCGCGACCCCTCACTCGCCCGTCTCCCCTCCCATTCTCCTTCTGGCAGTCGATCCTGCCTGTACGTCTGCCCTCCCTGTCTGAGCCGCGCTGTCTCTCGTGTGTGCCTCCCGCGTGCTCTACCCCTGCCCCTCTCCGTCGCCCCTACTCTTTTCCCTGGGGTCTCCCCGACCCTAGTGTTCCTGCGGTCCCCGTCACTCACCCCATCCTGGTTGCCTTGTGCCCTGTGTGGGGGGGGGGGGGGGGCTGTATCTGCGGACTGGACTGTGGCCCTGCCCGAGGACTGGCATGGCCGTTGGGTTCCTACGCACCATGAGCCACCGCATTCTCCGAAGAAACACAGAGAGAACGACAGGGAGACGCTTGTCGAATTGCCATTCGCTGCATTTGCACTGTGGAGCCCAGTTGCATAGACCAGCCGCGGCGATGCTGTACGGAGCTTCTCCAATCGGACCAGAGCCCCCAGTCGGACTCGGCGTGGTCACCAAGGGTTGACACTTCGTTGCACCTCGCAGGTGTCCCATGGCGCCGACGGCCACCAAGGCCTGGCGTGGTCAACTCCTCAGAGCAGGGCACGCGTAAGTCCAATCATTTCAATGCACCACCATCTTGTCATGCTGAGAGCCCTGCCGCCATGTAGCAGGTCGGCGGATAGCCCACACACTCCTGCTGCCAGCCCACAGAGGGGGCCACCGAGATGTGGCTCTGCAGCACCGGACTCCAGTACACCAGCGCTACCACCTGCCCGTCCCAGCAACCTCTATGAGGACGCGTTCTGAGCACCATTAGCCAAGACCCTGGCACCAACGTGTCGGAATATTGGATTCGTCTGCCCGTTCGCCTCTCCTTCAAGGCTTCCTTGGCACCGTGCTTCACCCGAAGGGCACAGCGCTGCTCCACGCCATCTCCGGCTGTTCTCGTTGGTCACGACCTTGTGCTCTGCTCCTTCAAAGTACCCCATTCCACTACTGCATCCCGTCAGCTTCTCGTTCTGCCCAAGACTGCTCGCCGTACCCACGATACATCTCGCGTCCCGCTGCCCGGTCGCTCCCTCCGCACCCGCCTGCGCCCCCGTACTCCGCCGCCCAATCTCCCCTCTCCCCCGCCGCTGGCCCTGTGCCCTCCGCTTGGGGTTCTCGTGCGCGTCTACCATCACCACATCCCCCTCCACCTTCAGCCGTGTCCCTGCCCTTCCCTGCGTCCCTGCACCTCTCTGCTCCCTCCTCCGGCACCCCTTGTCGATCTCCAGCCCACCTCCTCTGGGCCTCCCTGCCCTGCCGACCAGGTCGCTGAACGGGCGGGTCCCCCTCTTCTCCCGCCTTCCCCTTGTCTTCCCCGCCCACTTCACGTAGCGCACCAGCTCCGCCACCTCCCCCGCCGTCCAGCCCGCGACCGTCCCGGGTCCTCTCCGCACCAGCGGCGGCGCATACTGCCGCAGCGGCGGCGACTGCGAGTGCCAGTCCGTCTGCGTCGGCTCTGGGCCGGGGCTGGCCGGCCGCGGCGCCTGCTCCGCCTCCCCTGCCCCTCGCTCCTCCTCCCTGCGCTGCTTCCCCCTTTCCTGCCCCGCCTCCTCCTCCTCCTCCCTGGCCCTTTTTCCCTGACGGTGACCGCGCCTCCACATCCGTGGAGGGGATGTCGCCTTCCGGATCCGGGAGGACCAGGTGGGCCCCCCGGGCCACCGCCTCCTCCTCCTCCCGCGCCCTGCGCTCCCGCGCCGCCACCTCCCTGTCACTTTCCGCCAGCCACGCCGCCTCCCCCCTGATCCGCCTCCGGGCCCTCTCCTGCAACTCTCCCTCCTGTTCTGGCGGGATAGCCGGCTGTTTGAACAGCATCAGTGGGGTACCCTCCCGCCCCCTTCGCTCCTCTTGTCGTCCTCCCTCCCGTTCCGCCCTCTCAACCCCTCTTGCCTTCTCGGAAAGTCCGTCCACGCCCTCTGCAGCTCCTCCACTGCCTGTGCCTCCCATTCCTGCGGCCTGTCGGT
This sequence comes from Eutreptiella sp. 'Long Island Sound 2002', assembly GCA_964036045.1. Classification (NCBI taxonomy): domain Eukaryota; phylum Euglenozoa; class Euglenophyceae; order Eutreptiales; family Eutreptiaceae; genus Eutreptiella; species Eutreptiella sp. 'Long Island Sound 2002'. The sequence continues at coordinate 44,482,605 of OZ038378.1, read as the reverse complement.
CCCTTCCGTCCTCCCCTCCTCCGCCCTGCCTGCCTGACCCTTGACCCTCGCCTCCCTCTCCCTCAGGCTCCTCTCTGCCCCCCCTAACCTCTCCCACGCCCTCCTGTGCTCTTCTCGCTTCCCTTCCTGCGCCCCCCACGCTGTCCCATTGGCCTGCGGGCGCTGCTGCACGTGCGCCTGAGGCTGCATGCCCTGGTACGCCGGCGGTGGCGGGTACACCATCCCCATCGCCGGGTATGGTGGCGGCGGGGATGGTGGGACGACTGGTGGGACTGCTGGCGGGACTACACCCCCCCACCATCCTAATCCCTTCCCTGGAAACACCGGCGAGCCCACATACCCATGACCACTCTCCTTCCCCTGCCCTTTGCCTTGTCGCCCCATTTCCCCGTGTCCCTTGCTGCCTACTGCGTGGAGTCCCGCCCTCCCTTTTCCCTTCCTCTGGAGCCCTTCCTGCTTCGCTCCTTTCCCCTCCTTGCCCTTGCCGCCTTCGACTTGTCCCGCACCACTGCCCTGCACCGCTGCGCTGCTCTGTTCCGCCTGCCCTGCCCCTCTCTGCATCCCTGTCCTCCCCGGCCCCATCTCAAACCAGTACATGGTGTCCTGTCCCTGCTCCGGGGGCTGGCGGCGACAGCGCTGGTGCTCCACGTGCGCCAGCGCCTCGTACCGCGCCGCCTGCTGGCGGCGCACCTCCCTCTCCTCCTCCGCCCTTACTTGCCGCACTGACCTGTGGGGGCGACCCCGGCGGCGACTGCCTGAAAGAGCGTTGGGGCTGCGGCCATTGTCGCCCCCGTCCACTCCCTTTTGCCCCCCTCCCTGCCAGGTGTCCCTTTGCGTGCACAGCCCCCGATGTCCCCGCCTGCCCTTTCCCTCCCCTGGCCGCCCGCCCTCTCCCTCGGGCGCTTACACTGCTGTCTCCGCTCCCTGCCGCTCCCGCCTCTGGCTGCCCTCGCCCGCCCTTGCCTTCCTCCTGCCTCCGCACTCCCGGGAGGATGGACTTCATGGCAGCCGCCAGCACATTCGGCGCGGACGGCTGTCCTGGGCCTCCCTCCACCGTCATCCTACCCGCCCCCTCCCCCTAATCCTCCGACACCTCGAAAATGTCGGCGACTTCCTCCGACCCCTCCACTCCCTCCTCCTCATATCCACGCCCGCTCTCACATCCGCGATGTTGAACGGGTCCGCCCGTGGCCCTTCCGCCGCCCTTTGCCCCTGCTCCTCCCCTTGCCCCTCAGCCCCTGCCGCCACCCCCTATGCCCTGTCCCTCCCCGCCTCTGCCTGTCCTTGTCCCCTCCCTCTCCCTTCCTCGTCACGGCTCCTTCCCCCCTGTGCCGCCCTGTCGCTCCAGGCCCTTCCCTGCCGACCGTCTCCAGGCTCTCCGGAGACGAGGGCGACGACACCTCCGCAGATGTCGCCGAGGACGCCTGCGAGGGGGGCTGCGGGGCTGCGCCCGGCTGCATGCGGGCCATCTCGGCCCTCACTGCCGGTGGTCGCTGGGCTTCGAGTCAGGCTTGTGGGACATTGCGCTGCACACATGGAATCGCGCCTGAGCTCTGTGCCCTGTCGCCGCTTCCCCCACAACCCACGCCCTTTACCCCCTCTGTTCGGGCGCCCTACATGTGTTGTGCTCTTGGTACACCGCGGATTCTCTTCCCTGTCCACTCCCCCGCGTTCTGTGGACTTTGCCTGGTGGCCGTCGGCCTCGTTCTGTTGTGCACTGTCCTCGTCTGCGTCCCCGCACCCCCAGCCTCGCTCCTCTTGTCCGCTCGCGTCTCTTGGTACCCACCCCTGCTTCCCGCCCGGCAATCTCCGTGTTCGTGCCTGCTTTGCTTTCCCCTCGTCACATCACCCCGGTCTGCTCCCCCCTGGCCTGCATCTTGTTCCGCCCTATGACTCAGTGTGCCCAGTCCTGGACGCTCCAGTCCATGCGACGGGCGTCACTGCTGCCCCTTTCCCTCCGGTTCCCTTGGAGACGTCCCCCTGCGCGGTGACATCGTACACCCGTCCTGCCCTCATATCTGCCGGATTCTTCTTCTTCTGCGTGCCATCAGCCGTTCCCTCTGCTCTTCGGCCCCTCTGTCCTCCACTCCCCTCTCTCCCCCTGACCGCCCTGGCCGCCAATCTGGCTGCTTCTGCACTTCCATTTCCGTGATTTTTGGGTTCTACCTCATCAATGCCATCTCCACCCGTTTGGTGACTGGATCACGCATGTCTTCCGCCCGCGCCTTCAACTGCGTCTCTCTGCACGCCATGCGCTCCAGGAGATGCTCCACCATACGCCGCAATAGCCTGTGTGCCATGGCCACCGGCACCACAGTATGTTCCTGGAGTGCCCGCCACAGCGACTTCACTATCACCATGTGCCACAGTCCCTTGCGGTGCCCTTCTTTCCCGAGCTCTCTCTCCACCGCGCTTCTGCCTCTTGCACCCTTCTTGAGCAACGGGACGTCCTGATCCCGAACCAACGGTTCCTCGATCCCCTTATACTGTTCACACCGCATGATGTGCTCGTATGTTTCTTGCTCTCGGCCACAGTGGCATCTCATGTACTCCTCCGGGAGGTCCATACCCTTATGTCTGTACCACCTCATGACTGTTTCCCGCACCGGCACATGCCCCGTGATTGCCTGCAGCCTTCTGCTTTGCAGCCTCTTTGGCAGCGCTTCTGGCTGCAGCACACTGGGGTAGTGGACCTGCTTTCCTACCTTGCCCTCCAGGTACTCGTTCAGCTCCACCACCTCTGGCGCCCCTCGTACTTGAGCTAGCATGTGTACCGGCTGTGGATACACCCTTAGCTCCTGCTTGCCTCTGTCCTCCTCCACCACCCACCTGGCCTTCTCCTCGTCCCCGACCCTCGGAGGTTTATGCACCAAGTGGAGGTGCCTCTTTCTCTCTGGTACCCTCCATTCTGGTTCCTGCTCCTTATCCACTGCTTGCGCCGCCCCATCCGCCTCATGATTCCCCACTCCCGCCCTGTGTGATTCCTGTTTCACCAAGTGTATGATCAGGAACACTTCCTTCATCTCCAGCCCGTGCCATATCGCGTACACCTGCGACGCCAGCCCTGTGCCCAGGGCCTCATGCAGCGGCCTGCTGGCCAGCCTCCTGAGGGATGCCATGTCCGCTTCTGCGTCCACCACCATCCACACCTCCCGTACTTCCTCTCCTATCTCCCCAACCACGTCTGCCACCGCCTGCACCTCCCCATGGGACGCCGTTCCGTACACCATCTTTTCCACCGCGCTCTCAGTCACCTGTCCCACCCCCCTGACCCTTACTGCCGCTGCCCTTGCCTTCGGTGGTTGTCCATCCTCACCCGTCCAGAAAGAGCACCACCCTCTCCTCCGTGGGCTCTGGTATGCGCACCACCTCCCTCGGATAGTGGCAGTACACTTTGTGCCTCCCTATGCCATACTCTCGTACCCCATCCCCGATGCTTAGTTCTCTCACCCCTCTGTACACTGCCCGGTTATTGTCCCTCCTGGCCTTCCATCCATTCGTCACCACCACTCCGCGACACCATGCCCTGTCCCCTATCGCCCTGTCCTGCTCCAGGTATGCCTGTACCAGGACCAAGTACCATACCCTGTCCGCTCGCAACCTGGGGACCGTCAGCCTGATCCTCCTCGTACTCTCTCCACACTTCTGGCCCACAGGCACTATGGGCGCTTCCTCGTGGGGCCTCCCTGAGTCCACCATCCAGAAACTCACTGCCACTCCATTGTCCTTTTCCTGCAGTCCCCGCACTGTGTCCCACTCCAACTGAACTCCTGTCCTCTTCCCCTCCTTTTCCTCTCCCCACCACACCTCTGCCTCTCCCTGTGCTTCCTCATCCTCCCGCACCCCCTTGGGCAGCCGCGGCACCGGCCCCCACCACTGCCCCCTGGCGTCCGTAGTGCGCATGGTCGCGTTCGGGAACGCCCATGCCGTCATTCATAGGACTGGTCACGGGACTTGCCCTGCGTCCTTGGTGCACCTCCAGCACTGGTCCCCCTGTCCTGCCCCTTCCGGGATGTTGTCTTTCCGGAACACATCTGCATGGACATCATACCACAGCCCGGTTGCACTCTGTACCTTCCCCCTCGGCCCTCTGAGTCTCAGCGGCGCACACAACAGTATGCCCGGTCTGGCCTTGTCCCTCTCCCCCCTGTCCAGCACCACTCTCTCTTGCTGCGCCCCCTCTCCCCTCCAACATCTTGGTTTCCTCTTCTGGATCCCCCACAGCGCCACCCACTCCTTCCACATCTTGCGCATCCTCCTGCTCCACCTTGTGCGGCCCTCTTGTCCTCGTGCTCTCCTCATCATCCACCTGTATACACCCCATTCCACCACCCTGGTGTCGTGATAGAACTCCGCATGGTGCAGCCCCGCCATATTGGATTCCTTCATATCCCTCCTGCGCACGTGCAGCACCTCCATGCTCACTCCTTCCTTCCTGATCCGACGTACAGTCCCATGCCCCGCCCTCCCGAAGTCCCTGTCCAGAACCAGGATTGGTCCCCGCCTACCGCACGTCCTGATGGTTGCCAGCATGTGCTCTTCTCCGGGCAACACCGCCTGTAGGGCGCGCCAAATGCCCTTCTTCTTCCCCGCCGCCAACCGCCTTCGCCGGTGCCATACATAGCGCGGGCACATGTTCTCCTCCTTCTGCACCTCTGCGACCGCGTGATAGCACACCCGTCTCACCACCTCTTCCTGATTGTGGCACATCCTGCTCAGCGTCCTCGCCGTGTGCACCCTGTACGCCTCCCCCGCCGTGGGCATCCCTTCTCCATAGTAGGCCGTCGCGTCCGCAACACGCACCACGGTACCTCCGTGGGTATCCCCTCATACCCTCTGATGAGCCTCCGCACTTCTCCCTCCACCTCCTCCAGCTGCTCCCTCCAGTACGGGGGGTGCATCCCCTGGTACCCTATCGCCGCATTGAGCACCGCCGGCAGATAGTACAGGGTCGTCTGCACTGACGGGGGGTGATGCCGCAGGACCACCAGCATCGCCCTGAACCCCCTGACTAATTTGTCGGGTAGCCTGACTCCCCTCGCCGCAATGGCCTGCACATGTCCGAGCACCACCGCTTCCTCTGCCCTCTCCAGCCATGCCACTCCGTCTCCTACATCCAGCGCCATGCCATCCTCGCCACCCCTCCTCAGAACTGCCGACTTATCCGCGCTCCAGACAAGGTGGTTATCTCTCCTGTACCTCTGCATCAGGTCCTGCACCACCTGTTGGGCCTTTTCATCCCGCGCCATGGGTACCGCATCATCCACATACGCCTGCACTGGCAACGTGTGTGGTGCCCTCGCCAGTTATGGATATTCCCGCATTATCCAACTCATCAGGGGGAGCATGGCCAGCAAGTACAGGAATGGGCCCTCCACCCCGCCTTGTGGCACCCCGCTACCTGGGGTTACCCACTCGGTACACCCCTTCCCCCTGGCGACCGTGTACCTCCTTGAGCGCAGGTACTTTCCAGGAAGTCACCATATGGGAGTCCTAGCTGCCACCACACCTCCTCTATGAGCCTATGCGGCGTGTTGCGGAACGCCCCCTTCACGTCCACAGACGCCATGAACGCCTGTAGGTCCTCATCATCGAGGTACATATCGTACAGGAAGCTTGCTTCCTGCGTGGACCTACCCGGCACAGACCCCCACATGTTGTCTGGTATGACCCTCGATGCATACAGATGCCGCTGTATCCTCCCGAAGATCACCATCCAGACCAGCTTGGCCTCCGTGACGGCACAGCATATTAGTCTCCAGTTCCACGGCCTGAGGTGATCCCCATTCTTGTACAGGAGCCGCACCTTGCCCCCCCATTCCACTGGGGGCTCGCCTGTGCGCAACACCTCTGTGACCCTCCCCGCTAGACCATCCAGCCCCGGCGCCTCTAGGTGCTGGTATGCCTCCGCCACCAGCTGGTCCACTCCTGGGCTCTTTTTCCCTTGAGAGCCTTCACTGCCTCCTTAATTTCCCCTAGCGTCACCCCGCTGCGGTGTATGTCCTCGCTCTGCTCCGCTGTGAACACCCGCGGTAAAGCCCTTACCATTCTCCGTGTGATCCCGCTGAGCTCCTGCTGCCCCTGGTTGTGCTGCCTACTGAAACTCTGCGCCACCTCCTCCAGCACTTCCTTTTTGCTGCCCGTGACCCTGCCACCCTGCAGTCTCACCGCCCGGATTTCCTGTGGTTTTCCAGCCTCAGCGAGCTCCCTGATGTACCGTAGCGACATGTACGGCACCGCTCTTTCCATGTACCGCTCATGCTCCGCCACCACTCTCTGGTATATCCTCTCGTCATCCTCCTCCACAGCCCCCCTCGCTGTTCGCACCCTCATCTTGGCCTGTGTCACCTCCGTTTGCCACTCTGCTCCCTCTTCCCACGCCCTTGCCTCGACCTCCTCGTGCTGCCGTTTCCTCAGGGTGGCCACCAGCCTTTGCAGCTTGAGCTGTGCCTGCGACTCCCCCCCTTGCTTGGTAAACCCGCATATCCTCGCTGCCCTCCTCATGGCCTGATGCACATGGCCCCCCTGCCTCATTTCGCGCGTACCCGCGGTTTCCACTGTTGCCACCTCTCGTCCCCCTCCTCCGGCCACTTCACCATTGGCGGCAGGCTGTCGGCTTCCTCGTCCGACCCCTGCTCATCCCCCTCGTCGTCCCCGGGCTCCCCCACCTTCACGTCCACTGTCACCATCATGGGGCAATGCCCCTTCCTGTCCCGCATTTCTTCCTGCCCCACCATGTATCCCGCCGTCACCCCCTTGACCCAGCTTGGGTCCGCGTACACCGCGTCTATCCGCGACGTCGCGCTGCCTTCTGGTGCCGGGTAGTGTGGGGGGCCCGGCGCTCCACTCTACGACACATCCTGCAGCCTCATTTCCTCCACAAACTTCTGCACCTCGCGGTCCACCTCCGTCTCTGCGCCCCTCCTCCGGGGATCGTAGTTGAAGTCTCGAACCACGATGACTGGCCCCCTCTCCAGCGCGCTGATGTACTCCATCCTCAGCTGCGCCACATACTCTTTGACACTCCTCCCATGTGGGACATGGCAGTTGATGATGGCACTGCATCGGGATCCGCCTCATGCAGCTTCATCTGCTGCCACGCTGCCTTCTCCGCCCGATACAGTGCCGCGGGGTCATAATGGGTGTACAACTTCATGCGTTGCCAAGTGCCCTCCCCATCCACTCGCAGCTCCCTGTTGTCTGCCGGGCCTTTTCCTTCCGCTTTGCTCCTTTTCCCCTGCCTTCGTCTGTCTTCTACTACCCTCTCTCACCCTGACTGCCCCGGCCGCCAATCTGGCTGCTTCTGCACTTCCATTTATGTGATTTTTGGGTTGTACCTGATCAATGCCATCTACACCAGTTTGGTGACTGGATCACGCATGTCTTTCGCCCGCGACTCCAACTGCGTCTCCCTGCACGCCATGCGCTCCTGGAGATGCTCCACCATACGCCACAATAGCCTGTGTGCCATGGCCACCGGCACCACAGTATGTTCCTAGAGTGCCCGCCACAGCGACTTCACTATCACCATGTGCCACAGTCCCTTGCGGTGCCCTTCTTTCCCCAGCTCTCTCTCCACCGCGCTTCTGCTCCTCGCACCCTTCTTGAGCAACGGGACGTCCTGATCCCAAACCAACGGTTCCTTGATCCCCTTATACTGTTCACACCGCATGAAGTGCTCGTATGTTTCTTGCCCTCGGCCACAGTGGCATCTCATGTACTCCTCCGGGAGGTCCATACCCTTATGTCTGTATCACCTCATGATTGTTTCCCGCACCGGCACCTGCCCCGTGATTGCCTGCAGCCTTCTGCTTTGCAGCCTTTTTGGCAGCGCTTCTGGCCGCAGCACACTGGGGTAGTGGACCTGCTGTCCTACCCTGCCCTCCAGGTACTCGTTCAGCTCCACCACCTCCGGCCCCCCTCGTACTTGAGCTAGCATGTGTACCGGCTGTGGATACACCCTTAGCTCCTGCTTCCCTCTGTCCTCCTCCACCACACACCTTGCCTTCTCCTCGTCCCCGACCCTCGGAGGTTTATGCACCAAGTGGAGGTGCTCCTTTCTCTCTGGTACCCTCCATTCTGGTTCCTGCTCCTTATCCACTGCTTGCGCCGCCCCATCCGCCTCATGATTCCCCACTCCCGCCCTGTGTGATTCCTGTCTCACCAAGTGTATGATCAGGAACACTTCCTTCATCTCCAGCCCGTGCCATATCGCGTACACCTGCGACGCCAGCCCCGTGCCCAGAACCTCATGCAGCGGCCTGCTGGCCAGCCTCCTGAGGGATGCCATGTCCGCTTCTGCGTCCACCACCATCCACACCTCCCGTACTTCCTCTCCCATCTCCCCAACCACGTCAGCCACCGCCTGCACCTCACCATGGGACGCCGTTCCGTACTCCATCTTTTCCACCACGCTCTCAGTCACCCTTCCCACCCCCCTGACCCTTACTGCCGCTGCCCTTGCCTTCGGTGGTTGTCCATCCAGATCCGTCCAGAAAGAGCACCACCCTCTCCTCTGTGGGCTCTGGTATGCGCACCACCTCCCTCAGATAGTGGCGCTCACACTTTGTGCCTCCCTATGCCATACTCTCGTACCCCATCCCCGATGCTTAGTTCTCTCACCCCTCTGTACACTGCCCGGTTATTGTCCCTCCTGGCCTTCCATCCATTCGTCACCACCACTCTGCGACACCATGCCCTGTCCCCTATCGCCCTGTCCTGCTCCAGGTATGCCTGTACCAGGACCAAGTACCATACCCTGTCTGCTCGCAACCTGTGGACCGTCAGCCTGATCCTCCTCGCACTCTCTCCACACTTGTGGCCCGTGGGCACTATGGGCGCTTCCTCGTCGGGCCTCCCTGAGTCCACCATCCAGAAACTCACTGCCACTCCATTGTCCTTTTCCTGCAGTCCCCGCATTGTGTCCCACTCCAACTGGACTCCTGTCCTCTTCCCCTCCTTTTCCTCTCCCCACCACACCTCTGCCTCTCCCTGTGCTTCCTCATCCTTCCGCACTCCCTTTGGCAGCCGCGGCACCGGCCCCCACCACTGCCCCCTGGCGTCCGTAGTGCGCATGGTCGCGTTCGGGAACGACCATGCCGTCATTCATAGGACTGGCCACGGGACTTGCCCTGCGTCCTTGGTGCACCTCCAGCACTGGTCCCCCTGTCCTGCCCCTTCCGGGATGTTGTCTTTCCGGAACACATCTGCATGGACATCATACCAAAGCCCGGTCGCACTCTGTACCTTCCCCCTCGGCCCTCTGAGTCTCAGCGGCGCACACAACAGTATGCCCGGTCTGGCCTTGTCCCTCTCCCCCCTGTCCAGCACCACTCTCTCTTGCTGCGCCCCCTCTCCCCTCCAACATCTTGGTTTCCTCTTCTGGATCCCCCACAGCGCCACCCACTTGTTCCACATCTTGCGCATCCTCCTGCATCACCTTGTGCGGCCCTCTTGTCCTCGTGCTCTCCTCATCATCCACCTGTATACACCCCATTCCACCACCCTGGTGTCGCGATAGAACTCTGCATGGTGCAGCCCCGCCATCTTGTATTCCTTCATATCCCTCCTGCGCACGTGCAGCACCTCCATGCTCACTCCTTTCTTCCTGATCCAACGTACAGTCCCATGCCCCGCCCTCCCGAAGTCCCTGTCCAGAACCAGGATTCGTCCCCGCCTACCGCACGTCCTGATGGTTGCCAGCATGTGCTCTTCCGCCGGCAACACCGCCTGTAGGGCGCGCCAAATGCCCTCCTTCTTCCCCGCCGTGAACTGCCTTTGCCGGTGCCATACATAGCGCGGGCACATGTTCTCCTCCTTCTGCTCCTCTGCGACCGCGTGATAGCACACCCGTCTCACCACCTCTTCCTGATTGTGGCACATCCTGCTCAGCGTCCTCGCCGTGTGCGCCCTGTACGCCTCCCCCGCCATGGGCATCCCTTCTCCATAGTAGGCCGTCACGACCGCAACACGCACCACGGTACCTCCGTGGGTATCCCCTCATACCCTCTGATGAGCCTCCGCACTTCTTCCTCCACCTCCTCCAGCTGCTCCCTCCAGTACGGGAGGTGCATCCCCTGGTACCCTATCGCCGCATTGAGCACCGCCGGCAGATAGTACAGGGTCGTCTGCACTGACGGGGGGTGATGCCGCAGGACCACGGGCATCGCCCTGAACCCCCTGACTAATTTGTCGGGTAGCCTGACTCCCCTCGCCTCAATGCCCTGCACATGTCCCAGCACCACCGCTTCCTCTGCCCTCCCCAGCCATGCCACTCCGTCTCCTACATCCAGCGCCATGCCATCCTTGCCACCCCTCCTCAGAACCGCCGACTTCTCCGCGCTCCAGACAAGGTGGTTATCCCTCCCGAACCTCTGCATCAGGTCCTGCACCACCTGTTGGGCCTTTTCATCCCGCGCCATGGGTACCGCATCATCCACGTACGCCTGCGCTGGCAACGTGTGTGGTGCCCTCGCCAGTTGTGGATATTCCCGCACTATCGAACTCATCAGGGGGAGCATGGCCAGCAAGTACAGGAATGGGCCCTCCACCCTGCCTTGTGGCACCCCGCTACCTGGGGTTACCCACTCGGTACACCTTTTCCTCCTGGCGACCGTGTACCTCCTTGAGCGCAGGTACTTTCCACGAAGTCAACATAGGGGAGTCCTAGCTGCCACCACACCTCCTCTATGAGCCTATGCGGCGTGTTGGGGAACGCCCCCTTCACGTCCACAGACGCCATGAACGCCTGTAGGTCCTCATCATCGAGGTACATATCGTACAGGAAGCTTGCTTCCTGCGTCGACCTACCCGGCACAGACCCCCACATGTTGTCCGGTATGACCCTCGATGCATACAGATGCCGCTGTATCCTCCCGAAGATCACCATCCAGACCAGCTTGGCCTCCGTGACGGCACAGCATATTGGACTCCAGTTCCACGGCTTGAGGTGATCCCCCTTCTTGTACAGGGGCCGCACCTTGCCCCCCCATTCCACTGGGGGCTCGCCTGTGCGCAACACCTCTGTGACCCTCCCCGCTAGACCATCCAGCCCCGGCGCCTCTAGGTGCTGGTATGCCTCCGCTACCAGCTGGTCCACTCCCGGGCTCTTTTTCCCCTTGAAAGCCTTCACTGCCTCCTTAATTTCCCCTAGCGTCACCCTGCTGCGGTGTATGTCCTCGCTCTGCTCTGCCGTGAACACCCGGAGTAACGCCCTTACCATTCTCCGTGTTATCCCGCTGAGCTCCTGCTGCCCCTGGTTGTGCTGCCTACTGAAGCTCTGCGCCACCTCCTCCAGCACTTCCTTTTTGCTGCCCGTGACCCTGCCACCCTGCAGTCTCACCGCCCGGATTTCCTGTGGTTTTCCAGCCTCAGCGAGCTCCCTGATGTACCGTAGCGACATGTACGGCACCGCTCTTTCCATGTACCGCTCATGCTCCGCCACCACTTTCTGGTATATCCTCTCGTCATCCTCCTCCACAGCACCCCTCGCTGTTCGCACCCTCTTCTTGGCCTGTGTCACCTCCGTTTGCCACTCTGCTCCCTCTTCCCACGCCCTTGTCTCGACCTCCTCGTGCTGCCGTTTCCTCAGGGTGGCCACCAGCCTTTGCAGCCTGAGCTGTGCCTGCGACTCCCCCCCTTGCTTCGTAAACCCGCATATCCTCGCTGCCCTCCTCATGGCCTGATGCACGTGGCCCCACTGCGTCATTTCGCGCGTACCCGCTGTTCCCACTGTTGCCACCTCTCGTCCCCCTGCTCCATCCACTTCACCATTGGCGGCAGGCTGACGGCTTCCTCGTCCGACCCCTGCTCATCCCCCTCGTCGTCCCCGGGCTCCCCCACCTTCACGTCCACTGTCACCATCATGGGGCAATGCCCCTTCCTGTCCCGCATTTCTTCCTGCCCCACCATGCATCCCGCCGTCACCCCCTTGACCCAGCTAGGGTCCGCGTACACCGCGTCTTTCCGCGACGTCGCGCTGCCCTCTGGTGCCGGGTAGTGTGGGGGGCCCGGCGCTTCACTGTACAACACATCCTGCAGCCCCTTTTCCTCCACAAACTTCTGCACCTCGCGGTCCACCTCCGTCTCTGCGGGCCTCCTCCGGGGATCGTAGTTGAAGTCTCCAACCACGATGACTGGACCCCTCTCCAGCGCCTTGATGTACTCCATCCTCAGCTGCGCCACATACTCCTTGACCCTCCTCCCATGTGGGACATGGCAGTTGATGATGAGTACCTGTCCATGCTCCGTCGCTACATCATACACCGGCCATCTTCCCCTCCCTCCCACCTTCTTGTCCTGCACGACACTGAGCCCTCTGCGCACCAACAGCGATACCCCCTGCGCCCACTCCCGCTGGTATTCTCTCCCCTTCTTGTCGTACATCTGCGCGCACACTACGTTGTCCTTCCCCTGCAACCTTGTCTCCTGGTACGGCACTGCATCGGGATCCGCCTCATGCAGCTTCATCTGCTGCCACGCTGCCTTCTCCGCCCGATACAGTGCCGCGGAGTCATTATGGGTGTACAACCTCATGCGTTGCCAAGTGCCCTCCCCATCCACTTGCAGCTCCCTGTTGTCTGCCGGGCCTTTTCCTTCCGCTTTGCTCCTTCCCCCCTGCCTTCGTCTGGCATCTTTCTTCGTCTTCCCGGCCGCCTCCCGCTTCATCAATTGTCAATTTCTCTTCTGGTCCTTCCTCACCGTCGACACCTCTTCTCCTTCCAATTCTCTCGCCTCCTGCACCGGAACCAGTTGCCCGTGTATTTCCATCTCTCTAACTTGCGGGCATACCTGCAATCCTTCCACCGGGTACGGCAGTCTCTCCTCATCCCCCTCCGACTGATCCTCCCACTGCACGATGGCTGCCCTCGTCACATGTCCCGTGCGATCTTTATGTTCGATCATCTCCTCCACTGTTCCCACATACCTCCTCCACTTCCCACTCACCTTGTGCGGACCATATACTGTCATCCCTTCCCGCACCGCCCCCTGCTCTTCACGGCCCTGCTGCTCCTCCCCGTACCTTACTCCCCTCGTCCGTTTCCCTCTTGACAGCCCTTCCCCTTCCCCCTCCTGCTGCCGCTCTGCTTGCAGATCCTGCTCGTCCGCCTCTCTCCTCCGCTTGCCGTCTTCCCTCTCACTAACCTTTCTTGTCCCCTCCCCACTGTTCCCCGCTTCCACCCTGTCTCCCGCAGCACTCTCCTGCCCTCCTCCCTCCGCTTCTCCCTCTTCCCCCCCTTCTTCTCTTCCTCTCCTTCTTCCCGCCCGCTTGCTGCCTGCGCCGGCTCCCGGCCTTCCACTCCCCGCGCTTGGTCCTGCTCCCTTTCGTCTCGCTCCTTTCCACTATCCCCGTCCCCCACTATGAAGCTCATTTGTCCTCCTCTTCCCCTCTGCATCCCCCTCCACCTACTTGGCCTCTCCCCCCCCTGGTCGTCTTCCATCTCCAAGCCTCGCTTCCTGGCCCCCTCCGTGAGCCTTCTCGCTCTCTCCAATGCCTCCTTCCTGTGCCCTTCCTCCGTGCCGGGTGCCACTATCCACCTCGGCTGCCCCCCTCCTCTGCTGCTGACCACCCACTCCAATGCCAACCGGATCTGTTCCCTGATGTCTTTCGCTTCCTCCGCCTCCGCACACCTATCCATTTGCGACTCCAACGCCCGTAGGACAGCCTTCTCGCGTGCCTCTTCTGTTTTTTCAACCCGCACCCCTTCCACCTCCCCGACCCACCGCATGAGCGGGTGCTCCACCCTTTTCAACGGCGTCGCTGTATATAACACCGCTTGGCGCCTATCCCCCCTGTGTTCCACGAGCCACCACGTGTGTCCGTCCTGCACCAAATCTGTGACCCCTTGGTCTGCAGCCCCTGTGGCACTCGCCTGTGGGGGCACTACTTGTATTGTGTGCCCTTTGGCCCTCCTCCCCGCCGCCCCGTCATAGTCTACCATGGCCATAACCTTGCGCATCCGGTGCATTTCTGTGTCTGGGTCCCACTCTCTGGCCATGCCTCTGCTGCGACGCACTGTCTCCCCAACGTACAGCGCCATGGCCAAGACCTGCCTCGTGGGCTCCCACACCTCCACCGTTCTGCTCGTGGTGTCCACACACGCCGCTACCTGCGCATCCCGCTGCATCTGCATCCACAGCACAGCCTGTTTTGGCTCCACCTTCCTTGCCGTGAGGATCTGCGCCTTTGCTTGCCTCTCGCCCGCCTCCTCCTCCTCCCCCACTGTGCCGCACCGACCATCTGCATATCCCACCCACATGTGCTTGACTTGGTGTAAGTATACCAGCGGCGCCCCTTCATCTTCCCCCATCTGCAGCCAGATGGGCCCTTGTCTCCTAGGCTGCCGTACTCTGATCCCATGGTATCCTCCCTTGGGCTCCTGCGGTCCGTCCAGCCTGCACAGGCACCTGGCCAGCGTGCGCTCCGGCCTGCACTTGTCCTCCACCGCTTCCGCTCTCGCCTTCAGGTGGTACCTAGCCTTGCTCACCGCCTGCCGTACCTCTTCACCCCTAAATCCTTTGATGCGGTCTTCCAGCCCTGGCTGCCCCTCCACATTTTCTATCAAGACATTCTGCCATGCCGTCGCCTTCCCCCTCAGCCTCTATGCGCACTTCTGCAGCATGTCGTGTCTGTCCCTACCGTCCCCCAGCATGTCCAACCCCTCTGCCGCTGCCTCCTTCTGGCACTTCTCCTTTTCTTTCTCTGCTCTGTCCAGCTCCGCAGCGTCTGTCCCATCCGCCTTTCTCCTCCCCGGCTGACCCTCGGGATGCAGCGGTTCCCTCCACGCGGGTTCCGCCATCCACTGGCTTACCGGCTGTTTCTCCCAGTGTCCCATGGTGTACACCTGTACCGCCTGTCCCCCCCGGCCGAGTCGAATCCGGACCTCCATACCTGCCGCCGCTGCTGCGGTGACCACCACGTTTGGGACCAGCACATCGTACTGGTACGATCCCTTTTCAGGGAGAGTCAAGGGTTGCAGAACAGGCTTTGCAACAAATCAGGCAAATAGTAAACTCAAAGAGCCAAGACTGCGCAAAGAAGGCACAACACAAGCAAGTGCACAGCACGTCAACTGTCAACTGTTCCGAAACCTTTACCAGCAACACAAATCAAGTCCCAGGGACCTCAGTTCTCAACAGTTCTCACCAGTTCAACGTTGTGTTTGCAAGCAAGGCAAAAAAAAGGGCAATTGCAAGTCATAAGTCCGACCTGTTGTGTCAAAATTTAGCAGTCAATAGCCGGAAATGTCCAGATCGATCTGCACTACAGCTGAGCAGCACAAAAACAGCAGAACAACAATATTAAAACGACTTTTGGCAGGCATCTTTAGATTCAACCACAGCATGGTAATGTTCTGACGCATCCGGACTTTTGTGCCAAGGAATCAAATGTATTCAAGCAATGGATTTTGCAAAAATTCATGTTTGAACGACAGATTTTTGGCACCGCGGCCGTTTCAGATCCAGTGGGCCGTTTCAGATCCATCGCGGTAGCGTAAATGCGGTTTTGGCTGCAGAATGCCCCACAAAATCATAGGTGCCTTGCCCCTTGCCCGTGGCGTACCTCAACTTCCACCATCCCTCTGCTTCCCACCCTGTCATCCGGGAAAATGATGTGGACTGCCTGTCCCCTCCACTGTGCCGCCGCTGGCCCCTTCGTCGCCACGGGAAATATCGCCTTTGTGTCCTCCCCCGTCATCCATTGTTCTCTGCGGTACCTCGCACGCCGAATGGCTCCACTGCCCACTTCTTGTGCTCCATTCCTCCCGTCTCCCGCACCCAATCTTCTGCCACCCTGGCAAGGGCCGATATCTCAGCACTTTGCCTCTCACACTCCGGCAGTGGCGCTATACTCTCCATGCCGTCTTCCCCCGGGAACCCGTATTGCCACGTGTCCCCCGTGTGCGGGTGCACATGGTACGTGCAGTTGCCATGCACACCGCGCTTTCGTCCAGCACCATTTTGATCGCCTCCGCCGCCTTCAGTGTCATCTCTCCTCGGAACGTATACACCAACTCCTGCCTCCTGTGTCCCTGTGTCGTGGGTGCCGTAGTCAATGCCGCCCTAGTGAACTGTGCGCGCCCGCCACTCGCATCATGTGCTGCTCCTGGCAGCTTCCCTCCCCACTCATTCCTGACCGGGACCCCCTCCCCCTAGTCCGCTCGCCAGGTCATATGGCAACCCCACCACCGGTGTCCCCCCGCCGCCACCCTGTACCTTCCCCTCTATCCCGGCTCCAGCCACACCGCTCTGTCCGGTCGCATCTGGACCGCTCTCTCCGCTCCCCACCCGGTCCCCACATCCCTTCTGTGCTGCAGCTGCAACACCGCCTTTCCCCCCCCTGTGACCCACACGTCCGGCCCCCCCGCCCGCCTCCTGTGCCACTCACCTTTCCCCTGGCTGGCCACAATTGCCCAACGGCGCTGTGTTCGCTTGCAATGTGACAGGGGCGCCAATAGGGCTCGTGACATCTTTGACATGGCCACCCAGTAGCGTGTGTAGGCATCAGGGTCAGCAGTCCTGGTAAAGACTGAGTGCGGTTGTACTCACAGTGCCTTCGAAAGCTGGTGCTCGCATCAGTGAGTGTAGTGTAGTGGTGTCTCCTGCTCCGCGTGCTTTTCCTCACGGGCAGGTAAGTGTGTTAGTTTTTGGTCATTAGAAAATTGGGCGTTTGGTATGCCCTTAGCACACTTGGCCACCTCTCTGCTCTAGTAGGTAGGGCTTTTGCTCTTTCCTTCAAAGGTTAGGCGCCAGCCCAGAGATTGGGCGCCCTAGGAGTGGTCGTAGTACCTGACTAGGACCTTTTCTCCGACATCAGCAAAGCCTGAAGGGGAGCCACGCTGAGGAGAGAAGTTGGACACACACAGACATACGGAGCAAGACTAGGGCTATGGTAACACCCTCAAGAAGGGTAGAACCCAATGGGTCTGGACCAGTGAGGGGTCCCAACTGTGCGCACGCTTGTCCCCAAAGGGGGGTGAACACACCTTGCTTCACAGCACCTTGCTTGTCATTCCCCCCTGGACCAGGAAGCCACTGCTCTTCGTTGGCTCCCCAAGGTCATAACATTAGGGCATATCGCATGCAACACGTGGTCAACATGGCACGCAGTCGCTTGGTGGCTGCAGGCCTGATAAGCTGCCACCTGGTTCACGCTGGTAACCACAGGCATGGGACTGCAGGGCACAACCAGGGCAGGGGCAGGACTCCAAAAGCAGCATATGTGCGGGTGTTTTGAAAAGAGCTCCCGATTGCGAGAGGGCGTTAGTACAATCACTGAAACTGTAGCTGTACCGGATTCTTGAACTTGTCCTGGTACACATTGATTAGGTCTAGTTGTCAGCACAAGAGTGATCACCGAACCTGGGAGGTTGGGAAACGGAGGGGGTTGCGAGTAAAGGGCCTCAACTTTTGTTCCAATAGGAGGGAATCTGTTCACTGTTACATTCACGTAGCCCGGCCTGTTCAGGTGACCCGCAGTTGAGGTGGTCGTATGGACGTGAGCACCCCGGACTGATCCGACCCCACGGGTACCTAGTCCAGCGCTTGGGCTTGTTCTTGGTAATACACTGCGCGGATCAATGTGTGTTGGGAGGCTGGGGCAATAGGACTCACCGACCATTGTGCTGCAAACAAGATAAGCGACCTGGTGGTGTTCCGACGATGCTCAGTGTTGCTTCTCTCTTGGTGAGGGGGAAATGTACCTCTGGGGGGAGCCCGTACTCCTGCAGGAGTGGCCTAAAGGAGACTCCAAAATGGTGGAGGGGATGTCTGGGGTATACCACCGCCTCCTGAAGCTGGCAACCTCCCCAGTTCGGTCAGGCACAATAAAGAGATAGGGACAAGGAGATTAGCTTCTCTTCTTACGCTGGGAGAGAGTCTCAGCACGGGTTAGTAGCTGTCCCTCGTTGTTCTCAATGTGGTAGGAATGAACGATGAGGTTGATACTCCCATCTTGCTGTAAATAGGCAGACATGGGCTCCCAGGTTGCCTCAGATAGCCCATATCCGTCCCAGAGGGTAAGGAATTTCCAGCCCTGTTTATACTCGTGGTGTGCAATACTTGCAACCGAGTAGTAGCCATTGACTGCCATCTCATCGCCTGCCTCCTACGCGCTGGCAGCGTTCTCTAGGTCAATGCGCTCGACCTCTCTGTCAGACAGACGCCAGTCGTCCCAGGACAGTTCGTCAGGCGAATGTTAATGTTTCAGGTGTTTAGGTGCACAGAGCAGCTCTCCACCTAGGCAGGGACTGCACCTCACATTGATCCTTGATCAATCTATCTTTATAATGCGGTAAGGCCCAAGGTAAGGGTCCTGCAAACAGTTGCCGGGCCACTCGCGAGTGGTGTACCAGCACAAGGTTTCCTACCTTGGAAATGGCCGGAAGTCTCGTGCGTTTACGCCTAGTTGACTCATTTTCTCCAAGGTGTTTCAGGTTAGCTCTAGCCAGGTTACCCAGGTCCTGCCTGTGTTCCAGCCAGTCCTCTACGGGACTCTTGTAGTGCTCTGGAAAAGGGTTTTTGAAGAACCATGCAGGACGCCCCCCATGGAACAGCCTGTGGGGGATATAGCCAGTTGAAGAAGTCTTCTGAGAGTTCGCGGTTAGGACAGGCCAGGGTAACAGGCCTACTAAAATCTTTGGTCCCCTCCTGTGTCATCAAAGTCCGCAGGTTCTGGTGCAACACACGGTTCTGTCTCTCGCATAGAGGGTTAGAAGTGTGAGTGTAGGGCACACCTGTGGTCACATGGACGTTCAGGTGGTCACTCCGGATACGTACGGCTTCGTCAGAGTGCACCTCCTTAGGTGCCCCATAGTGTTCGAACCATTGTTCCACCAAAATGTTCACTGACTGGTCCCGTATGATCTTTTTGTTGCAGGGAAAAGCAGGGTCAAACGTGTCAGGCCACAGGTGACAACCAGACAACTTTCATAACTACCAAACTTAGGCAGAACGTGGATCAAATTCACGTACAACACCGAATTAGCACAGTAGTCGATAGGCAGACTGGATACCAGTCCCTGGTCATGTGAGTCGCTCTGTTTGCTGGCGTGACAGGCACAGGAGTCCACTATTGACTGCATACAAGCACATAGTTCAACACAGGATAGTCAGTCAGTAGAAACGCTCCCTGAAAACATCAACAGACCGGTTGCACTCTGTACACGTGCAGTGCGCATGGATGGGTCCGGCTGGACGTCCATGCGCTAGAACGCCTCTTTCGCCAACACCTCCGAGCTCTCACCTAAGAGGGCGTCAAAGTTGTTACGAGATATATAGTCAGCCATCTCGTTCTTTATACCCTGTATATGGTGGACAATCAAACTGAACTGAGTGAGGTAGCTCCACCATTGTTTTACCTTCTCTTTTTCAGGAAGGGGGACCCTTCTGAAATGTTTTCACAGATTCTTGGTCAAAGAGTCAGACAATCGGGTTAGTGCCAAGCAGGCGGGATCGGGAAGAGAGCACGAGCATTCCAGCCAGGAGTTCCTGGTCGTAGGTACTGTAGTTGGAGCGTGCTTGATTCCACTTCCAGTTCGAATGCCCAAGAGGTACCAGGCGCCATTCATTGGCAGGGAAGTCATGCTCGGGGGTACAATCGCGGTTCAAACCTGAAGTTTGCAACTGGCACTGGGACAGCTCAGCGGGGTTAAGTCCCTGCCACTGATATAGGGTACCCCCCCCCCCCTACATCACAGGCATCTGTGAGAAGTATTATCTCGCTCTTAAGGCAGGGTACCCCGAGGCAGTTGGTAGAGGTGTTTTTCTTCTTCAGCTCCTGCAAACAGGCCTCCTCCGTGTCGGTCGGCCGACAAGGGTTGGTCTTTTTTATAACAACAGTCAGGGGGGCTGATGAATACGTAAAATCATGGATGTGGTGCCGATCACAATTGCAGGTGCCAACAAAACTGTGGACGTCCTGCAGACGCTTCTTAGGGTCGTCATGTATCTGCATGTCCTGCAGGGGTGGCATCTTAGATATCGCTGGTTTCCACCAGCCATACCCAACGTCAAAACCTAGGTACTCCATCTCCTCACGCATGAACTCACATTTCTCGAGTTTAATGTGGAGATGGTTCTCCTGACAGATGGTGAAAAACTTTTGTAGGAAGAGGATATGATCCTCCTGGGTATTAGTACCCAGGCTCACGTCATCGATGTGTGCCTCCATCGCAGCCCGTAAGAAACCAGGAGCGACTGCACACCCCTCCCAAATGGCTAAAGAATTCACAGAGGGACTGTACACCCCTCCCAAGTGGCTGGAAAATTCACAGAGGGACTGCACACCCCTCCCAAGCGGCTAAGGAATCCCCGGAGGGACTGCACACCCCTCCCAAGTGGCTACAAAATTAACGGAGGGACTGCACACCCCTCCCAAGTGGCTAAAAAATTCACGGAGGGACTGTACACCCCTCCCAAGTGGCTAAATAATTCACCGAGGGACTGTACACCCCTCCTAGGTGGCTAGAAAATTCACGGAGGGACTGTACACCCCTCCCAAGTGGCTAAATAATCCCCGAAGGGACTGCACACCCCTCTCAAGTGGCTAAAAAATTCACAGAGGGACTGTAGACCCCTCCCAAGTGGCTAAATAATTCACGGAGACATTGTACATCCCTCCCTCATGGCTAAAGAATTCACAGAGGGACTGCACACCCCTCCCAAGTGGCTAAATAATTCACGGAGGGACTATACACCCCTCCCAAGTGGCTAAATAATTCACGAAGGGACTGTACACCCCTCCCAAGTGGCTACATAATTCACGGAGGGACTGTACACCCCTCCAAAGTGGCTCAATAATTCACGGAGGGACTGCACAACCCTCCCAAGTGGCTAAATAATTCACGGAGGGACTGTACACCCCTCCCAAAAGGCTAAATCTATCACGGAGCGACTGCACACCCCTCCCAAGTGGCTAAATAATTCACGGAGGGACTGTACACCCCTCCCAAGTGGCTAAAAAATTCACGGAGGGACTGTACACCCCTCCTAAGTGGCTAAATAATTCACGGAGTCTGCGTCTCAGGATATATATATATATATATATATATATAGGATTTAATTCATCAGCTCCTGAAGGAGTGCAGGAACAGTCGCAACACCGAAGGGCATGACTTTCCAGCGGAAGACCCGGCCCTTTGGGGTTACAAAGGCGAGCAGTTCCTGGGCTGCTCGGGTTAGGTCCACCTGCCAGAAGCAACTGCCTTGTCCATCTTAGTTTTGAATCGGCATTTAGTGATTCTCTCCAGGGTGTTCTCCATGTTGGGTATACTCCCTCAGTGGTTATGGGTCGTTTGGATGACCTCTCCATAGTCAACGACCAAGCGCAGGGCAGTGGAGCCAGGCTTAGCCACCAGAAAACAAGGGCTACAATGGCGGGGATAGTACCCGTATTTATACTCCTCCACAACGCCAGCATCTATACAGTCCTGAATCTGGGGTTCGATGTCGTCGATTTGGTCTTGTTGGGCGGGGTATGCACGCCGTCTTACCACAGACCCTTCAAACTCGGGTTTGAGTTTGATGCCCATCTGGACCAGATTTTTGCAAGACAGGGGTGGGGGCAACACTCCAAAAATCTACTGGTATTTCTGGACGAGCTTACTGAGACGGGGGTCAAGGTTCATGCTCTCCAGTTTCTCAGCGAAATCCTCCTCAGCATCGAGCTTGCTATTCCCCTTTTCATGTTTCTTCATACACCCCATTGTTTCAGGGGGTAGTTCATCCTCCCAGTCATGGCGACCCTGCTGGGCATAGTGAAGGGAGTATTCCAGAGGTACCTCAGGATCGGGAATAGTCATCTCTTCATCATCGTCCTTGGACCATATAGACATTTTTCAGGTCCTGGTTAGAAGGTCCAGGCGGGTCGGTCGCTCAATTCTTTCTACTTTAGCCCATAGAACCGGCTGGAGATCCTGTACGTCGTACCATGAAACAGCCATGTTGTTGCGTGAGGGTACCTGACCTGTAGGCCCGTCTGTGGCCTGCATGGAGACCCGCCATGAGTGGACTCAACGAGATCCAGCTCATCCATAAGCAGCTGCGCTAGGAGAGGTTTGAGGTTTGAGGTTTGATTTTGCGGGTACTAAACGCCTTTCGGCCCCGGGGGGCCACCTGGTCGGGCCAGGTGATATCCTCCCCACCGGGTCCTAGTGGGGGGCCCTCCAAGACGCACCTCCTGCCTGGTGGAGGAGTCCCCCGGGTTCACAGGGCTCGGAGCCCTGTCCCTCCCCGGCTTCCCCGTTTCGCCAATCCCCGGTCAGTGCATCAATTCGCAGCCGTGGCTGCGGGCGCTTACCCACTGCGTTGCCCCCCTAATGCGTGGTCGCCCGGGGCGCCGGCGCCGCCGGGCCCGTGCTACTGGCTTGTCGCCAGTGGGACCCCCTTGGGCTGGCGCGGCGGCTGCCTTGCCTAGGGGTTGTGGCGTGGCGCAGTGCGCCACTACTGCCTTGGCGGGTGCGGTGCCCCGTCCGTGTGTGCGTGGCCCTCGCGTCCGGTTCGGGGAGCTCCGGCCGGTATCTGGTGTTGTGTCTCTCCTGTTTCCCCCTTCCCGCTTCACGTGTCCCGCGCTGCATGTGGCAGGCCGTCCCGTCCGGGTGTCCCTTACCCTCGCTCGCTGGTACGCCATTCAACGCGGTCTTTGCGTTCCGCGAGCTCGGTCTGGTTGCCCTTCTGGTAGTCCCCGCGTGCCCTTTGCGTGTGTGTGCGCTCGCGATCTCGCGGCGTCCGCTCCCCCCCCCCTGGGTGGTGTGGCGTGGGCACCTCGCGCGGTCCCGGACTGGGCGCTGGTAGGGCCGTTCCACGTGGTCCGTGCCCCTCCGCGTGTCCTGCCACGGTCCCTTGCTCTGTCTGGCGTGCTCGGGGGGGGGGCGGTCTGGTCCCGTTTCCTCCCTACCTGGCTTGGCCTGCACGCCCTGTGGGGGCTGCGTGCCGCAGGGGTGGTGGGGGGCCGTCCGCGGGGGGGGGTTTCCTGCCACCGTTATGAGGGGCGTCTGGTGTCAGGCGCTGTCCCTCCCCCGACCGCCCGTCCTCCGGGGCGGGCAGCTGGGGTAGCACGACCCGTGTGTTCCGGCTGCGGTTGGTGCGGGCGTGGGGATCCAGCACAGGTTCCACAGCGTGCGGCCATGCGGGCCGACGTTGCTCGCTGTGGGGGCGGCGGAAGGGCGTCCCCGTGGGGGGTGCCTTCCACCGTTGCGAGGGGCGTCTGAGGTCAGGCGCTCCCCCTCCCCCTACTGCCCGCCCACTGGGCGGGCTGTTGGGGTCTGCCACCCACATGCTGTGGGCGCGGGTTTGTGGGTGTGGGGGCCCAACACTGTCCCCTTGCCCTGCATGCTCTGTGGGGGCTGCCTGTCGTGGGGGTGGTGGGTGGCCGTCCCCGGGGGGCGTGGCCTGCCACCGTTGTGAGGGGCGTCTGGTGTCAGGCGCTGTCCCTCCCCCGGCCGTTCGTCCTCTGGGGCGGGTAGCCGGGGTTCCGCGACCCGTGTGTCCTGGGTGTGGTCGGTGCGGGCGTGGGGACCCAGCACCGGCCCCACAGCGTGCGCCCTTGCGGGCTGGCGTTGCTCGCTGTGGGGGTGGCGGAAGGGCGTTCCCGGGTGGTGCCTTCCACCATTGTGAGGGGCGTCTGTGGTCAGGCGCTTCCCCTCCCTGGACTGCCCGCCCACTGGGCGGGCTGTTGGGGTCCGCCACCCGACCAGGTGGCCTCCTGGGGCCGAAAGACGTCTAGTACCCGCAAAATCAAACCTCAAACCTCAAACCTCAGACAACATGCTGTGGGCGCGGGCGTGTGGGTGTGGGGGCCCAACACTGTCCCCTTGGCCTGCGGGGGCGGTGTGCCGAGGGGGTGGTGGGGGGCCGTCCTCCGGGGGGTCGGCTGCCACCGTTGTGAGGGGCGTCTGGTGTCAGGCGCTGTCCCTTCCCCGGCCGCCCGTCCTCTGGGGCGGGCAGCCGGGGTTCCGCGACCTGTGTGCCCCGGCTGCGGTGGGTGCGGGCGTGGGCACCCAGCGGTGGCCCCACAGCGTGCGCACTTGCGGGCCAGCGCTGCTCGCTGTGGGGGTGGCGGAAGGGCCTTCCCGGGGGGGGGTGCCTTCCACCGTTGTGAGGGGCGTCTGAGGTCAGGCGCCCCCCCCCCTCCCGACTGCCCGCCCACTGGGCGGGCTGTTGGGGTCTGCCACCCACATGCTGTGGGTGCGGATGTGTGGGTGTGGGGGCCCAACACTGTCCCCTTGGCCTGCATGCCCTGTGGGGGCTGCGTGCTGTGGGGGTGGTGGGGGACCGTCCCCGGGGGGCGTGGCCTGCCACCGTTGTGAGGGGCGTCTGGTGTCAGGCGCTGTCCCTCCCCCAGCAACCTGTCCTCTGGAGCGGGCGGCCAGGGTTCCGCGACCCGTGTGTCCCGGGTGCGGTCAGTGCGGGCGTGGGGACCCAGCACCGGCCCCACAGCGTGCGCCCTTGCGGGCCGGCGTTGCTCGCTGTTGGGGTGACGGAAGGGCGTTCCCGGGGGGCTGCCTTCCACCGTTGTGAGGGGCGTCTGTGGTCAGGCGCTCCCCCTCCCCGAACTGCCCGCCCACTGGGCGGGCTGTTGGGGTCCGCCACCAACATGCTGTGGTTGCGGGTGTGTGGGTGTTGGGGCCCAACACTGTCCCCTTGGCCTGCATGCCCTGTGGGGGCTGCGTGCCGCGGGGGTGATGGGGGGCCGTCCCCAGGGATGGGTGGCCTGCAACCGTTGTGAGGGGCGTCTGGTGTCAGGTGCTGTCCCTCTCCCAGCCGCCCGCCCTCTGGGGCGGGCGGCCGGGTTTCTGCGACCCGTGTGTCCCGGGTGCGGTCGGTGCGGGCGTGGGGACCCAGCACCAGCTCCACAGCGTGAGCCCTTGCGGGCCGGCGTTGCTCGCTGTGGGGGTGGCCGAAGGACGTCCCCGAGGGGGGGTGCCTTCGGCCATTCTGAGGGGCGTCTAGTGTCAGGCGCTGTCCCTCCCCCGGCCGCCTGTCCTCTGGAGCGGGCAGCCAGGGTTCTGCGACCCGTGTGTCCCGGTTGCGGTCGGTGCGGGCGTGGGGACCCAGCAGCGGCCCCACAGAGTGCGCCCTTGCGGGCCAGCGTTGCTCGCTGTGGAGGTGGCGGAAGGGCGTCCCCGGGGGGGGTGCCTTCCACCATTGTGAGGGGCGTCTGAGGTCAGGCACTGTCCCTCCCGCGACTGCCCGCCCACTGGGCGGGCTGTTGGGGTCCGCCACCCACGTGCTGTGGGCGCGGGTGTGTGGGTGTGGGGGCCTAGCACTGTCCCCTTGGCTTGCCTGCCCTGTGGGGGCTGCGTGCCGCGGGGGTGGTGGGGGGGCCGTCCCCGGGGGGGTGGCCTGCCACGTTGTGAGGGGCGTCTGGTGTCAGGCGCTGTCCCTCCCCCGGCCCCCTGTCCTTTGGAGAGGGCAGCCAGGGTTTCGCGACCCGTGTGTCCCGAGTGCGGTCGGTGCGGGCGTGGGGACCCAGCACCGGCCCCACAGCGTGCGCCCTTGCGGGCCAGCGTTGCTCGCTGTTAGGGTGGCAGAAGGGCGTATCTGGGGGGGGGGGCTTCCACCATTGCGAGGGGCGTCTGAGGTCAGGCGCCGTCCCTTCCCCGACTGCCCGCCCACTGGGCCGGCTGTTGGGGTCCGCCACCCACCTGCTGTGGGCGCAGGTGTGTGGGTGTGGGGGCCCAACACTGTCCCCTTGGCCCGCATGCCCCTTGGGGGCTGCGTGCCGCGGGGGTGGTGGGGGGCCGTCCCCGGGGGGGGCTGGCCTGCCACCGTTGTGAGGGGCGTCTGGTGTCAGGCGCTGTCCCTCCCCCGGCCGCCCGTCCTCTGGAGCGGGCAGCCAGGGTTCCGCAACCCGTCTGTCCGGGGTGCGGTCAGTGCGGGCTTTGGGACCCAGCACCGGCCCCACAGCGTGCGCCCTTGCGGTCCAGCGTTGCTCGCTGTGGAGGTGGCGGAAGGGCGTCCCCGGGGGGGGTGCCTTCCTCGATTGTGAGGGGCATCTGAGTTCAGGCGCTGCCCCCCCCCTGATTGCCCGCCCACTGGGCGGGCTGTTGGGGTCCGCCACCCACGTGCTGTGGGCGCGGGTGTGTGGGTGTGGGGGCCCAACACTGTCCTTCTGGCCTGCATGCCCTGTTGGGGCTGCGTCCCGCGGGGGTGGCTGAGGGGCCGTCCCCAGGGGGGGTTGCCTGCCACTGTTGTGAGGGGCGTCTGGTGTCAGGCGCTGTCCCTCCCCCGGCCACCTGTCCTCTGGAGCGGGCAGCCGGGGTCCCGTGACCCGTGTCTTTCGGGTGCGGTCGGTGCGGGCGTGGGGATCGAGCACCGGCCCCACAGCGGGCGCCCTTGCGGGCCGACGTTGCTCGCTGTGGGGGTGGCGGAGAGGTTTTCCCCGGGGGGGGTGCCTTCCACCATTGTTAGGGGGGTCTGAGGTCAGGCGCTGTCCCTCCCCCGACTGCCCGCCCACTGAGCAGGCTGTTGGGGTCCGCCACTCACGTCCTGTGGGCGCGGGTGTGAGGGTGTGGGGGCCCAACACTGTCTCCCTGGCCTGCATGCCCTGTGGGGGCTGCGTGCCGCGGGGGTTGTGGGGGGCCGTTCCCGGGAGGGGTGGCCTGCCAGCGTTCTGAGAGGTGTCTGGTGTCAGGCGCTGTCCCTCCCCCGGCCGCCCGTTCTCTGGAGTGGGCGGCCAGGGCTCCGCGACCCGTGTGTCCCGGGTGCGGTCGGTGCAGGCGTAGGACCCAGCACCGGCCCCACTGCGTGCGCCCTTGCGGGCCAGCTTTGCTCGCTTTGGGCCTGGCAGAAGGGCGTCCCCGGGGGGGGTGCCTTCCACCATTGTGAGGGGCGTCTGAGGTCAGGCGCTGCCCTTCCCCCGACTCCCCACCCGCTTGGCAGGCTGTTGGGGTCTGCCACCCACGTGCTGTGGGCGCAGGTGTTAGGGTGTGGGGGCCCAACACTGTCCCCTCCGCCTGCATGCCCTGTGGGGGCTGCGTGCCGCGGGGGTGGTGGGGGGCCGTCCCCGGGGGGGAAGGCCTGCCATTGTTGTGAGGGGTGTCTGGTGTCAGGCGCTGTCCCTCCCCCGGCCGCCCGTCCTCTGGAGCGGGCAGCCAGGGTTCCGCAACCCGTGTTTCCTGGCTGCGGTCAGTGCGGGCGTGGGGACCCGGCACTGGCCCGACAGCGTGCGCCCTTGCAGGCCGGCGTTGCTCGCTGTGGGGGTGGCGGAAGGGCGTCCCCGGGGGGGGGTGCCTTCCACCATTGTGAGGGGCGTCTGAGGTCAGGCGCTGTCCCTCCCCCGACTGTTGGGGTCCGCCACCCACGTGCTGTGGGCGCGGATGTGTGGGTGTCGGGGGCCCAACACTGTACCCTTGGCCTGCATGCCCTGTGGGGGCTGCGTACCGCGGGGGTGGTGAAGGGCCGTCCCCAGGGGGGGGTGTCCTGCCACCGTTGTGAGGGGCGTCTGGTGTCAGGCGCTGTCCCTTCCCCGGCCGCCCGTCTTCTGGAGCAGGCAGCCGGGGTTCTGCGACCCGTGTGTCCTGGGTGCGGTCGGTGCGGGCGTGGGGACCCAGCCCCGGCCCCACAGCGTGCGCCCTTGCGGGCTGACGTTGCTCGCTCTGGGGGTGGCGGAAGGGCGTCCCCGGGGGGGGTGCCTTCCACCATTGTGAGGGGCGTCTGAGGTCAGGCGCTGTCCCTCCCCCGACTGCCCGCCTACCCGGCGGGCTGTTGGGGTCCGCCACCCGTGTGCTGTGGGCGCGGGCCTGTGGGTGTGGGGGCCCAACACTGTCCCCTTGGTCTGCATGCCCTGTGGGGGTTGCGTACCGCGGGGGTGTTGGGGGGCCGTCCCCGGGGGGGGTGGCCTGCCACCGTTGTGAGGGGCGTCTGGTGTCAGGCGCTGTCCCTCCCCCGGCTGCCTGTCCTCTGGAGCGGGCAGCCGAGGCTCCGCAACCCATGTGTCCCAGGGACTGTCGGTGCAGGCGTCGGGACCCAGCCCCGGCCCCACAGCGTGTGCCCTTGCGGGCCGGCATTGCTTGCCGTGGGGGTAGCATAAGGGCGTGCCCAGGGGGGATGCCTTCCGCCGTTGTGAGGGGCGTCTGTGGTCAAGCGCACCCCCATCCCCGACTGCCTGCCCTCTGGGCGTGTTTTTGGGGTCCTTCACCCACCTGCTGTGGGCGCGTGTGTTGGCGTGGGGGCCCAACACTGTCCCCTTGGCCTGCATGCCCTGCGGCCCTGAGCCCACGCACTACTGGTCCTACCCACCCTACAGTGGCACCATCCTGGTGGGCGAGCGCTACCGCCAGTGGCTCAAGCCCCCACGCACCACCACTCGTAAACGCACGCTCTACTGGGTGGTGTTGTAGATAAATTCTTGGGTCCTAATGACCCTCCTGTGAAGTAGACAAGAGAACACAGCGCTGCAAAGCAACTGTGGTTTAACAGGGACGCCACAACACGTTTCCCTGCTAGGGCTTGGAGGGGAAGAGCGCACAGGTGGCGTGCACAGCGCGGATGTCGATGGAGTCGAAATGCCCTCGCAACTCCTGGCTGAGGAGCAGTCAATTGATTGTGTGATCAGCGCCGCATATTTTAGCACGGCTCGGGGGACTGCACCATTTCACCCTGATCCTCCCACCTGTACAACAGAGGCCAATGGACTGGGTTCAAGACGGAGAAACCAAGACACACTCCACGTATTATACGCTACTTAGCGTGCCCACACTGTTCCTGAACCCAGTTGCAAGCAAGCAAGCTTAAGGACTTCGCCCGTTCCCTTATGGAACGTAGGGCGAAGCCCTGGGTAACCTGGCAAGGGTTCATACCGCGTGCACAGAGCGCGGTCTACTGTTCAATCCCTTTAATGCATCGTGTGCATGCATGCAGGGAAGGGAGGCAAGATCAATACCTCTGCAACCTCACTGACTCAACCAGAAGATGAGCTCCTCCTGAGCTCACCTACCTTACTCACCATGCATCGTGTGAATGCCGAATTGAAGCGAACGCAATACAAACCTAAGCGTTTAAACAACCCTATTGCGAGTTATAAACACCCCTAAGCGTTTCATTGCATCGTGTGGCTTGCGCGATTTTTCCTGTTGTGCCTGTCTTGTCATCTGCGAAAAGGAGAACAGGGAATGGTGAATGAGAGACGACAGCCCAACGCAAGACAAGCCTAAGCGTCTAAGACAACCCTACTTTAACGCAACCACGAGCACACTTTTCTGCTTTGGACCTGTCAAGGGAAGGGAAGGTGGGTGCATGCACAATAAGGCGTGGCAACATGTGTATTTCGGAAGCCGGCACATGCATCGTGAGTATGTTCTAATCACTGCAACAAAAAGGGTGGTTGTGCTGTAAGAGCAGTTGTCACGGTTGCCCCGCATTGCACTGCAGGGCAGGACCGTTAGCCCCCCGTGACAACCACTCCCTGGCCGAAGGCCATCTTTTTTTTCTGGTCTGGGTTGGTGGCGCGGGCCAGGCGCTCGTTGCTTCTCTCGTGTGCGCGGCGTGGCACGACATGGTAACATACTTGCGTGGCTTGCTCATTTCTCTCCTTATCGTTTCGTGTGATGCGTGTCTTGTCGCCGTTATGCTCCTTGCGTGGGTGTAACATACTTATCTCACCCACATCTTTGCGTTTTCTGTGTATCGCGGCGGCGTTGTGCTCCCTATGCAAATGGGCGTGCGGCGTCGGGGGTTTTGTCGTGCCATGGCATCTTGCCATTGCCATCCTGGGTTGGTCTCATACTCTTGCGGTGGTGTGGTATGTTACCTACTTATGCCTCGTATGTGTTCTCCCCTCTCCTATTTCTGACCGTGTGCTTGTTACGGCGTATTTAGCGTGCGTTGTTTGCCGTAGGTTTAAATCCTACTTGCACTCCACACACCTCTTTGACCTCTTTTGCATGCATGTGTGCACACTTGCGGTATGACTCCACCATGGCGCGGTTTGTAACGTACACTTGCCTCCTTGCCATCTTATTGTGTATTGTGTTTGTTACGGCGTTATGTAGCGTTGCGTGGGATATAACATACTTGTTTTTCGGTGGCCGGTGACGTTGTTGTTGCTTGTGTCTGTTATTGTTGAACCCGGCACCTCTTTGGTCACCTTTGTTCGTTGTCCTTCCTGCGTGCGCGGCATGACATGTAACATATTTGTGTGGCTCCCTTTTTACCCACCTCTCTTCGTGTTTCGCGTGTTACGGCGCCGTCGTACTCCCTATGCAAGTGGGTTTGCAATGCTTGGTCTCATACTTGCGGTACGTTGCCACCGTGGCGCGCTTCGTTACATTCTTGCTCTCTCCTTGCCTACATCCTACCGTGTTGCACTTGCTACGTCGTTATTTAGCGTTGCGCGGAAAGCGCTGTGCTTCAATGTAAGCACCTCCGGGTCAACCGGGGGTATATCACTGGCGATCTTGCTCAGGTGGTGGTCAGTATCAGCCAAGGGAGTGGAGACAGCTGGGGTCTCCTGCTCATCCGAGCACTCACCACTTGTAGTGGTGACCAAAGAGGTAGGTAGGTAGGTGCACTCTGTCGTGGAGAGGCGCCCCATGGTTCTTCCTGGCGTCGCCCCCGTGACGAACAGGAAGAGGCTCCGCGCATGAAGAGGGGAGACGGCTTACATCCCGCTAGACTCGACTGTTGGCCCCCAACAAAGCGGCCCCGGGCTACACCGGGAGGGCTGATCGCCGCCAGCGTGACGTGCTTGTCTCGCCGGGAGGGTGTGCCCCAGTGCTTGCGCACGTCCCCTCCTTTGGGCGGAACCCTGGGGGTTCACCGGACTTCCTGGCGTATCCCGTTCCCAAGGCATGCATGCATGTTCTTGGTACTAGGGTCCCGAGGCGCTTTGGTGTCGCACGCTCCGCCTCGCGTCCCAAAGCAGCGCAGGCTTTAGGATGCAGCCTTACCCCCGGTCTCCGGATCTCGTTTGGCCGGGTCACCTGCATGGCACGGGCTGCCTCAGTGCCCGGGCTGTGGGCACTGGGTTTCCTACTGTTGTGCGGCGTTTGTGTTTGGGTCCGGTTCGCGGTTGGGTGTGGGTTTTGTTAACCCCGCCAGTCCTGGTTGGGGTCTTGGGTGGGCGTGTTTGGGCACGGTTTGTGGTGTTGTCCCTCTTGTGTCGGCTGTCTGTGGTGTTCGTGGTTGGGGTTCGGTTTCGGCCTGCTTTTGGGTCGTGTGTGGTTGCGTGGGCGCCCCGCTTGCCCCCAGCTGTTTCCGGTTCTGGCGTGCGGTGTGGGCGTGTGTGCTGGGCCCGGGTCTTGGCTGTGCCGAGCCCTTCTTGGCTGGGTTGTGGGGTGTGTTTTTTGCGTTTCTTTTTTTTTTTTTGGGTGTCCCTGTCCCTGCCTTGTGGTCCTTGTCCCCCCATCCCCTTTCTTTCGGCTGGGTTGCTGGCTCTTTTTTTTTTTTCTTCCTTTTTGTGCTACTCCCCGCCACTCCTGGCTGGGTTTCGCTGCCGGTGGTGGTGGGCGGTCCCTGTCACTCCTGGCTGGGGTCCGCTGGCGGCGGTGGTGTGTGCTGTGTGGTGTGTGGTGTGTGGCGGTGGTGTGTTGGTGGGGTTGTGGCTGGTGTGTGGTGTGGTTGGTCCCTCGCCACTCCTGGCGGAGGTTCCTGTGTGCTTCGCCCCGCCACTCCTGGCTGGGTTTCGCTGCCGGTGGTGGTGGGCGGTCCCCGCCACTCCTGGCTGGGGTCCGCTGGCGGCGGTGGTGTGTGGTGTGTGGCGGTGGTGTGTTGGTGGGGTTGTGGCTGGTGTGTGGTGTGGTTGGTCCCTCGCCACTCCTGGCGGAGGTTCCTGTGTGCTACTCCCCGCCACTCCTGGCTGGGTTTCGCTGCCGGTGGTGGTGGGCGGTCCCCGCCACTCCTGGCTGGGGTCAGCTGGCGGCGGCGGTGTGTGGTGTCTGGTTTGTGGTGTGTGGTGTGTGGCGGTGGTGTGTTGGTGGGGTTGCGGCTGGTGTGTGGTGTGGTTGGTCCCTCGCCACTCCTGGCGGAGGTTCCTGTGTGCTACTCCCCGCCTCTCCTGGCTGGGTTTCGCTGCCGGTGGTGGTCAGTATCAGCCAAGGGAGTGGAGACAGCTGGGGTCTCCTGCTCATCCGAGCACTCACCACTTGTAGTGGTGACCAAAGAGGTAGGTAGGTAGGTGCACTCTGTCGTGGAGAGGCGCCCCATGGTTCTTCCTGGCGTCGCCCCTGTGACGAACAGGAAGAGGCTCCGCGCATGAAGAGGGGAGACGGCTTACATCCCGCTAGACTCGACTGTTGGCCCCCAACAAAGCGGCCCCGGGCTACACCGGGAGGGCTGATCGCCGCCAGCGTGACGTGCTTGTCTCGCCGGGAGGGTGTGCCCCAGTGCTTGCGCACTTCCCCTCCTTTGGGCGGAACCCTGGGGGTTCACCGGACTTCCTGGCGTATCCCGTTCCCAAGGCATGCATGCATGTTCTTGGTACTAGGGTTCCGAGGCGCTTTGGTGTCGCACGCTCCGCCTCGCGTCCCAAAGCAGCGCAGGCTTTAGGATGCAGCCTTACCCCCGGTCTCCGGATCTCGTTTGGCCGGGTCACCTGCATGGCACGGGCTGCCTCAGTGCCCGGGCTGTGGGCACTGGGTTTCCTACTGTTGTGCGGCGTTTGTGTCTGGGTCCGGTTCGCGGTTGGGTGTGGGTTTTGTTAACCCCGCCAGTCCTGGTTGGGGTCTTGGGTGGGCGTGTTTGGGCACGGTTTGTGGTGTTGTCCCTCTTGTGTCGGCTGTCTGTGGTGTTCGTGGTTGGGGTTCGGTTTCGGCCTGCTTTTGGGTCGTGTGTGGTTGCGTGGGCGCCCCGCTTGCCCCCAGCTGTTTCCGGTTCTGGCGTGCGGTGTGGGCGTGTGTGCTGGGCCCGGGTCTTGGCTGTGCCCAGCCCTTCTTGGCTGGGTTGTGGGGTGTGTTTTTTGCGTTTCTTTTTTTTTTTTTTGGGTGTCCCTGTCCCTGCCTTGTGGTCCTTGTCCCCCCATCCCCTTTCTTTCGGCTGGGTTGCTGGCTCTTTTTTTTTTTTCTTCCTTTTTGTGCTACTCCCCGCCACTCCTGGCTGGGTTTCGCTGCCGGTGGTGGTGGGCGGTCCCCGTCACTCCTGGCTGGGGTCCGCTGGCGGCGGTGGTGTGTGCTGTGTGGTGTGTGGTGTGTGGCGATGGTGTGTTGGTGGGGTTGTGGCTGGTGTGTGGTGTGGTTGGTCCCTCGCCACTCCTGGCGGAGGTTCCTGTGTGCTTCGCCCCGCCACTCCTGGCTGGGTTTCGCTGCCGGTGGTGGTGGGCGGTCCCCGCCACTCCTGGCTGGGGTCCGCTGGCGGCGGTGGTGTGTGGTGTGTGGCGGTGGTGTGTTGGTGGGGTTGTGGCTGGTGTGTGGTGTGGTTGGTCCCTCGCCACTCCTGGCGGAGGTTCCTGTGTGCTACTCCCCGCCACTCCTGGCTGGGTTTCGCTGCCGGTGGTGGTGGGCGGTCCCCGCCACTCCTGGCTGGGGTCAGCTGGCGGCGGCGGTGTGTGGTGTCTGGTTTGTGGTGTGTGGTGTGTGGCGGTGGTGTGTTGGTGGGGTTGCGGCTGGTGTGTGGTGTGGTTGGTCCCTCGCCACTCCTGGCGGAGGTTCCTGTGTGCTACTCCCCGCCTCTCCTGGCTGGGTTTCGCTGCCGGTGGTGGTGGGCGGTCCCCGCCACTCCTGGCTGGGGTCCGCTGGCGGCGTTGGTGTGTGGTGTCTCGTTTGTGGTGTGTGGTGTGTGGCGGTGGTTTGTTGGTGGGGTTGTGGCTGGTGTGTGGTGTGGTTGGTCCCTCGCCACTCCTGGCGGTGACCAAAGAGTACTCGGATCTTTTCTTAAGATGCAGGAGGGTAAGGCCTCTGTTCTCAGCCATCAACTTCTTGAGTACCACCTGGTCAAGGTAACTCACTGGTACGGGGTTTAGAGAGCAATCTACAATCGAGAAGAAACTGCCCCATTCAGGGGCGGGCATGGTCTCCTGAGAGTCCTCAGTGACGTAGATTGGACCGTTGGGGGGTTCTGTCCTTCCCACTGGCATACGGTCCAAAAGACGGCTCCAATAGGCGTGTTCCCCTGTGGTATCCCAGTCGGGGGTACACAGGATCACTCTCGCTCCTTCCAGGGCAGTTTAGATCAGCACCTTAGCGAGTTGAGAGAAAGGGGGGTTAGCATAGCACACCCCGATTCATCTCCTATCGAAGCGATAGGGGTTATTGAGATACCGCGAACAATAGAGCCGCATCATACGCTCGGCTTTACTGGCGAACCTTTCCAACTGAACTTCATTCAGGTCTACCTGCAGGGCGACCAGTCCATTTTCGAAGCCGGGCAGCACCAACTGATGGTTTTCAGTTCGATAAGATCGGTTCCCGTAGCGTACACTGGACTCTTCTCGTCCTGACAGCTCCAGAGGGACAGTGAAAAGGCCACTGCCTAAGTTGCAGTGAAGGGCATAGGCACATTGCAAAGACAACAGTTTCACCCTGGGGGTTACGGCGCAGGAAATCTGTGCCTATGACGTTGTCGAGCACTTTGCAGTTCCGAGTCACCTGTTCATCGCCCGGACAGACGGTCACGTCAACCTCCCACGGGGAAAAGATGGCCCGACCATCCCCAACCCTTATGGCCACGGTTTTCGTTTTCCCAATCTTGGCTTGCTTTAGCAGTCTTCGGGCCACGATTGAAAGCGTAGTGCCGGTGTCCAAGAAGGCTTGTAAACTCGATCACCAACTTACACAGTGATCCACAAAACTAAATCCTCATCCTCAGAGCCGCCCCCCTATCCCTCTTCACATCAACTCCAGCGGCCTGCAGGCACTTAGAGTGCCAGTTGAGGCGGCGCTTCGTGGCGTTCTTGCTGCTGTTGTCGGCGCCACCAGCGCTGGGGGTGAAGGGGGCAGGCCGTTGTTAACCCAACTGCTCACCCTTAGGTGTGGGGTCGGGTGCTCCTCTTTCACAAGTGGCGGGGGCTGAGGAGCTTAGTCCTCCACAGGGGTTACCCTTACCCTTAAGACGCCCAGGGTTGGGACCTCCCTCCTCGGATTTACCACCCTTACCAGCGTTCTTACGTCGCTCCTCCTCCGCTTTTTTAAGTTGTTCGGATTCGCGGCCTTTTATGTGGCTTTCATCTTCATAATGCTTCTGTTTGCCGCAATATCCGCATGTTATCCGGCAGCCGAAATGGTCTTGGTTTTTCTGCTTGCGCTTCAATTGGAGCATGCACCAAGTTCGCCAATCACAGTTGGGCGCCTGGCAGGGTCCACCCTCATCGTCCGTAGGACGACACTAGAAAGGATTAGGGGCCCCTTTACCCTTGGAGGAGGGGGTCTCAGTCATGTGCTTCAGATGCCGACCACGGCCCTTCCCAGGGTGAGAGTGGGGTCGAGGTGACCCCCCTCCAGGAGCCTTCTCAGCAGGGGTCTCCCTTCGCAGATGCTTGCGCCGATACTTATCCAAGTGTGAGTCATCCTCCCTCTCCATGGCCCATTCGATCAACAGATCGACCAGGTCATCGTAAGAGGGGGTCCCAGATTTCCTCTCGGATGTCCCCCTGCAGTTCTGCCATGTCGCCCAAGTTGGAGCTCTTCCTGAGAGCAGTCTTGACTTGCCGCTGAAGGAATTTCTTTTTGCACCACTTTTCGATTAGCGTGCATTTGGTCCGGACGTCAGCATGTTGCTGACCCACGAGGAGGAAAAACTCAGACAACTCCTCGGCCCACTCGGGCACGTTTTTTGGATCCAACGCAGGGTGTTCGATCTGAATGTTTGCAGTGGCGATGGCTTTCATTCCTCTACCTGGTACACCTGGGTCGCCTCTTCCACCTGAAGGGCGTGAGGGGTGCGTGGTGGCTAATGGCGCTAGCGCAGCCAGGTCAAAGCTCTTCATCTCCGCTTCTGTGGTGTCGCCTACAGTACAGACAGGCACAGTCCTCACACGGGGGTGGGGAGGGCTTGGACAGGTATCATTAGGTGAGCTGCGGATACCTCTGCAGCTTTTCACACTCTGGTCAAAGGTTCCACAACAGGGGACATTGTACTTGGAGGCTTCTTCAAATCGGAGAGCCCCAATTTAGTCTTGAGTGCTGCTGACAATGCACTCAGATCAGGGTCTTCATCACCTGCACCAAGGACCCGCGAAAGCAGGTCCATAGTCTCATCAAGACCCAGCTTAGGGGCTGCCATGCGTGGGGTCAAACCTCGATCCATGCACCCGGGTTTGGGTGCCACTGCCCCAGGACTGAAGCCAGACTTCAGGAATTTTCATGTTCTTTCGCCACTTCCGGAGGCATAGGTTCTTCAGACACCCAGTCGGGCTCCCACTCTGATGATTGGGCCGACGCCGACCAGTCCATTTCGCCGTGAGGTATCCCAAACGCCTCCTCACCGCAAGTAGCTCTGAACATCGTTCCAAAACGTGCATCTTTTCCCTTTCCTTTCCTTGCTGCTCCTCACCAGGCCTTGACCTTGGCATTGGCCAGTTCGACTCCTGGAGTAGGTGTAGTTACAGATGGGGGCATTGAGGACACGATGGAAGCTAAGGGGGCTGCTACAGGGTCCTTGCCTTCGAGGCGCCCGAGGGTCGCCCGCGTTAAGCAGGGCACTTCAGCGCTCGGGTGGACTCCTTCCGTATATATTTCTGTAATTTCTGCCGCCCCTCTTGATTCTCCTTTTTCCCTAGAGGACCAGTATCACGGGGTACACCACTTGTAGATGAAGGTCCAGCTCTCACATTGCCAGCTTTTCACCTGGTGCTTGTGATCGGCACTCTTTTGACACTGAGCGTGACAGACATCTTCACCGTTCAGGACACCAGTTTTTCTTGGTGTTTTTCGTGTTCTGCTTGAGTCTTCTAGGGCCTAGTTTGCTCACACTTGTGCTTGCTTCTTGTATTTTTTCTAGAAAACCTTGATCATTTTCCACAAGTCAAAAAGAGGTTCACACAAAGATGAAATAGAGAAAGTGCAGGCACCGGATCAACAAAATCAGGATAAGTCGTTCCACAATCAAAACATGTGTAACAAAGAGGGGCTGCAGATAGACAAATGTAGATCTAAATACAGTGCTTCAATGGTTTATAAACACAATGGATGACTTTAAGAGATAGCTGACATGACTCAGGTCCCCAGGATAGTACCAAGCACTTCATGTGCACTCTTTTGGATGCAATGGAGTTGGTTAGGAATCTGGGGTATAGGAGGTGGGCAGGACACAGGATATGGCTTTGCCAGCATGGCCAAGCAACTTAATTCAGAATCAGTTAAAAAGTAGAACCACATTAAGTGATACAAACATTTGAGTATAGGGGTCTTGAGGTGGGAGGCCACTAGGCTTAACCTACAAGGTCCAAGGCAAGAAGTGCCTACTTTATTTCAGTATTACCTCCATGAAGGAAGATACCTCCGCTCACTTGAGTGGTAGGGGTGAACTTCATTTTGGGGGCTAGGGTTATAACCCTAGTTACTTTGAGGAAGTGTACTTCAAGCTTCAAAAGAGTGATAAAAATGATTAAGTGTTAGTCTCAAAAGCTTCAAAAGATTTAGGGGGGCCTGGCCTGGATCAAGTACCCCAAGTTTTTCTTACTCATCCCCAGAATTCCAACCGGGCACACGAGTCCAACAACCCTACCACAGCGACCACACAGGTGACTGGATCTGGTGCCAGGGCACGATCAAATACCACCTCAAGGGCAAGGGCGGAAACGACAGGTTACAAATCGGGGTGCAATGGCACCGCGAACCCAAACTCAATCAACCTTGCCCCCCGGACAAGACAGAGGGCGATACCTTGGAGCTCAGCAGCACCCGACCCATCTGACGCGTCACTGTCCAGAACAAGGCCCAGCGGGGCACCAAGTACACGAGTAATCCCCCCGGAATGGAGTCGGGGCCTACCCCCACAACGCCATCCCAAACGCCCCCCGTCCGGCAAGAAGTCCTCCCTGACGGGGCAGGGACTGGGGAGGAAGGCCCCTACAACCGCGGCATGCAGCCACTGAGGCCACCGTTGACTTCCTCAACCTCAACCACCCGGCCATCACATACTCCAAGGACACCACCGCCCCCCTCCCATCCCACGACCCACTTGCCACCGACAGCATACGCATCGGGGGCCCCGTGGTTCCACCGCACCAACACCAACCCCGCCGTAGCATGGGACCAAGAGCACAAACCCGAGTGGCTGTTCACCAATACACCCACCCGGCCCACCCCTGACCCAGACAGGATCGCGATCGGCTACAGCATGTACGAGCCAGGCAGAACGGGCAAACACCAACAGCCCTACTACCATTGCTACCAGTTGTGCCACACGCCAGAAAAGCTAACGCAAACTCTCACGTGCCGAAACGTAACCCCGAACACGGCCTACATCCTCCACTACATCTACTCCTACCTCAGACAAGGACAACAAGAAGAAGAACTCATAGCTGTGTCCCCCCGCGCGAAACGCATCATCTCCAAAGGGCTAGGAGTATATTCCACTTCGATCCTGCAGCTCACGACCCCGGTGGCCCACCTCACCACAGACCTAGCCATATATGCCTACCTGCCCATGAACGCATGCCGCCCCCCACAGCCATCACCAGCGAACCTCATCTTCTTCACAGACGCGCTCAGGAGAGTATGCCCTCACACCCATCACAGGGGGAGCCACTCTGCAACTACCCCACACCGAGAGACAGTATCACATGGACCACCACACCGGCCGCACCACCTACGGGGCCTTCTCACACGGGGAACTGAGGGCCATGGCAGACACCATTACCAGACTACCTGCTAACCCCCCACACGTCGTCTGAGTCTGGTTCGTGCTAGACGCTGTCAAAACACACCTACTCCTCCGCATAGCACAACAATCGCTCCACAAGGCCACCGCAACCAACCTTGGCACTGACGCACTGACGCTCTGAAAGGCTCTCCGCAGCCTCCCCCCCTACGTCCAGCCCCACATCAAGAAGGCAGGAGTCCCACCGGCACCAATGCAGGAACGGTAAAGTCGACATCCAGGCAGTGCACCAGCGTGCCACGCACCTCCTGGCCCTCCAGATACCAGACCTCAACCGCAACCATACACACCTCCAGCACCTACCCCCCAAGCCAGGAACCCCATCAGACCGTGGAGTGGGTACCAGAAGACGCTGCTTATACCTCACATGACAGAGCCTACCACTTCCCCGATCCCGTCCACCACCTCGCCCGGGTACTCGGCAACGCGGACAGTCAAGCACACATCCATGAATCCCAGGAGACACTGAAAGTCCCCCTCTACCACTCAGCACTCCCACTTGCAGAAGCGACGCATCCAGCTCCTCAGAGAGCAACTACCACTCCTCACTAGAGTTGCGCCGTGGCTCGCCTGCAAACACATCCACAGCCCGGAGAAGCACACCCACTGCACATGTGACCACACCATCCCGGAGGACTAGGGAACCTTCAAGACGTGCTCATGCAGGAAGAGAGACACTAGTGGCCTGGTCCCTAGAGGATACCCTAAAGCAACATTAGGGCTGGCGGTCGCACGCCAAGCCGCCAGCCATCTGTTCAGGGATCCCCTGATCAGGAAGGCAACCATGAGAGGGGCGGTGACACAAGCGCTGCAAGGACACCTAACCCAACAGGCAGAAGAAGCGAAGAAGGCAGTGGCATACCTCCAACTGGAAGCGGTCCGCAGGGCAGCGGCCCAAATGGCACATCGCAAACGCCTCCTGTTGGCATACACGGGGCAACTCACCAACCCCATTGCCAGGGAACACATGATGCAACTCATCAATTACCATTCCGTACATGACCCAGATGTGCACTAACCTATTCAACAGCCCACAAACGCCCCCGATCCCGGTCCACAGGCCTGCAAGACACCACCAGCGCGCCCCGGAAAAACGGTCATCACCAGGTCCCCGCACCATAAGCACCTGAGACATCCTGGAACCACCCGCTCCACGTCCACGAGAACATCCGGCACCACGCAGACCAGCCAGACCCGGCGAGAGACGCACATACATCAACGTAGAAGCGCCGGACTTCGGAGGCTCACGCCACCAGATCCCCCCGGATCCCGGGCACAAACCCCTCACGCCGACCACCATCAGCGACCCCAAGCTCCGCCACGCACCTCTGCGGGGCAGGGCTCTGGACACCCTTCTGGGCCCGTACCGCCTACAGGAGAGCTGGACTGCCCTCATTGGGAAGGCCCTCCCTGACCTGACCAGAGCAGAGAATGGACTGCAGGAGACCACCGTCGACCTAGTCCTCTGGAGGACTCGCCAGCACAGGGCGGCCCAGTGCGTCTGGATCCCCCCCGTCGAATGGACCAAAGCCCTGACACACGACACCGACAGCTACACCAACAAAGGGACCACGCGCCTTTGACGGGGCCCCAGCGGAGAAGGAAAACCCGGCAGACCCGAACCACCCAGAGGAATGGGAGAGCGCCACTGCATCCAACTGCGATGTTGCCCTCAGCACCACCAGCCTCGACACCCCTAACGACGGCCCTCACTCACCACGTACAGACCGCGAGCGACCCCCGCTGGAGATCTGGTGTACAGTCCTCGAGCTCAGGTACTGTTACGTAGTGCACGCCGCTGCATCCCCCGGTCCACAATCGGATGGCCCATGGGTCCTCACGGGGAACGACAGCATGCTCACCCAAGGAACAACAACCCCTTGGGTGGTGGATGAGCCCTCCACCCCACACAAAGTCCCGGGAAGCATCCTCCAACCGGGGGACCCAGCCCCGGATCACGCCACCCCAATCCGCGCCCTGGCCCAAATCATCTCTGGTGAGCCGAGATACCACCTAGGCCTGTCCATGCTCTGCCTGTTCGATTGGATCACGCAGCGCTGGCCAACCACGGGAGCTGCACCCGAAATCTGGGCCATCCCCACCACCCAGACACAAATTGAAGCAGGCTCGACACACGGAAGGACGCCCCCCCCAGGCCACACCAGCCCCTCACCTGAATCAACCACGCCGTCCACAGAATCCTCAGACTTGCCAAAATGTAATGCAGAGGAAGGTAGAGGGGGCGAGACGGAGAAATAGCACAAGACACATATTGAGTACTGCTCTTCCAAATGGTTCCTCCACGAGTGTACCTACTCTTTTTTGTACACTGGTACCTTATCTTTTCAAATGCATTTATGCTGTGTTTCCATATTTCGAATC
Source organism: Eutreptiella sp. 'Long Island Sound 2002' (assembly GCA_964036045.1). NCBI lineage: Eukaryota > Euglenozoa > Euglenophyceae > Eutreptiales > Eutreptiaceae > Eutreptiella > Eutreptiella sp. 'Long Island Sound 2002'. Next base: position 44,441,472 of record OZ038378.1, on the reverse strand, counting down.
GCCATATAAACGTCAAAAACGAGTCGAGCGACGTCAATCTGGGCTATAGAGTGTTCTCATGGTACAACTCAAATTTTGGCTCATTATGGGAATGGATCGTATCTGAACCAAATTGCATCCTTATGCATTACCACTAAGCTACCACATCGCTGTCGCCTGGCGCCAGATACACCATTCAGGGTGCATTTTAAAAATGAGACAAAATGCTGTAAGCATGCCCGAACTGCCTTTAACTGCCTTTCATGCTCAAAGTGGTGCTCCATGAATTTTTATCACCATAAGGTACAACACTCTTTCCCCAGACTTGCACCCCTTTGAAATATATATACAGGGGGTGGAGGGTGCCCAGTATGTGTCGTGTGCTGTACCTCCGTCTCGCTTCCTGTTCCTTCCTCTGCATTACATTTTGTTAAGTCTGAGGAGGCTCGGTGGCTGGGGTGGGTGGGTGCACTCGGTCGTCGGGAGGCGCCCCTTGGTTCCCACTGGCGTTGCCGCTGTGATGAACAGGAAGAGGCTCCGCGCTTGAAGAGAGGAGCAGACTTACATCCCGCTAGACCTGACTGGTTGCCCCCAACAAAGCGGCCCCGGGCACACCAGGATGGCTAATTGCCGCCAGCGTGACGTACTCGTCATGCCGGAGGGTGCACTCCTCTGCTTGCGCACGTCCCCTCCCTTGGGCGGAACCCTAGGGGTTCACCGGAGTTCCTGGTGTATCCTGTTCCCAAGGCATGCATGCATCTTCTTGGTACTGGCGTTCCGAGGTGCTTGGGTGTCGCACGCTCTGTTCAAGTCCCAAAGCAGCGCACCCCTTAGGATGCAGCTTTATCCCCGGTCTCTGGATGTCGGTTGCCCGGGTCACCTGCATGGCACTAGGTTTCGCAACGTTGTGTGGCGCTTGGGTTATGGTCTGGGTTTCGCAGTCACCCCGCCAAACCTGGCCGGGGTCTAGGGTGTGCGTGTTTGGGTACGGGTTTTGGCTTCGCCCCGCCATTCCTTGCTGGCGTTTGTGGTGCGTGTGTTTGGGGTTGGGTTTCCTGGTAAACCCGACATTCCTGGCTGGGGTCTAGGGTGTGTGTGTTTGGGTATGGGTTTTGGCTGTGCCCCGCCAACTTTGGCTGGGGTTGGTGGTGCGTGTGTTGGGGTCCGGGCTTTTCCTGCACCCCGCTTCTCCTGGCTGGGGTGTTGGGGCGTGTGCCCTCTTGCGCGCGCTCCGCCTGTACCCCGCGTCCCCCGGGTGGGGCTGCCTGTGGCGAGGGGTTGTGTGCAGGTCGCCGTGGGCAGGGCGTCCCCCCCCTCCTTTTTTTGCGGTCTTCCTGGCCGCGGGGGGGGAGTCTGTGGGTGTGGTTCTCGGCCCTGTCGTGTTGTGGCTCTGTGGTACTGGCCGTCGCCTATCTCGGTCTTGGCCCCCTTGGTCTCCGCCTCCCCTCCCCCCTTCGTTTGGGTTGTTTTTTTTCCGCGTCTGCGTGGCCGGTGGCCTGTCACTTCTCCGGTGGGTTTGTGCGCCGGCGTGCCCGGGGTGTCTTTATCCCCGGCCCTTTGGCGGCTGTGTGGTTGTGATGGGCCGCTGTTTCTGGCTGGGCGTCTCCAGGCTGGTCGGGGTGGCCCCCCGGTGTCCTATCAGCGTGCCCCGTGGGTGTCGCCTTTGGTGGTGCCTGGTGGGGGGTCGCCCGCCTCTGTGGACTGGGTGCGCAGTTTCACGGTTGCGCGATGGTCACCCCCACTTTCCTTCTGTCCCGCTGGCCCGTGGGTGTGTGCTCGTGATTTGGTGGGGCTTCCCCCCTTCTGTGTTTTTTTCCCTTTCTTTTGGGGGGGGGGGGGGCGTTTGCCTGTTCCTCCCTCTGCCTTCCCTGGGCTGGTGCACGCACTGGTCAGCAAACGGTGTGGCTAGCTGGGTCGCTGTCGGTGTTTTGGGTGGCCGCGGGCCATGCCCTGCCCCCATGGGTCGTGTGAGTTACGTACACGCATGGGCTGGTGGCCTGTCCTGTTGGGTTGGGCTCTGGGTCTGCCCGCTGGGCGGTTGTGCCAGCCAGTTTTGTGAGGTCATGGGTTAGGCGGGTTGGGTTGTCCCGTGTTCCTCCGCCCCCGCGGTGCCGGTTTTGTGGTGGCGGGTTCAACTTTGTGGTCGTGGTTTGTGCGGGGGGGGCGCCGCCGGCGGGGGGGGGGGGTTGTACGGACGGGCGTGTGGTGGCCTCTGGCCCGTGCGTGGTGGGCTGGTGTGGTGTTGTCCCACGGCTGTGGATGCTTTCCCTTCCTTTCCGGGGTTCGAGGCGGTTACCGTCTCTTGCTTTGGTGCTGTGGTGTGCTTTGGTGTGCCCTGCTGTGTTACGCTGTGCTTTGCTGTCCTGCACCGTGCTGTTCTGCGCTGTGTTGCGGTGTACCCTGCTCTGCCTTGCCATGCCGTGCCTTGTCGTGCCGTGGTGTGTCGTGTGGTGGTTTGCCTTGTTGCGTTGCGCTGCACGGCAGTGCGCTTTGCTGCGATGTGCCGTGCGGCTTCGTGTTGTGCCGTGCTTTGCTGTGCCGCTGTGTCTAGTGACTCCATCATATCTCTGTTCCGGCGCGGGGTGGTGTCGGCGCTGGGTAGACTGGTGGCTGCGTTGTGTGGGACGTGGGCTGATGTTATGTCGCTGGCTAGTGGCCATGAACGTTGTTAGGCGTGGTGCAGCTCGTTGTTTCTGTGTTCCGGGGGTGTGGGTGTGCCGCTCGGCCTGGTTGGTCAGGCGGCTAACCGCGGGGTTGCCCTCCCTTGGGGCCTGTGCCTTGGTCCCGTGTCCTCTTGGGATCCCTGTCCCTAGGGGTGTGCCGGGTTCTGTTGGATGGGGTGGTGTGGTCCCCTCGGATGTTGTGGGTCTCCTTCCGTCCTTTCCCTCTGCCTCCTTGACGTCCCGCGTCCTTCGTCTCGTGGTCATGTCCTCCTCCCCCTCTGGTGCCCCTGCAGTTGCGTCTGTGTGGTGGCCCTTGCTGTGGCCGGGGTCGTCGCCTGGCGGTTAGGGTGCGGTGGTGGGTTGTGTGGTATTCTCCGCGGTTCGCCGTGTGGGTATATACCCTTCCCCCTGTGTGGGTGTACCCTCCTTTTTTTTGTGCAGGAACTTGTGGTCAGTAGGCGCGACCCGGTGTGACTGGTGCGGTGTCAGGTCAAGGTTGCGGCGGCGCGTGTGGGTGGGCGTGCGCCTCCAGGGTGGTCTGCCTGGTGCCTGGGTGTGGCAGTGTCCCTTTGGGGTCGCGCAGTGTCGACTGGGTTTGGGGGGGTGGGGCGGTGCCAGTCCCTCCCTTATGGTGTGACCTTCCTTTGTGGTGTGCGTCCTGGTGCCCGTCATTGCGCCCTCTCCCCCAGTGCCATGGCCCCAGGACTTTCCTTTTCCCCGTGTTGCTGGTCCTGCGGTTGCTCCTTGCCCCCGTGTTGTGGTGCCCCTGGTGCTCTGTCCCTGTGGGCCGGTGCGTGTTACCTGGGGCCTCTCCTTGCCCCCTTGCCGCGCGTCTTTCCTTTGCCAATTCCCTTTCCAGTGTGCTGTTGGTGGGGCGGTGGCGAGGCCTGTTGGGCGCCGATGGCCAATGCCCGGGGGTGGGTGGTCTCGAGCCACCGGCGGAGGGTTTAGGGGGTGTAGGGGCGGCAGAGGCCCTGGTCCGCGTCCCGGAGCAGGGCGTCCGATGCCGTCCGCGGCATGGCGGCCTCAGGGGTGGTCTCCTTGCTGTCGACGGGGGTGCGGGTGAGGATTTCCTCGAAGGTGTGGATCACGCCTGCCCCCCCACGCCTGCCCGCCCCGCCGGCCCAATTCAGCCAGCGGCCGGGGGGGGGGGGGGGCTCCGAGCTCGAGGTCCTGGAGCAGCGGTGGCGGGGGCTGGGGGTGGAGGATGCGTATGGGTTGCGCAGGGGAACGAGAAGCGCGGTGCAGCTGTGGGGGGAGGGGGACGTGGACATCAGACAGCGGTGGCGCGCGAGGTGGCGCTCTGGGGAGCGGGAGCGCCGGTGGCGGGGCCTGGGGGTGGTAGATGCGTATCGCTAGAGTGGAGAATGGGAAGCGCGGTGCCGTTCATGGGGGGAGGACATGGGACGATGGTGGCGCGCGTGGTGGCGCTCAGGGGAGCAGGAACGGCGGGAGCGGGGCCCTGGGGAGTCGTGGCGGCGCTTCGGGGAGCAGGAGCCGTGCGCGTGAGGAAATCAGGCGCGGTGACGCTGCGGGGAGCGGGAGAGCCTTGGGAGGGAGCGTTGTTGGGGGGCGGAGCGGGAGCGCCGCCATTTCGGGGATCTGGCCGCGTCGTGGGGCAAGTCGAGCCACTCGAGAGGCATAAGTAGGACCTGGGGGGCCCCGCGTGGTGCCGCCGGCTACTGCGGGGAGGGGGGGAGGGTGTTCCCCACCCTCCATGGATCTGCGGCGTGGGGGTGTGGCACCGGGTGAGGTGGATGCGGCGGCAGTGGCGGCAGGTGGTACGGGTCCAGTGGTTGTTGGGGGGATTGTCCAGGTTTGGGGTGGGCTTGGGGGGGCCCTTTGGCGTGGACCTGGTGGCCAGGCGGATACGGTTCCGGGTAAGGGGGGGGGGTGGTCCCTGGTGGTAGGCGGGGTAGTGGGGTTGAGCGCCTGGTGGGTGGTGCTGCCATCCCATGCGCTGGTGCTGTTCGTGCATGGGGTGTTCTGGCCCGGTGGGGTAGGGTGGTGAGCAGTGGTAGTGGTGGTGGTCGGGGTAGTGTTGGGGATGGTGGTGGTGGTGGTGGTGGTGCTGGTGGTGGTGGTGGTGGTGTTCGGGGCGCTGATGGTGGTGGTGGTGCTGGTGGGGGTGGAGGTGCTGGTGGTGCTGTGGGTATGCCCTTAGGATCCCCTGGCGTTCCGGTGGGGGGTGGGGGTCGGGCATCGTTTGCAGCCCTTGGGGCCGCACGGCTTGGTGGATAGCGGGGGTGGGTCCGGGGCCGGGCTTGATGGCGACTGGGGCCGAGTGGTCCCACGTCCCCAGGTTGGTCTGGCCGGCGGTGGTGGTGGTTTGTGGGGGGTGGATGGTGGGGCGCTTGGAGATGGGGTTTTGGACAAGGGTCTGGACGGGGCCGTGTTGTGTGGCCACCTCTGTGGTGACGGCTCGCGCTGGGGGCAGGGGGGTTCGGGATGCAGTGGATGCCGGGTCCTGGTCTCGGTTTTGGTTAGGGTTTGAATCAGGGTGGGGGCGCTTCTGGTGCTGCTGCTGTCGCTCCTTTTGTGATTCTTGGGGCTGTGTGGTTGGTGGGGGTGGTGTTGGTGATGCTGTTGGTGGTTGTTGTGGTGGTGGTTCTGTTTTGGGCGGTGTTGTCGTTGGGGTCCGATTTTGGTTTTGGGTCGGGTTTTGGCTTGGGATCCGGTTTGAGGTTGAAGAGGATCTCGTTTCGGAGGTGTGAGGGGACCCATGCTGGGCGGAGGGGGGGTTCCTGGCGTGCTGCCACGGTGCCGGGGTTGCCGGTCTGGAGATCGGGGGGGCTCCGGTAGCCTGGCATGCGGCTGCAGCTTTAGCTCTGGCGGTGGCTTCGCGGATGAGGGAGGGGGGGGGGGCCGGAGGAGGAGGTGGAGGACGTAGAAGAGGATGAGGTCGAGGAGGAAGTGCTGGTTTTCAGGGATGTGGGTTGCGCCACCATGCGGGCGGGGGCGGCCTTTGTGGGCCGCGGCCGCCTCCGCCGCGGACACTGCGGGGAGGATGGAGGGCATCTCCTCGGGCTGCGGGTTGGAGACGGGTGGATGGAGGGGCCCAGCCGCAACCTGGCGGCCCGGTCGGCCGATCTGGTCGGCAGCAGTGGTTGGGAGAGGCGGGGGAGGCGCGCTCTTGTAGTGCTGTAGAGGCCGGGAGGTTTGGAGGAGAAGGATTTTGCAGATGAGTGTGCGTATTTGGGGCACCTCTTGGTCGGTGGTGGGAGGAGTGTACTTTAGGGGCGGTGGGGATGGCAGAGATCCAGGGCACGGTCCCTGTGGACGGCCAGCGGCATTTGATCCACTGGGACAGGCAGAGCATGGCCAGTCCATGGTGGTAGCCCGCTCGCCCCAAGGTAATTTGAGCCACGGCGCGGGCCAGGGGTTGGTTTCCCGGCTGGAGGACGCCCCTGAGGACCTTGTGCGGGGTGGTTGGGTCCCCTTTTGCCCCTGGGGGTGCGGCTCATGGGGCGAGCATGGTGTGCTCTCTTTTATGACCCATTGTGGGGGACGGGCGATGTTGCTGTGGCGTCAACTACGTAGTAATATCCGCGCTCGAGGACTGTACACCAGACTTCCCGCGGGAAGTGGTCGCTGTCAGTAGGTTTTGGGGGGGGATGTTGTCGTCCGGGATGCGGAGGCCGGCTGGGCGGAGGGCGGTGTCGCGGGTTGGCGCGGTGGCCTGTTCCCACTGTTCCGGATGGCTCGGGTCTGCCGGGTGATCCTTCTCCGCTGGGGCTCGTCGTAGGCGTGTGGTTCCTCGGCGTGTGACGTTGGAGTCGCTGTCGTGTGTCAGGGCCTGGCCCCACTCGATGGGGGGGATCCAGATGTGCTGGTCTTGGGTGTGCTGGTAGGCCCTCCAGAGGACGAGGTCTACGATGGTGTCGTGGAGACCTTTCCCCGGGGTGGCTAGGTCCTGGAGGGCCTTGACAGTGAGCTGTGGTCAAGCTCTCTTGTAGGCTGTACCAGCCCAGGGGAGTGTCTAGGGCCCTGCCTCCGAGGGAGGTGGGGGTCGCTGATGGTGGAGGTCTGGGGGGGTCTGGCGGGGCGGACTATCGAGGTCTAGCGCGTCCACGTTGATGTCTCGGTGGTCTTGGGCATGGCTGGGCTGGGCGGTGCCGGGTGGTCGTGTGGGTGAGAGTTGGTTGGTCCTCGGGTGTCACGGGTGCTTGTGGCGGGGGGGGTCTTGCGGTGGGTGTTCTTCTAGGGTGCTCTGGTGGTGTCTTCGAGGCTGGCAAACGGAGATGGGGGGCGTGTGTGAGGCGCGGAGCAGGTTAATGGACCTCTGGGTCATGGACGGCATGGGAATGGATGAGACGCAGCATGTGTTCCCTAGCGGTGGGGTCGCTGAGTTGCTCCATGTGTGTCAACAGGAGACGCTTGTGATGTACCATTTGGGCTGCTGTCCTGCTGACTGCCTCTAGCTGAAGATGCGCTGCTGCCCCCATCCGGTCCTCCGCGTGTTTGGAGAAGTGCCGTTGCAGGGCCTGTGTCACCGCCCTTCTCATAGTGGCCTCCTTGATCGCAGGATCCCTGAAGAGGTGTTCGGTGGCCTGGTGTGTGTGACTGTGGGTCGGCCAGACTTCATGTTGCTGTAGGGCTTCTGCCGGGGACCAGCCCACCAGTGTGTCCCTGCCCGTGTGGAGGGGGCATATCTTGAAGTGTTCCCAGTCCTCCGGGCCGATGTGGTCGCATGGGCAGCGGGTGTGTTCTTCCGGGACATGGTTGTGCTTGCGGGCGAGCCATCGGGCGACCCTGGTGAGGAATGGTAGTTGCTCCCTGATGAGCTGGATGTGTCGTTTCTGCAGGTGGGCTTTGACGCACGCTGGGCATAGCGCCGAGTGGTAGAGGGGGACTTTCAGTTTCTCTTGGAGCTCTTGGATGTGCGCTCCCTGTCCCTGTTGCCGGGCACGTGGGCGAGATGTTGGATGGGGTTGGGATAATGGTATGCTGTGTCTCGTGAGGTATAGGGGCCGTCCTCGGGTACCCAGTGCGGGGTCTGATGGTGTTCCGGCTGGACACCTAGGCTTTTTAGGTAGGAGAAATTCCCCAATCGGTCCTAAAATGAATTCTCTGATGCCTAGCATCCCTTTCTTAGACTTCAGAGGTGCCTCAATAGCAACCTTGGGGGTATTTGAAATATTTGTTGGGTTTCACCAAAAGAAACTGGGGGGTATGTGTTGGAGCTGTGTGCGTTTTCGGTCCAGGTCTGGCACGTGGAGAGTCCGTAGGTGCGTAGTGCGCTGGTTTACTGCCTGGATGTCAGCCTTACCATTTTCGTATTGATGCCTGTGGGACTCCTGCTCAACGAGTCAAGTTGCACGTAGGGGGGAAGGCTGTGGAGGGCTTTCCAGAGCAGCAGTGCTTCGGTGCCGAGGCTCGTTGCGTTGGCTTTGTGGAGTGGCTGTCGTGCTACGCGGAGTAGTAGGTGTGTGTCGACAGTGGCGTCGACCACGAACCAGACTCGGACAACGTGCGGGAGGAGAGCGGGTAGGTGGGCCGCGATTTTGGCGATGGCGTTGGCTATGGCCCCCAGGTCTACCTCGGAGGAGGCCCCGTAGGTGGTGTGGCCCGTGTGCTGGTTGATCTGGTAGTGTTCCTCAGTGTGGGTCAGTTGCAGGGTGCCCCCCCCGTTGATGGGCGCGAGGGCAGACACGCCTGAGGCGTCCGTGAAACACACTAGATCCGCCGGTGATGGTTGTGGGAGGCGGCATGGGTTCATGGGCAGGTAGGCGTATATGGCGAGGCCTGTGGTGAAGTCAGCCACTGGGTTTGTGGGCTGCAGGATGGGGGTGGCGTACACCCCTATTCCCTTGGAGATGATGCGTTCCGCGCGGGGGGACATGGCTATGAGTCCTTATTCTGGTTGTCCTTGTGTGTGGTAGGAGTAGATGTAGTGGAGGATGTAGGCCGTGTCCAGGTTCAGGTCTCGGCATGTGAGGGTTTGTGTTAGGTGCTCTGGTGTGTGGCAGGAGTGGTGGAGCAGATAGTAGGGGTGCTCGCGCTTGCCCGTTCCGCCTGGCTGGTGCATGCTGTAACGGATCGCGATTCCCGCGGGGTGGGGGTGGAGCCAGGTGGGCGTTATGTTGATTGGCCATTTTGGTTTGTGGTCCGGGTTCCACGCCACTGTGGGGTTTGTATCGGCGTGGTGGGACCATGGGGCCACCCATGCCTAGGCCTGTGGTGGAAGGTGCGCTGTGGGGTCGGTGTGGTGGCGTGCTTTGAGGTGCAATACAGGCCATGGTGTGGTGGGTGCGTTGGGGTCACAGGCCCATCATGTGCGCGGCATGTGTTGGGAGTCGTGGCAGACCGCAAGCAGGTCCTGGGCGGTCATATGGTGTTCCGGTATGCACCAATTTGCGCCGTGGTGGATGACGGTGGTCTTCGTGGGTTTGGCCTCGTTTGGGGGCAGTAGTAGGGGTAGCGGTGGGCTCTGGCCTGTCATCGGGGCACGGGTTCGTGCTTCGAGCCGGTGGGTGTGTAGGGCGCTGTTGCCGCGACGGGATAGTGGTGCTGCTTTCTCAAGTTCCGGTAGGCTGTTTTCATGTCTTTGTTTCCCGGCAGAGTGTGCCCCGTTGCCCGTGCCGTCTATATGAGGTATTGGTGGAAGACGCGGTATGGAGGCCACTCGGAAAGCTTCCGGAAGGGGTTGTGGTGTGCCCCGCTGCGGTGAAGGATCCGCATTTGCTAGAGAGTGATGTAGACTACTGTGATGGAGGCTCCTACCAGGTTTATGGGCTCGATGGTGCCTTTGGGGCCCTGGTGCAGGTCCCCGCAGAGGACCGCCAGGGGTCCTTCCTCTTGGCATGTGTGGTTGGTGAGCACCTAGGCTTTTAGGGGGGGGGCAATTACCAGAATACTCCTGAAATGCTCTTTTTGAACCCCATGGGGTACATCGTATTGGACTTCGGCCCTCAACACTTGATCCGTAGATTTCACGACTATTGCTGTTAGTTTCTTCCCGCTTGTTGCCGCAAATCTCACTTTTTCTGACATTAATGATGTTGACAGGCAACTTAACCTGCATTTTGCTGGTCAACCTGCTGTCCGCATGCTTTGCTGCCTCTGATCCGCATACTTCGTTATGTATGGAAATCCCTGTGTTCATCCATAACCCAAAGGTACTTTTCTCTTATTTTGTGCAGCAAGGACCTTCAGATCCCGCTTCTAGGTACCCAGGACACAATGAGATGCAACTTATCATGCATATTGCATTACAATTAACATCTCATTACCATGCTTTCATTGCTGTCGCGTGAAGCACTGCCAGAGTCCCTAGATTGCATGGGGAGCCCTGGCTGTCCACCTGTGTCATCAGGATGGCACATTCCGTGGATAACATACATGAGTAGCATGTGTATTGACTTGAGGAACAAGTTAACGCGCATCAATCGCGATAACGCGTCCGCCAGCGCCGGCAGGGGTGTCGCTGGTGATCTGTGAATGAAAGAGCTAACAGGTATTTCCCACATTTCTAATGAAAGAAAAGGTGTCTGCAAATAACAACATCTCTCGTAGTGTATACTTGTTCCTTCTTTTTTCGGATTCGCCGTGTATCGTGCATTGTGCAGGCTAACTCGGGTGTTGGTGCAAATGGCCTGCTTCACTAAGAAACCGCGCCAAAAAGGGTCAAGAAAAAGCGACCGGTCGCGCATGACGCTTCCTCTGAGGTATGCAACAACTGACATCCACAAGATTTGCATCGGCGTTGTGTGTTCACCTTTCATGAGTTCTGCCTCTCAGTTATCATGTGCTGTGCGGCTCAACATGCGTGTCAACAGCCGGAATCACGAGCGGTTGATGCAGAGAAGTCCGAGCGGCAGGACAGTTCAAGCATTGCTGCAGACAACTTTGCTGAGTTTTTGTGTGCTTTCATATTGTAGTAAAGCACTGTGTGGTTCGTTTGCTGTTTTGAGGTGCCACTTATCGCGTTTTTTGCGTGTTACGATGCGTCTCATGTTCGAATTCATTACTCATGCCCGGTTGGACAGCAGTCTCCTTGTCAGGACAGTTCAAGCAGTGCTGCAGACAACTTGGCTGAGGTCTTGTGTGCTTTTATATTGCAGTAAAGCACTTTGTGGTGTGTTCGCTGTTCGTGACGTGCGAGTTATCGCGTTTTTGGCGTGTCACGATGCGTCAAACATTGGAACTCATTACTCATGCGCGGTGGGTGCTCTTCAGCAGTCTTCTTGCCTGCTGTCTCAGAGTGCGGCCATGAATGCACCATCAGAGCCTTCGGAACCCTCGCAAGATAATGCAGATCTAGACAATGGGGATGTGGATTCAGAAAGTGAAGACCAGGCAGAAGAAGAGAAGTCAGATTCTGATGAGACGCAGGAAGAAGAATTCAGTTCAGCAGATGTGCACCTTGCAGATCCCGCAAAAGCTGCTATTACTCTTCAAGAGGGTGCAGTGTTGGGGAGTCTTTGCAAGTAAAAACAAGAGAGAACTGGATACAAGAGGCGGGGGATGCCTTTGCAGTACCCGATGGCCAGCCATCTTCCTATCATCGCAGTTATCTGGAGTCTAGACTGAAGCACTTAAAACAGGTCAGGGGTGCAGTTGATGATAGTATTATTGTGCGCCTTGATTATGGTGGCACACAGCCAATTGATGTTCAGTGACAGGGTGAGTCTGCAGGAGCGGCAGGACAGTTCAAGCATTGCTGCAGACAACTTTGCTGAGTTTTTGTGTGCTTTCATATTGTAGTAAAGCACTGTGTGGTTCGTTTGCTGTTTTGAGGTGCCACTTATCGCGTTTTTTGCGTGTTACGATGCGTCTCATGTTCGAATTCATTACTCATGCCCGGTTGGACAGCAGTCTCCTTGTCAGGACAGTTCAAGCAGTGCTGCAGACAACTTGGCTGAGGTCTTGTGTGCTTTTATATTGCAGTAAAGCACTTTGTGGTGTGTTCGCTGTTCGTGACGTGCGAGTTATCGCGTTTTTGGCGTGTCACGATGCGTCAAACATTGGAACTCATTACTCATGCGCGGTGGGTGCTCTTCAGCAGTCTTCTTGCCTGCTGTCTCAGAGTGCGGCCATGAATGCACCATCAGAGCCTTCGGAACCCTCGCAAGATAATGCAGATCTAGACAATGGGGATGTGGATTCAGAAAGTGAAGACCAGGCAGAAGAAGAGAAGTCAGATTCTGATGAGACGCAGGAAGAAGAATTCAGTTCAGCAGATGTGCACCTTGCAGATCCCGCAAAAGCTGCTATTACTCTTCAAGAGGGTGCAGTGTTGGGGAGTCTTTGCAAGTAAAAACAAGAGAGAACTGGATACAAGAGGCGGGGGATGCCTTTGCAGTACCCGATGGCCAGCCATCTTCCTATCATCGCAGTTATCTGGAGTCTAGACTGAAGCACTTAAAACAGGTCAGGGGTGCAGTTGATGATAGTATTATTGTGCGCCTTGATTATGGTGGCACACAGCCAATTGATGTTCAGTGACAGGGTGAGTCTGCAGGAGTGTGCTGGGTTGTTGGCCTGGAACGGCGAGTTGGAGTCTTAGATCATGACAATGGGCTGACGCTGTCAAAGCGCCTGACTCCTACAATGGTAGCTCTGCCCCATAGGGGTATTCTACATGTGAAGCGCAACACAACCCGCTGCTTTGGTCATCCAATTTTTTTTCCATGTTAAAAAGGTGTTAGACGGACTGTGAAAACACCGGGTGTTGAGCAAGGTGGCATGCCGGCACAATCCTCTGCATCGTCACGTGCAATGAACAAGCATTTGGGCGAATCGTCAACCGCAGTGCAGAGTTTGAAGCGAAAAGTTGAAATAAAATGCAGGAGGATACTGACGACGCGCATCAGACTCTCAAATCACTTGCAGACCAGCTAAAGCCACTTTGTGAATGCGCAAAGAATATTTCACAGAATCCACCCCTGCACTCGCAAGCACAAGCAGTGTCACACGGTCCCATGCAACAAGCACCATTCTTTTATATGCCTACTCCATGGCAGCAGTGAGGCTCTGACTGGATACACTGCTCATACAGCGAATCACTGCATTATACACAGTGAATTCTGCTGCATCCGTTTATTGTGCAGTTTGTTGTGCAGGATGCGTGTTAGCTTGCATTTGAATTCGTGTGGTACACATTTATGATGCAAAACGATTTTTCAAAAATTTCCAGTCACCATTCCAAACTCATTGGTAAAAATAATCCAATAAAATGCTCACACCGCAGTCATTGGGCAGCCAAACACGGGTATGCACTTAGCGTGCAGGTTGACGTGGAGAACGCAAGATAACTTGCATGTCAACATCATTGGTGTCAAAAAGAGTGACATTTGCGGCAGCAACCGGGAAAAAACTAACAGCAATAGTCCTGAAATCCACGGATCAAGTGTTTAGGGCCAAGGTCCAATACAATCTACCCCATGGCGGAAAAAGAGGGCTGTTGAGGATTATTCTGCGAATTTTTCCCCACTAAAAGCCCAGGTGGAGTATGGTGTGGTGCAGGGAAGGGAGTAAAAGCTGCAGGGGGTTCCATATGCGGGTGTTGATGTTGGTGGGCATGCCCGGCTGGTGGGGTATCCAGCGTGGGCATGTGTTGCGGGCCTGTTGTGCGGCTTCGAGGCGGATCGTGGCGACTTTGCGAACTTCCGAGGAGTGGTTGTGGGTCATGCAGTGAAAGAGAAGGGCGGTGTGCCTGGTGTAGGCAGCTTTCACCTCGTCCCCTATGGCATCTCCATAATGGGGCCATGCCGCGCCGATGGCCCGTGTGGGTATGGAGGTGGGCCAGCCCCCTTGTGCTGCCCATGCATTGGTGACGGGGCGTGTGGCTGGCTGGAGGGCGCTGGTCGGGTGTGTCAGGTGGAGTGCCTGAAAGCCTATGTAGGCATTCAAGACCCCCGTGAGGTAGAATGCCAGGCTTTGGTGGGATAGAGAGAGGGCCTTGGTGGCCAGGGACACATATCGAGGGAGATGGGCCAGGTGCAATTGCAACTTCGGGGGGAGGATTGGTATCTTCAAGGTTGGTGGTCTGGATCACTCCCGGGTGGGTGGTGGCTTCATCGACGTGCATGGGGGGCCTTTGTGGCCCCAGGGTGGGGGCTGCGGCAGACCCTTTGATCATGGCCCAACGAGTTTGTAGGTTGAACGATGAGGTTGTTGCGGGGGAGGTAGGAGATGGTCACGTCGAGCAAGTCGTTGGCCTGCTGGGTGACTGTTGGTCCGTAGTCTGGGGTGTGGGGTTGGTGTGGGGTGTGTGCGGCCGTGAGGTTGGTGTCGTCCGCGAAGCCCCCCAGGCGGGAGAGGAGGGCGTAGAGCGCGTAGGCTGGGTACTCCTTTTCAATTGTGAGGACCAGGGGGGGTGTCACGAGGGGGTACAGCCAGTACAGGCAGGGCCCCTCCGCTCATCCCTGGGGGAACCCGCTGCCTGGCTGCAGGAAGGGGGTGAGGCCCGCCCCGGTACGGACTGTGTATTTGCGGGTGCGGATGTAGTCGGAGGTGAAGTTGTAGAAGGGGAGGCCCATGCGTTTCCATACCGCTTCCAAAAGGAGCCAGGGGGTGCTGGGGAAGGCTCCACTGACGTTAGGGGAGGCCATGATGAGATCCACCGGGTCCATGTCGGTGATGGTGTCCCGGAGAAAGATGGCCTCTTGTGGGGACCAGCCCGAGATAGCTCCACAGAGGCTGGCGGGTATGTGGGGTCCAAGTGGGGGCAGATGCAGCGCAGGAGGACGCTAAGCTCCTCGAGGCACCCTTCCAAGGCAGGGCATTGGAAACCTTCCTGGGCTGGTACCGCCTACAGGAGAACTGGACTGCCCTCACCAATGTGGCCGTCCGAGACCTCACCACCCCAGAGAAAGGCCTCCACGAGACCAGGGTCGACCTAGTCCTCTGGAGGACTCGGCAGCACAAGCGAGGCCAGTGTGTCTAGATCCGCCCGTCAGATTGACCAAAGCCCTGACACAGGACATCAACACCTACACCAACACAGGGACCACACGCCTCTGACGTAGCGGCGGCAGCGGGGAAGGACAACCCGGCAGACCCGAACCACCCGGAGAAATGGGAGAGCGCCACCCCATCCAACCGCGATGCGGCCCTCAGCACCACCAGCCTCCACAGCCGGGATGACAACCTTCCCCCACCACCTACAGACCGCGAGCAACCCCTGCTGGAGATCTGGTGTAAGGTCCTCCAGCGCAGGTACTATTACGTAGTGCACGCCGCTGCATCTCCAGGCTGACAATTAGATGGCCCATGGGTCCTCACGGGGACCGACACCATGCTTGCCCCAGGAGCCACAACCCCTGGGGTGGTCGGGGAGCCCACCACCCGGAACAAAGTGCTCAGAAGCATCCTCCAACCACCCATACCACCTAGGCCTGTCCATGCTCTGCCCCACCAATTGGATAAGGCAGCGCTGGCCAACCACGGGAGCCGCACCCTGAATCTGGGCCATCCCCAGAACCCACACACAAATCAAAGCAGGCCCCGACACACGGAAGGACGCGCCCCACAGGCCACCCCCACCTCTCACCTGCGGCTACCACGCCGTCAGCAGAATCCTCAGACTTACCAAAATGTAATGCAGAGGAAGGTAGAGGGGGCAAAACAGAGGCACAGCACAAGACATATACTGAGCACTGATCTTCCAAACGGTTCCTCAACTAGTGTACCAACCCCTTTTTCTACACTGGTACCTTATCTTTTAAAATGCATTTATGCTGTGTTCCCATATTTCAAACTGCCATATAGACCTCAAAACTGAATCAAGCAATCTCAAAGTGGGCTATAGAGTGTTCTCATAGTACAACTCAAATTTTTGCTCATAATGGGAATGGATGGTATCTCAACCAAATTGCATCTTTATGCATTACCACTAAGGTACCACGTCGCTGTCCCCTGGCGCCAGAAATACCATTCAAGGTGCATTATAGAAATAAATCAAATCGCTGTAAGCATGCCTTAACTTCCTATAAATGCCTTCCATGCTCAAAGTGGCGCTCCATGAGTTTTACTCACCATAAGTTACAACACTCTTTCCACAGACTTGCACCCCTTTGATATATATTTCCTCCCCACATACAGGGTGTGGAGGGTGGGCAGTATGTGTCCTGTGCTGTGCCTCTGTTTCGCCCCCTGTTCCTTTCTCTGCATTACATTTTGATAAGTCTTAGGAGGCTCGACTCTGGCACAGCACAATCCCGCTTCTGAGGTGACATAGCAGACGCCAGCAAATTTATATCAAAACCTTCCCCAGGGAGGGATCTGTTACTGAATAAACAGTAAATCATCGCTCGGCTGTTCTGCAGGGACAAGCGCCTGTGCTGGATTAGACATCGCTCGCACGCGATTATGAAAGCGCCTGAACGTATCAAAAGAACCCCAGTCGCCTACTCACAGACAGGATGCGGATCCACTCCGAGGATAAGCAATGCTGTTACCGCTGCACGAGGTGTTGAGTGTGCAGAAACATCATGCAGGCAAGCTGATTGTAAAATGCGCGTCGTCAACAAATTCACTGTGGATACCAGAATTGTTTCACGGGTTCGGACAGAGAAACAATCAATTCCGTGCCTTCATAACCAGCCGTCAAACTGGTGTAACGCCAAATCCAAAATTGAGGACGGAACTCGCGTCGCTGCATAGCATGCAAAGGATAGCACTCAAACGCTGGTCTGCCCTTACAATGTTCTCAAATAAAGCAGATATCACTTCTCTCTTGCAGTGTCCGCCTGGTTGGTTGGAGATCGAAGCCCTTGAAAAGGGCAAAGAATCGCAGGCATAAGATGAGACACATCCTGACCTCCATTTCGGAAGTAGCTGGCAGGTTTGCTACGTGCTCCAACAATTTGGGAACCTCGTAATAAGCAAACTACTTGGGAACAGAAGAATTCCATTGACACTTCACAGTGTGTAGAAGGAGCTCAAAGCGGAGAGACTGCGCTCCGGGAAACATCAACGACGCACAGTCCGTCGCCCGTCCATGTGCCAGTGAAGTCTCCTTGACAAATTTCAACAGCCAGTAAGCCATTGTGTGCACAGGTACCAAATCCAAGTCTGTGATGGCGCTGAACTCTCTCTTGGATCGGACAAAGAGGGGAAGCTTTACCCATGAGTTGTTGTAACGCTTAAAGCTATCCACGCCTACTGCACCCAGATGTACTTTGACCTCTTCATCCGAACGTCCATGCGCTCGCAAGTAGTCTTGTGAAGCCACGCGCAAACCATAGGATGTCTCGCCCTTATCGTCAGCGAATCGGCAAGATGAAAGACCAAGTCGTACAACGGGAACTGCAGGTTCGCCGTTGCCTGCAACTGGTGCTACCAAGGCCGATGCGGGTGCATGGGCACCACCAACATGACCTCGTACCTCTCTGCTTGCTCCAGAAGTCTGAGGACGCAAAGGAATGGCCTGCCATGGTGGATTGCGATACTGCCGACATATCTTGTGTGGACGATGTATGAACAGGTCCACTCCCCATGCACCTGGTTGAGCGCAATCTGAAATGTCTCTTGGACATTGCGCATTCGCCCCAATTACCATCCAGTCTATTGCCGTACTTATCCTCAACAATCTCCCCCACGGTATTGCCATGGTGCGTGGGTCCATAGATGCCTCCGTCAGCGTGACGTTTTGTCTGCTCCAATCATCCGCTGGGCTCTCCTTGCTGGGCACGTAACGAGGCACGATGTGTACCTTCATCCGCTGGCAAAAGTCCAAAAGGTCGCGCATGAGACTGTTTAGATGCCTCACCTTGCCACCCCACTTTCATAAATAATGGAAGAACACCATGTTGCCCAAGGGTATATGAACCTCCGTGTCCTGGTGCAGATACACCTGGATTGCATAAGTCGCCGCTCACAATTTGTTCCCGTTGATATGCCCTTTGGTTGTCGTCAACCACCCGTTTGTGGCTATTTCCTCGTGCATTGTTGCTCCCCAACCGAAGTCCGATGCTTCTGTCCACAGATGTGTGTGCGGTAGATCGTTTCCAGATCTGCAACTGTTCCAGAACCAGCTCCAGTTGAATGGTGACCGCCTCTGGTAGCTCGGCCGTGGCCTCCCGAGCTTTCCGACTGAGAACCGCCACATGTATGGCTAGTGTGTCCGTGATAAATCGAATCTGTGGTGCCGCGAAAAGCAACGACCTTAGACACCCCAATATTCGAACTTACCAAAATGTAATGCAGAGGAAGGAAGAGGGGGCAAGGCGAGAGCACAGCACAAGACACATACTGAGCACTACTCAAAACTACTGGTTTACTTCACAAGTGTACTCTACATTCCCCTTTATGGTACACTTGTCCCCTGATTTCGCTTTGCCTATATTTCTACACTGAGGCTCCAACCGGGAAAACGGCCATCGGCGATGGATCCAGCACCCTAATCCGGCACCCTAGTTTTGAGTAGTGCTCAGTATGGGGATTGTGCTGTGCTGAAGCCGAGCCTCCTGTGGAACAGCGCCTGCAAGTTGGAAGATTGGCGTGTAGCAGATGATTCACGTCCTTTATCAGTCATTGCATCTTTGCCGGTGATATCATCACCCTTGCTTTTGCCAGATCGAGCCGGAAACCGACAAAAATGAGAGACGGTGTTAGCACAGACTTTGCGATGTGTACCTGGATTCCCAGCCTGAAAAGCAAATCAACAAGCATATGGGTATGCATTCTGCATATATCTGCTGATTGTGCGATCATCTAGGTAGGAAGTCATCAAGATATACGCACACCAAGGCTCCATGAGCTCTTAGACGATAGATGATAGGAAGCATCATCCGTTGCCATTCCCTGGGTGCCACATTCAAACCAAAAGGAAGCGTTTCCACATGTATAGCCACCCGTTAAAGGGCACGCGGTGGTAAAGCAAGTACGGGAAGGGCCCTTCCGCTCATCCCTGGGGGAACTCGCTGCCTGGCTGCGGGAAGGGGGTGAGGCCCGCCCCGGTGCGGACTGTGTATTTGCGGGTGTGGATGTAGTCAGAGGTGAAGTTGTAGAAGGGGAGGCCCATGCGTTTCCATACCGCTTCCAAAAGGAGCCAGGGGGTGTTCGAGAAGGCTCCACTGACGTGGAGGGAGGCCATGATGAGGTCCACCGGGTGTCCCAATTAAAAATGGCCTCGTGTGGGGACCGGCCCGAGATAGCTCCACAGAGGCTGGCGGGTATGTGTGGTCCAAGTGGGGGCGGATGCAGCGCAGGAGCACGCTGAGCTCATCCACGCACCCCTCCAAGGCAGGGGATTGGACACCTTCCTGGGCTGGTACCGCCTACAGGAGAGCTGGACTGCCCTCACCAGCGAGGCCCTCCGAGACCTTACCGACCCAGAGAAAGGCCTCCACAAGACCACGGTCGACCTAGTCCTCTGGAGGACTCGCCAGCACACGCAAGGCCAGTGTGTCTGGATCCCCCCGTCAAATGTACCAAGGCCCTGAAACAGGACATCAACACCTACACCAACAAAGGGACCACACGCCTTTGACGCACCGGCCGCAGCAGAGAAGGACAACCCAGCTGACCCGAACCACCCGGAGGAATGGGAGAGCGCCACCCCATCCAACCCTGATGCCGCCCTCAGCACCACCAGCCTCCACAGCCGGGATGTCAACCTGGCTCCACCACCTACAGACCGCGAGCGACCCCTGCCGGAGATCTGGTGTACAGTCCTCAGCGCAGGTACTATTACGTAGTGCACCCCGCTGCCTCCCGAGGCTGACAATCAGATGGCCCATGGGTCCTCACGGGGACCGACACCAATATCCGCCCCAGGAACCACATTCCCTGGGGTGGTGGGGGAGCCCATCTTCCAACCAGCGGACCCAGACCCGGCCCACGGCACCCCAGCCCGCGCCCTGGCCCAAATCACCTCTGGTGAGGCGGGATACCACCTAGGCCTGTCCATGCTCTGCCCTACCGAGTGGATAAGGCAGCGCTGGCCAACCACGGGAGCCGCACCCTGAATCTGGGCCATCCCCACCACCCACACACAAATCAAAGTAGGCCCCGACACACGGAAGGACGCGCCCCACAGGCCACCCCCACCTCTCACCTGCGGCTACCACGCCGTCAACAGAATCCTCAGACTTACCAAAATGTAATGCATAGGAAGGTAGAGGGGGCAAAACAGAGGCACAGCACAAGACACATACTGAGCACTGCTCTTCCAAACGGTTCCTCAACTAGTGTACCAACCCCTCTTTGTACACTGGTACCTTATCTTTTAAAATGCATTTATGCTGTGTTTCCATATTCCAAATTGCCATATGAACCTCAAAACTGAATCAAGCGATCTCAAAGTGGGCTATAGAGTGTTCTCATAGTACAACTCAGAACTTTGCTCATAATGGGAATGGAACGTATCTCAGCCAAGTTGCATCTTCATGCATTACCACTAAGGTACCACGTCGCTGTCTTCTTGCGCCAGAAATACCATTCAAGGTGCTTTCTAAAAATAAATCAAATCGCTGTGAGCATGCCTGAACTGCCTAAAAATGCCTTCCATGCTCAAAGTGGCGGTCCATGGGTTTTACTCACCATAATGTACAACACTCTTTCCACAGACTTGCACCCCTTTGATATATATTTGCTCCCCACATACAGGGTGTGGAGGGTGGGCAGTATGTGTCCTGTGCTGTGCCTCCGTCTCGCCCCCTGTTCCTTTCTCTGCATTACATTTTGGTAAATCTGAGGAGGCTCGACTCCGGCACAGCACAATCCTCAGTCTGAGCTGACATAGCAGACGCCAGCAAATTTATATCAAAACCTCCCCTAGGAGGGATCTGTTACTGAATAAACAGTAAATCATCGCTTGGCTCTTCTGCAGGGACAAGCGCCTGTGCTGGATTAGACATCGCTCGCACGCGATGAGAAAAGCGCCTGAACGTATGAAAAGAACCCGAGTCGCCTACTCACAGACAGGTAGCGGATCCACTCCGAGGATAAGTAATGCTGTTACCGCTGCACGAGGTGTTGAGTGTGCAGGAACATCATGCAGGCCAGCTGACTGTAAAATGCGCGTCGTCAACAAATTCACTGTGGATGCCAGAATTGGTTCACGGGTTTGGACACAGAAACCATCAGTTCCGTGCCTTCATAATCAGCCGTCAAACTGATGTAACGCCCAATCCAAAATTGAGGACGGAACTCGCGTCGCTGCATAGGATGCAAAGGATAGCACTCAAACGCTGGTCTGCCCTTACACCTTTCTCAAATAAAGCAGATATCACTTCTCTGTTCCAGTGTGCGCCTGGTTGGTTGGAGATCAAAGCCTTTGAAAAGAGCAGAGAATCGCAGGCATAAGATGAGACACATCCTGACCTCCATTTCGGAAGTACCTGGCAGGTTTGCTACGTGCTCCAACAATTTTGGGGCGTCGTAATAAACGAACTACTTGGGAACAGAGTAATTCCATTGTTGCTTCACAGTGTGTAGAAGGAGCTCAAAACGGAGGTACTGCGCTCCAGGGAACATCAACAATGCACAGTCCGTCGCCCGTCCATGTGCCAGTGAAGTCTCTTTGACAAATTCGAACCGTCAGTAAGCCATTGTGTACACAGGTACCAAATCCAAGTCTGTGATTGCGCTGAACTCTCTCTTGGATCGGACGAAGAGGAGGAGCTTTACCCATGAGTTGTTGTAACGCTTAAAAGTATACACGCCTACTGTACGCAGATGTATTAGTGACCTCTTCATCCGAACGTCCATGCGCTCGCAAGTAGTCTTGTGAAGCCACCCGCAAACCATAGGATGTCTCGCCCATATCGTCAGCAAATGGGCAAGATGAAAGACCAAGTCGTACAATGGGAACTGCAGGTTCGCCATTGCCTGCAACTGGTGCTACCAAGGCCGATGCGGGTGCATGGGCACCACCAACATGACCTCGTACCTCTCTGCCTGCTCCAGAAATCTGAGGACGCGAGGGATGAGCCGCCATGGTGGATTGCAATACTGCGGACATATCTTGTGTGGACGATGTATGAACAGGTCCACTCCCCTTGCACCTGGTTGAGGGCAATCTGAAATGTATCTTGGACATTGCGCATTCGCCCCAATTGCCATCCAGTCTTTTGCCGTACCTATCAACGAAAATCTCCCCCATTGTATTGCCATGGTGCGTGGGTCCTTAGATGCCTCCGTCAGCGTGACGTTTTGTCTGCCTCAAATATCCGCTGGGTTCTCCTTGCTGGGCACGTGATGAGGCACAATGTGTACCTTCAGCCGTTGACAAAAGTCCGAAAGGTTGCGCGTGAGACTGTTTAGATGCCTCACCTTGCCACGCCACTTTCATAAATAATGGAAGAACACCATGTTGCCCAAGGGTAGATGAACCTCCGTGTCCTGGAGCAGATACGCCTGGATTGCATAAGTCCCCGCTCACAATTTGTTCCCGTTGATATGCCCTTCGGTTGTCGTCAACCACCCGTTTGTGGCTATTTGTTCGTGCATTGTTGCTCCCCAACCGAAGTCCGATGCGTCTGTCCACAGATGTGTATGCGGTAGATCAACGGTGAACGGCCTTCCTTTCCAGATCTGCAACTGTTCCAGAACCAGCTCCAGTTGAATGGTGACCGCCTCTGGTAGCTCGGCCGTGGCCTCCCGACCTTTTCGACTGAGACCCGCCACATGTATGGCTAGTGTGTCCGTGATAAATGGAATCTGTGGTGCCGCGAAAAGCAACGACCTTAGACGCCCCAATATTGTGAAACAGCGCCTGCAAGTTGGAAGATCGGCGTGTAGCAGAGGATTCAAGTCCTTTATCAGTCATTGCATCTTTGCCGGTGATATCATCACCCTTGCTTTTGCCAGATCCAGCCGGAAACCGAGAAATATGGCAGACCTCGCTGGTGTTAGCACAGACTTTGCGATGTTTACTTGGATTCCCAGCCTGAAAAGCAAATCAACAAGGATCTGGGTATGCATTCTGCATATATCCGCTGATTGTGCGATCACTAAGAAGTCATCGACATATCCGCACACCAAGGCTCCATGAGCTCTTACACGATAGATGATGGGAAGCATCATTCGTTGCCATTCCCGGGGTTCCACATTTAGACCAAAAGGAAGCCATTCCACTTGTATAGCTGCCCGTCAAATGTAAAAACCAGCCACGCCGCGTCCCGCGCTGAAACCGTCCTGTGAAAATACCCATAGTAACCTTACACGCAAAATAATCGGTCCCCAAATGAGGCAAAATCTCCCGTACACCTCGTAATGTGAAGTATGTGACACTTATGAACCGATTGACTGGTCTCGAGTTTGTGCAGGGCCGATTGGCGCCTTGCGGGTTGTCGGGATCTGGCTTCTTCTCCACAAGAAAAATTGAACACACACACTCTGCTTCTGCAGGTGCAATGTCAGACACGTGACCAGCCAGAACCAACTTCTCTACTTCTGAACGAAGAACAGGAACGTCGTCTGAACATGACCTGCCATATGGGGAGAGTGTGAAAGGTTGGTAATCGTCTGTTGGATTGTCGAGATCAAAGCCCGGTACCCAAACAAACCTCAGGCCATGTCCCACGAGGTTCGTGGCATAAAAATCACCCACTTCGGCCCACTTGTGTGCGGCTCCTTGTACTCGCTGATAGGGAGGCGTACGTACGTTTAGCGCACGCACTTTGACTCCCATATCAAGCGCTTCTGTCACAGTGCTCATTTGTCATTTGCGCGATCTGTGCAAACAGCTTTCTCGTGTGGACGCCCTTTGCCTTTCCCTTTTCCTTTATCTTTCTCAGGTTGACGATACGAGCTCTCGAGTGAACTCCGTTGGTTGTACAATGACATCGTTGATCGGTTGCATAATCTGTGCTGCAAGGAATCTTTACATGTTTTTTAACAGCTTCAACTCAGTTTCTGCGAGGAGTTGTTTATTCCCCAGTTTTTCAGCGTCTAATCTACGATCAATGGCCACACGCCTGGAATGTCCTATTGACCACGGGAGGGTTCCGAGGGACGCAATCACATGGTGTAACCACTCTACTGGATCATTCAAAAGGGTTCTTTGTTCATCCTCGGAAGGTAATTGGAACATCGTAAGTAAGTGCAAGCACTAAGTGCGTACGTATGCCATGCTTTCTCCGCGTCTTGCTCGCGCCAAAACGGTGCATTGTAAACTTGCTTGCGACGAATTCCATTGAAAAAGGGAACGTTCGTCATTATTTTTCTCCTCTTTGCAGGATCCGCGAACTGCAACGCCTCATCAAGGTGACGCTTGACGATCGAGGGTGTTGCCTCGCAACGCTCTTGCCATACGAAAGAATGCTCGGGCAGTCCCGGGGCTCTTTAATACGTCGCCCAAAGACTGTGAATTCATGTACACATCCTCCTTCGCGGAAGCCAAGACTGGCTTTGCCAGCTTGCCCGCATGGACCAGCGACTGCGCGTTGTGGACTAACGGAATCAACTCCTTTTGAGTGCACATGGCTTTCCTGCCCATCAGTGTTGCAAAGCCCTTTGCCGCTTGCCTGTCAGATAAACTTGTGACCGCCAGATGATGCAGAGTTTCAAGTAAAGACTCCAGGTTCGTCGAAGTGGACAGTGATTTTGGTAAACCCATAATAAATTGCACTACTTCAGTAGGTTGCATTTTTCGGTGAAATCAATGAATTCTTTTCGAAGAAAAATTAGTTGAAAGACTGAAACAGGTGGAGCAACCGGTTTTCGAGCATGGAAGGCAGTTATACCCATTTAATGCATGTTTACAGCGATTTGATTTATTTTTGAAATGCACGTTGAATGGTGTTTCTGGCGCCAGGCAACAGCGACTTGGTAGTTTAGTTGTAATGCATAAGGATGACATTTGGTTGAGATGGGTTCCAACCCCATTATGAGGAAAAAATTGAGTCGTACTTTAGGAACCCTATAGACCCTATTTTCAGGTTGCTGAACTCCTTTTTGAGGTTTACATGGCGATTTGAAATATAGAAACACCGTGTAAATGCATTTCAAAACATAAGGGACGAGTGTACAAAAAGCAGTAGGTACACTAGTTGAGGAACCAGTTGCAAGAGGAGTGCTCAGTATGGGGATTGTGCTGTACCGGAGTCGAGCCTCCTCCAACGCGTAGGCCTCAACCGACCCCTAACATACCTGCTCCGGGCAATCAACCAAGACGTACACCAGGTGCGCACAAGCATGTGTAAAACCTTCGCCGCAGCCACGGTGGAAGTCAAACACCACCTCTGAACCACCAGACCTACACGAGACCATACATGCCCGCCACCGGCAGCAAACACGACCTCTAACACATCTCATGCGAACCCCATCCAACATGCCCTGCCTCTTCCTTCCCACCATCAACCTAGTGGCCCACACTCGCCCAGCGCGCACGCCCCAGGCCCTGCGAGAAGTATCCCCCCCAAACCGGAAAACCCATAAATGGCCGCCACTGACAGCCCCAGGACGCGTGATGTGCTGCGACCACCCACTACAAAGAGCCCCACGCCCTACGACACACCCACCCCTGCCAGGGGCCCACACACGCCAACCACATCCAGGCCCGTAACCCTAGGCCGGTCCCCCCTGGCACCTGAATGCAGCCCAGGTGAACCTTTCCCCCCGTGAACACTGACGTGCATACCCTCGCAAATTGCAGGAGCCCAGCCAAGCTCAACCCACTCGGCGTAAACCGCAGCCCTATGCCTCCCCCGCACGCCGCTGCCAGCCACATCGGCTCCCAAGACCATGGAATTGCGACCAGGCCCAACCACCCGCCCTGAGCCCGCAGCCCGGGGAGATCGCAGCAATCCGCCCAGCGGTGGCCGCGGTGGAGGCCGCCGCAACACGCAAAGCCGCCCCAGCCCACATGAGGGCACAACCTGCATCCCCCAGGACCACCAGCTCTTCCTCCTCCTCATCCTCGTCTTCATCCTCCCCCGCCTCCTCGCCTCTCCCAGCAGCCCTCATCCACAACGCCAGGGCAAAAGTCAAAGCCGAAGCGGCAGAGCAGGCTGCCTGCGGCCCCCCTACCACCACGTGTGCGGTCCCAGCACCCCAGCAGCAAGCTACAATTCCCACCCGCCCGGAGCTGGTCCCCCCGGACCTCCAGGAGGATGTCCTCTTCCACCTCGAGCTGGTCCCCAAAACCAAGCGGGACTCCAAGCCGAAGCCCGAGCCCCGGGGCCAGTAACGGCACCAACCCCACCACCACCGGCAGCACGATCATCACCACCACAGGCAACGGCAGCGACAACGGCCAGGACGGGGCGGCAGCAGCAGTAACAGAAACACCCCCGCCACCAGAGCCACACGCCCACCACATCCCGCGCACCCCTACCCCCCGCACGAACCGCAATTACGGAAACGTCCACGCGACAGTTCCCCATCCAAATGCTCATCCACATCCCCATCTCCAAGCGCCCAGCCATCCGGCCCCCACAAACCACCACTGCCGGCCACACAGACCCGGTGACATGGGAGCGCTCAACCGCGGTCTCCGTCAACCTCAACCCTGGACCCGCCCAAATTTTCCACCAACACCTGCAACCCCAAGGGCTGCAAAGGATGCCAGGGGATATTATTCCATGGGGCGCCAAGGGATCTTTGGGGCATACCCGCAGCACTACCACCACCACCACCCCCAACACCACCACCACCACCAGCACCACCACCACCACCTGCCACACCACCACCAAAGCCCCTAGACCACCATCACCACCACCACCACCACCCACCGACCCAAACACCACCACCACCACCAACCCGACCACCACCACTACCGGCCGCCACCATACCCCACCGGCCCACAACCCATGCACGGGCAACACCACGACCAAGGATGGCCGCAACAGCCACCGGGCGCCAAACCCCACTACCCGGCCTACCACCAAGAGCTACCCTCCCCCCTACCAGGAATAGTATCCGCACAGCCATCACGCCGAGCCCAGAGGAGGTCAGCCCCCCAAAGGCAACCCGCACCCGGCACAGGCCCGTCGGGTACCACTGGACCAGTACCACCTGCCACCCCCACCTACGCACCCACCCCACCCAGCACAACGTCTCTACACAGCAGATCCACACAGGGCAGAAGGCCTTTGCCCTCCTCCCCCCTACCCGGCAGAAACTCACGATGCCCCCCTGGCATCGCCATCGCCCCCTGAATGGCCCGCCACGGCCCGCGAGGAAGTCCACTCCCGAAAACGGCGCCGCTCCCCTTCACGCCCGAAGGACACTCCCGCCCCCGCCTCTGCCGCTCCCCACAGCGCCAGCGCACGTCCCCCACCGCCAGGCCCTGATCTCACCGCTCTCGCTCCTCGAGGCACCGCTGTACCTCCCGAAGGCCCAGCTCCTGCGACCCCCGCTCCGCGGGACACCACCACGCAGGCCACGGCCGCCCCATGTCAAAGTCCCCCTGCCCACACAAAGGGCACCCCCGGCCTTGTGTTTCCTGCTCTCTACACCAACGACACGCGTGCCCCGCCCCCGGCCCTCGCCGCCGCCGCTCCGGGGGCCGAAGCTCAAAGCACCCCCCCTACTTTTCACCTGGCGATCTGCCCCCGCCCTACGGGAGCTCTGTTGTCGGGTGAGGTGGGCAGGGGGAGCTAGCAGGCGTGACGGACACCTCTGACCCCACACCGTGGAGGAGCTCCTCACCCACAACCCCTGCGACCCCGACAACACCGCCCTAGAGGCCGCCATGCCGCAGAGCTTGTGGGGGACGCTCCTGTGGGACGTGGCTCAGGGCCATGCCCTCCACTTCGGACCCGTAACCCTCCGCCGGTGGCTCCAAACCACCCACCCCCAAGCATGGGCCATCGGGGAGCCCCAGGCCTCACCACCACCCCACACCAGGGCATGGGAAAAGGAGAGGGCAGAGGGAAGGCCCAGCGCAAAGGGGCAAGGAAAGGCGCAAGGTGAGGGGAGTACACCCACGGAAGAAGGGGCACAGCGACCACCACAAGAGTGAGGAACCACCACAACAACACGAGAAGCACCAACAGCGGGAGGGGGAAAGGGAAGTCGCCACAACGCTGGGGATGGGGCACGGCACAAGGAGGGAACGGAGGCAAAAACCAACAGAAGGGGGCTGCGCCAAACCAGCGGGACCAACATCGCACCACCCCTGCGGACCGACTCAGCGCTGGCCACCCCACAACGCAAAAACCAACCACGCTGCCACCTGTTGGTGCAGCACACCCGAGAGAGCAAGGATTCCCGCGGGACGCCATCACACTAGGGCAAAGACCCCCAAGAAGAGCAACTCCAAGGACACACACCCGCCATGTCGGGCCCGCGGGGCCACCCAGACCAGGCACGACACATGCCGCATCCAGCACACCGAGTCACACCCACCAACCACCAGCCCCCGCACAGGGTGCAAGGGGTGCACCCCCGAATGAAGACACCAGGACTGGCGCACCGCCAGAATCAAAACCACTGCAACCCAACCACCAGGCGAGGACGTCGACTGCCCTCCACTGAAGGAGCCACCACACAGACACAGTGGCACTAACACCAGGAGAGGCAAGGGGAAAGGGCCACAACACCGGGGACCGGGAACAACACGGGGGCAGGAAGAAGGACGAAGACCCACGAGAGGGGAACAAGCAAAGCCGAGGGGGCCAGCACGACCCCACCCCGCGTGGGCCCGCCACACTTCAAAGCAAAAAGACCCCCCAGAGGGCACGGGACACCACCACACCAAGGCACAGGCCCCAAGCGAGGGTAACCCCACAGACACACGCCCGCCGTGCCAGGCGAGCCAGCCCACCCAGACCAGACAGAACAGTGGCCAAGCGAGCAACATCCAACACATCAAATCACACTCGGCCGCCGCCAGCCAACCGGATAACCCCAGCCTGCAAAGAGCCCCCCCGTGAGGCCCCCACAGCCAAGCTGACATCCTGACCCTCTCGGCCACCACCGCAGGCCGGAGGAGAGAGTACAGAACGTACTAACACACGGAAAGCTAAACGACAGCCCAACCCGATCGAACGGCGTGTCAGCCCGATAGTGGAGGAAAAAGAGCCCCCGGTACGAAATACCGCAACAGAGCAGCCCGCGACACACTAAATGTCAGCTCAAGCCTGCAAACCACATAACACAAGCCAAGAGGCGGCGTCCACGACACTTTCGACGGCGCAAACCCCCCCCCAACCCCCCCCCCCACGCAAGGGCACCAGAAGGCCAGCAGAACCAGACACAACCCCCTCCCCGCACGCCCACAATGGCCCCCCCATACCAACCGCCGCGGCCAAAGGATCCTTAAACCCGCCAAACAGCAACACGCGGCACGGGGGCGGGGGGAGGCCCGGGCAACCGGACCCAAGAGACGCACCCCAGCCGCCCCTCCCGACCGCTGCCTGACACCGCGCGCGCCAAAGAACCAGCTGGTGAAACCGCCCAGCTGAAAGAGCCAGAACCTAACCCGCACCCAGCAGGAGGGACCGCCAGCCCAGGCGTGTACATAAACCACAACGCGCACAGAGCCGTGGCACGGGCGATGGCCCCACACAATACAGCGACACACCACAGCACGGTCAGCAGTCCAGTTGGTCACGCCGTTCGCTGACCAGTGCATGCACAAGCAAACCGAGGGCAGAGTGAGGACGAAGCAAACCCCAAACCCCACACCGAAAAAGAAAGGAGGGGGACCCCCCAATGAATGAGCAGGAAACTGCCGGACCAGGCCATAGCGGCGGCCCTCCCCACCCCACTAGGACAAACCAAGCCACCGAGAGAGGCGGGGGACAGCAAAAGTGACAGCCACAAACCCCAAAAGGCGAACAAACACCTGACTTACGTTGGGAAACCCCCGGCCAGGCGGGACCACGGACAGCACCCATAGGGCTCACCGCTAAGAAACCGGTAGACAACCCACCCGGGGCCGGCAACAAGCTGCAGCCAGCGAACGCGGACCACAGCGGCAACCAAGCCACCACCTGGCCCAACAAAAGACCCCCCGAGACAGGTCGGCACCGGCCCCCCACCAGGGAAGGGGCAAACCACCAACCACGGGGCCGTGGACACAGCAGCGGCCGCTGGCAAGGGAACAGAGCCACACAACCGACACCGACGTAAGACCGGGGCAAAACAAAAAAAAGCGGATAAGGGGGGGGGGCGGCAGCGACGAGGACCACGGCCAGGAGGGACAAGATGCCAGCCACCCCACAACAGCAGACGACAAGCCGCAACCAACCATGGTAAGGAGCACCACCACGAGGGACCCCACCGGAACAGGCAAAGAGACCACCCAGCACAGCCACCAGCGGACCGCAACAAGAAAGAACCGGAAGCCAGACCCATAGGACCCCCTCCCCCCACACCAGCGACAGGTCCCAACCAGGAGGGGTGGGAGGCAACACCCACAAAGCCCACCACCAATCGGGGCAAACAACCGCACGGACCACAGCCTACGCCAGGCGGCACCCAAAGAAGGCGGAGAGTAACACCCACCAGGACTCTCCGCCAGGACCTGCGAGGGACCACCCACCCCACACAGGGCAGCAACAAACCCCACTCAGGAAGGGCAGGAAACACCAACTGACAGACCCCACCCAACCACCAAAGGCGAACTTTGGGAGAAACCCATACAGGACCACACGCAACAAACCCAAGCCAGGAACTGCAGGGTACAACGGAGACCCATAACAAAACACACATGCCACAAACCTAGCCAACAATGTTGAGGTCACGTCCAAACCAATACTAAGACACGGACCATAAGCCCCAGCCAAGAATGGCGGGTCTCAGGCGTAGCCCATACCTGAGCACACGCACCGACGACCCGGAAACCCGTACCCACCGCACACACCACAAAACGAAACCAGGAAAGGCGAAATAAAGGCAAAACCTGTACGCAAGCGCACAAACCGCAAGCCCCAGCCAGGAATGGTGAAGAGAGGGCAAAAGCCCAAACCGGAGCAGGCACAGCGCCGACCCTAACCAGGAAAGATGAGAAAACGGCAAAGCCTAAACCAAAACACGCATGCCTCACAACAGTACAAAACCGAGTGTCCATGGCCCAGGCACTGAGGCAGCCCGTGCCATGCAGGTGACCCGCAAAAACGAGTAACAAAAAATGTATTTCCATGCCTGGGGCTAAGCTTTAGTTGTCTTAGACATGCCTAGTGGCATGCTACATTTTTTTCTTAGTATTGGCCTAACCAAAGAGGGGTGACAAAGCATTTTGACCTAGAAAAACAAGCACTAGACTTGGGATGTTGTGTTCTCCCCTGACCCCCCAACTAATTGAACATAAACACCATTTTGTGCACTGACTGAGGCGCTGACATTGGTTCAGAGCCCATACAGGATTCTAGATTTTCCCATGAATGCTCAGCGATCCCAGTGGTCTGCACCCTAGGGGGCTGGGGTACCCTTTTTGAGAGGCTTTGAGTTCAACACTCTGTTGGCCTGGCTAAGTAGGAAGTTCCCATGTCACATTGCAGTGACCTCGGCGCCACAAGCCATGCCACCTCAGCACCTATGGGACCCAAAACGAAGAGTGCACATCTCATGATGGCACTATAAAAGAGCGAGTGCCCATGTGGGCAGTTTTCCCAGGATTGTAGGACATTTTCCAACTATCTTTTCGAAATCTGTACTTCTTGTGAGTTCCTTTGTGTAGATACATTGTCTATCTTTTCTTCGTTGAAGAGAGCCCTTCATGTTGGGGATTTGATCCTGAATGTTCTCTTATTGTACTGTAGGTACTTGGCAGCTTGGGTCCATCATTTCATTTTACAAAAACATTGACATTTGGAAAACCTGAGCTACATCAAGAAGCAGCAGAAGCAAGCATGGGCACAAAACAAAACAATATCATTAAGAGCATCAACACAACTTTCTGGTAGCCGACATTTGCAGTCTTTGCGTACCCGCAACCCCATGCAGTACAAGCAGTACGCCGACACTGACTACACTCTTGAAGGGCGCAAGAATACAACATGGACACCAAAGACACTGCCGACAAGTCAGCGCCCTCAGCGGCACCAGCAAAGCCGGCACCAAAGCCCAGACCGAGTGAACCTGAAGCTGAGGAGCCTGTACCTTCAGTGCCTTTAAGGGGGTTGAGGATGAATCCCTTGAGGGTCTGGCAGCTGCCTTCAGCGGACTATCCGTTGGAAACTCTGAAAGCAAGGCAAAGGAGAAGGAAGCAGTTGACATGGGAGCCAAAGAGGAAGACCCTGGAGGTGAAGACCATCTATCTGATGAGGTACCATTCGGTGACAAACCTTCTGAGAGCGCACCAAGCGCCTCTGAACACCCTGCAGCATCCTCTCCAACTGTCACTACACACCCAGCCACACACCCAGCAACATCCTCACGCACAACCACTCCACCTAGGACTGAGCATCTAGGGTTTACTGGTATGCCTTACTCCACGTATGGTGTGGACCCAGTCACAACTGCGCCCCTTCTGGCGGTTGCAGTCAGTGAATCGGTGGCATCCAGCTCCATCCACGTCGGTATCCATGAGCCTATGCCAGGCAGCTACGCTGAGGACCATCACAGGCCGCCTACTGGTGTGGGCCCAACCTTTAATCCTGGCTATGCAGCGCCAGAGCCTGGCTCTGCCATGCCAGCGCCTGGCTTCACCCCTCAGAGTGGGCTTCTGGGACCTGAGTCATGTTGGAGAAGGAGCAGAGGGCTCCCGAACATCCTCTAATAGGTTTCTGACGCGCTCGGAGATCAAGGAAGCTCTCTGTGGCGCTACTGGTGAACTGGTCGCCGACTTGACGCAGGCAATCAGCGAGACACTGAAGCCTCTGATACCACCCCATGAGTCACCTATGACCATCGGAGCTTCCCCACATCGACTGCAGGCCAACCACCTGGTGGCGGGACTGACTCACACCCTGGATTGCGTGAGAAGGTGACCTATGCCGACTTCTGCAGCCATACCAGGGATTTTCTTCGTACCGAGAACTGCCCAGCCGCCCTATAGCCATGTGGAGAATTCCGCCCGAGCTGAGCTGGATCAGTTGAAACTGACATCCCTAAGGGCTATCGTCAATGTGGAGCCCTATGGCTCCAGTGACCTGGGCCGTGATCCTGCGGATGACAAACCGCCATGTCTAACATCAGCTTAACTCTCTGAGGACGATGATCCTGAGGACCCCGAGAACCGGAGTGACAAAATGAAGAAAAAAAAGAGGAAGGGCAGGTGCCACGACAGGCGGCGCTCCAAGGAGGCAAATGCTATCACCACCTTAAAGATGTTGGTGAATGTGCCTGAGTTCACTGGGAAGGACCTCAGCGAGTTCGCGGAGAGCTTTCGTCGGTTCCTGTGGATGACCGGCCACACCCACGCCAGTTGGCGGGTGAAGTGTGACCTACTCTTGCAATGTTGCAAGACCACGTACCTGAAGAAGCAAGTGAAGCAGATTGTGCATATGTCTGCCACGTTCGCCGATGTGTTGGTTGCCCTTGAGAGGCAGCTCCCCTCCTACGAAACCGTCCTATCCGTCTGGACTGAGATCCAGAGACTGGCAATGTTGCCCAAAAACCCAAAGGCTGCGCGCATCTCTGAACTACTGGCCCACTTGGACAATTGGGTAGCGCGACTGACGCCCGGATCAACAAGCTGCTTTTCTGGTTGGTGGCCAAGATCCCACGAGACATTTGGAATGAGTGTCGGGCCACGGCGGGGCGCAAGGCAAGAGCCCTCATCTACGAGGACTTGGCTGTACTTCTATTGGAGTTCGCGCTGGAGAAGGAGAGTGACCAGCATCTCAACGCCTGCCGTCCCGGAGGAGACAATTCTGGGAACCATGGCCGTGGGTATCAAGGACCTCGACCTGGACAAGGGACTACCCCTAAGAATGCTCGCTACATGAGCAACGTGCAACACCTCTTCTGGTGTGACGCCAGAGACGAGCAGGGAAGCCTCGTGCATGCCCAGGACTGCGATCAGCATGAGTGCTCCGTGGTCAAAAGGAAGAAGCAGGAGACGAACACCGGTGGGAAGGGTAGAATGCCTGACCACTACAGGTGCACCATCACCTGTGCCTTCTGTGGCGAGCGCAAGCACTACGAGGATGAGTGCTACCACAAGCAGCGCTTGTCAGTCAAGCTGAAGAGCGAGGACGGGAGTGGCGGTGGAAGCAGCTAGAGGCAAGAGCAATGGCAAAAAAGGCAAGGGGATGTCACAAGGCCGAGGCAAAGGCCAAGGTCCAGCGCAAGGCAAAGATGGAGGACGCGGAGGCCCTGACAGGAAGAACCAGGACAAGAACAAGGACAGGAACCAGGACTGGTCCGGGGGAAACCCCAGCCCTACACCAAGGGGGTACCCTGAGCCCTCTGGTGGGCAGCAAAACCCGGGGCCTACGATTCATTGACAGACGCAAGCTCAACGAGAACAAGGAACTAAGCGTGCCAACAAAGATGGGGACGAGTCTAACGCCTGTAAAAGTTCCCACTTCATGCGGATGGCGCGAACACTGCGCAAGAAGGGGTTTGACGTGACCTGTCCCGCCGAGTTCTGACAGGGACGCACTGGGGGATCAACGGACTTGGTGTTTTGGGTACGTATCTGTCTTGGAAGACAAGAATACCTGGGGGTACTGGATACAGGGGCCACTATATCTATTTTGGCGAAGAACATTTTACCTCGTGCAGACGTGAAGAACATCATGCCTACCGCTGCCATATGGATGGTCCACGGGCACGTGGTGCACAGCTGTGGGGCTTGTGAAGTTGATGTGCCTATGGGCTCCAAGAGTATTGCCCTTCGTTTCTACGTGATGGATGCCGAAGGCTTCGGCTTTGTATTAGGAACCGACTTCTTCGTCGGGCACGCCCAGATACTCTCCATCATGCTACAAGCGCCCTACGTCCTCCATGTGGACCATGGTGACGGCCGGGAATCTGTATCGGTGGAGCAGTCTGACCACACGTCGATCTACCTGACGGTATGCAAGAAGGAGCCCTCTACCATGATGGTTGCCTCCAAGTCAGAGGACTATCAGCTCCTTGGAGGTGTCCTGCACCATGGTCTGAAGGAGTTCTGATACTCCAGGGAAGACCTTAACGTGGAGTTGTTCGCCAGTGACAAGCAGCACATCCTGGACCTCTACTGCAGCAAGAGCCAAAATTGCTGTTACAAATTTTACTGGCCCTGTTTCGGGATGGCCTACGAGAACCCCAGGGTCAGTGAACTGGGGAACAGTCTTGACCAAGGGGGGCTTGGAACGTTCTCGTATGGTCCTGTGTTCCCCCGATTGGGGTCCCCATGGGGGAAATGAGTACTCGCGTACTCTATCGGAGAAGCTCACGCTCACCCCCCTTCAGCTCACCGACGACGCCATCTACGTGCCCCGCGGTCGTAAGACGCCTATTGCGCAACCAGGATTGGGGAGCGTGCTAAGCGTCGTGGACGGGGGCCAAGCCCCAGTACCGTGAGAGGATCTGTACCCTGCTATGGTCCAGTAAATTCAACGTGGGAGCAGCGGCTACACCCTGGATGTCCTGAGGAACCGAATCTGGCCTCCAGACGCTGTGGAAACTACTCCTGAGGGAGACGAGTACGTCGTGTCTGATGCTGTTGCCCCCAGCTCCCCCTGCCATGTACCTATTACTGATCTAGTCTCAGAGTGTCAGCTATCCGAGCTACTCAGCTCCGTACAGTCTGATGACGAAACCCAGCATGACCCCTCCTTTGTGCAGACGTGTGTGGAGGAAGTGGTAAACGCCGAGTACGCTACCCCACAGAAACAACCACTCTCAATGAGGGGAGGAGCCTGTGGACGAACTGTTGGACCCAGGTCTTTTTTGAGTTTTGAGGTTTGACGTTTTGGGTAGGAGGCGCTCTTCATCCCCGGGGGGCCACCTGGTCGGGCCAGGTGACATCCTTCCCACCGGGACCTGGTGGGGGGCCCTTGATGACACCTGGTGGTGGAGTCCCCCGGGGTCAGGGGGCTCGAAGCCCTGTCCCTCCGCAGCTTCCCCATTTTGCCACTCCCTGGTCAATGCGTCACTTAGCAACCTTGGTTGCAGGCGCTTACCCAATACGCCGCCAACCTGATGCATGGTCGCCCGGGCTGCCGGCGCCGCCGGGCCCATGCTACTGGCTTGTCGCCAGAGGGACCTCCATGGGCTGGCGCGGAGGCTGCCTAGCCGCGGGGTTGGTGCCTAGCACTGTGTGCTACTACTGCCTTGGCGGGTGCAGTGCCCTGGTCGTGTGTGCGCGGCGCGCGGGGCAGGTCTCAGGGGTTGGCGCCGGTGCCGGTTCTCGCCTCTCCCTTCCCTCGCGTCCCTCGAGGTGCATGTTGTGGGGTGTCCCGTCTGGGTGTCCCTTCCCTTCACCTGCCGGTATGCCATTCGGTCCAGTTGCCCTTCGGGTCTGCGCCGCATGTCTGTTGCGTGTGTGTGCGCTCCTGCTCCCGTTGCGTACACACCTCTTCCCCCCCCCAGGTCGTTACGGCGCGCGCACTACGCGCGGTTCTGGTGCAGGGCGCCGGTAGGGCTGTTCCAGGCGGTTTGTGCCCATTCGTGTTTTCTACCCCGGTCCCGTGCTCCGCCTATTTAGCTCTGGAGGGGGTGGCCCGGTTCCTTCGTACCCTTGCCTAACTTGGGGTCGCTAGCCCCCCTGCGGGCGGGCCTGCCCTTCGGAGCTGGCTTTGCGCGCTTTGGGGGCGGCACAAGGGCGCCCTGTGGAGGGCGCCTCTTGCCTGTGTGTGGGGCGTCTGGGGGTGGGCGCTCTACCACATCCGACCGCTCGTCCTTCGGGCCTGCAGCCGGGGCCTGATACCCACTGGCTGTGGGTGCGGGGGCTGTGGACGTGGGAACCCGTCAACAACTCCAAAACACGCCCTGTTGCGAGCTTGCTTTGCGCGCTGTGGGGGCGGCACCAGGGCGCCCGGGGGGGGGGGGCGCCTCTTGCCTGGGTGTTGAGCACCCATGGTTGGGCACTCTTCTACGCCCTACCACCCGTCCTCGGGAGCGTGGGGCCGCGGCCTGCCACCCACTGGCGGTGGCTGAGAAGAGTGTGGGCCCAGGGGCTGTCAACAACCCCACAGCGCGCGCTCTTACGAGCTGGCTTTGCGCGCTTTGGGGGCGGCACAAGGGCACCTGGGGGGGGGCACCTCTTGCCTGGGTGTGGGGCGTCCGGGGTTGAGCGCTCTCCCACGCCTGACTGCCTATCCTTGGGGCGTGCGACCAGTTCCGCTACCCACTGGCTGTCGCTGCGGAGGGTGTGGGCTCAGGGACCTGTCAGGAACAACCCCACAGCGCGCACTCTTCCGAGCTGGCTTTGTGCGCTGTTGCGGCGGCGCGAGGGCGCCGGGGGGGGGGGCTCTTGCGTTGTTGTGGGGTGCCAGGAACTGGGCACTCTCGGATGCCCGACCGCCCGTTCTTGCCGCATACGGCGAGGGCCCTCTACCCACTGGCTTTTTCTTGGGGGGTGATGTGGGCGTGGGGACCCGTCACAAACCCAACAGCGCGCGCTCTTGCGAGCTGGCTTTGCACGTTGTGGGGGCGGCACGAGGGCGCCCGGGGGGGGGGGATGCCTCTTGCCTGGGTGTGGCGCGTCCGGGTTCGAGCGCTCTCGCACGCCAAACCGCCCGCTCTTGGGGCGAGCGGCCGAGGCCCGTCGTCCACTGGATTGGGATGCGGGGGATGTGGGTGTGGGGATCGGTCACAAACCCCACAGGGCGCGCTCTTGCGAGCTGGCTTTGCGCGCTGTGGAGGCGGCACAAGGGTGCCCCCCGGGGGGGCGTCCCTTGCCTGGGGGTCGGGCGTCTGCAGTTTGGCCCTCTCCAACGCCCAAACGCCGGTCCTTGGAACGTGTGGCCGGTGCCTGCTACCCACTGGCTGTGGGTGCGGGTGGTGTCGGCGTGGGGACCCTTCACCAATTCAAAGGCTCGCGCTCTTGCGAGCTGGCTTGGCGCGCTGTCAGGGCGCCCACGGAGGCGAGGCTGCTGCCTGGGTGTGGGACTTCCCACGCCCGACCGCCGGTCCTTGGGGCGTGCGGTCGGGGCCCACTATCCACTGGCTTATGGGTGCGGTGTGCGGGCGTGGCGACTCGGCTTGCCCTGGCAGCTTCTCCTGTGCCGAGGTTCGTCGTGTGTTGTGCGCACTTCCCAGGTTGGCGGCACCTGGTGGCCGTTGTTGCTTGGTACCTGTCCTTGTGCCGTGGTGGTGGCCGGCGGCGTGCTTCTCTAGCGTGCCTCGTGGTCCTGCGTTGGTGCGCCGCGCCTCGTCCGGTCTTCGCTCTTGGTGCTCCGGTCGGCTTTCTCATCGCCGTGGTGCCTTCTTCCACCCCAGGGGCTGTAGCCCCCGGCATTACTGGGCTGCTGCGTGGGGCAGGTGGAGGCCGGCCGGGAACCAGGCTCATCGTGCCTGCCGCTGGCCCCTGTCGAGACAGGGGCGCTGGGCTTGCTCCGCGTCGTACCCGCTCGGGGTCCCACGATGGGGTTATCCCTGGCGGGTCCCTCCGGCTTCCGTCTTCGGCTGCGTGCGCTGCGGTGAATTGGCGCTGTGTGGACCCGGTCACTGAAGCGTCTGGTTTCTTGTACCGTCCGTCTTACGACGGGGGACTCGGCCGGTGCACTGGGTTGTTTCGTGTGGACGCCGACACCTATTCTTTCGGGTCAGCGGACGCCACGCCCAGGTGCGGCGCGTGTGTGCCTGTGCGTGCTCTTCTTGGCCGGGTCCGGCAGGCCGGCCTCCCGGGCGCGTTTTGGTGCGCCTCACCTTTCCTTTGGCTGTTTTGTCTTTCTTCCTTGTTCGGCCCCCTCCGGGCTGGGGTTGCGCATGCTTGGGTTTTTCCCTTGTTTTTTTTGTGTTCCCCTTTTTCCCTTCTCCCTCTCCCCTCTCGCACCCCCGCTGTTTCCGGCATTTTGTGCTTTCCGGCCTTGGATGCCCTGGCCTTGGCGCCCTTCGTTTGCTCCTGCCTCCCCCCTTCTTTTTTGTTTTTTTTGTTTTTCTTTCCCCCTTTCCCTCTTGCGTTTCCCACCCTCTTGTGCTCCGCGCCCCTCCTGTTGCTGGCTGTGGTGTTCTCCTGTTTCCGGCCGCGGGTGTCCCGGGCCTTGGTGTTGCGCGGTTTCCCCCCGCCCCCCCGTTTTTTTTTCTTCTCCCCCCCTTCGTGTTCCGCTTTCCTCGGTGTGTTGGCGCGTGCTGTTGCCCGCCGCTGTGCTTTGTGCTGTGTGTGCCCTTGGCCATCGTGCTGTGCCACCCTTGCCCTCTCCCCTCTGTGAGGTGCTGCGCTGCTTGTGGTGGTCCGGTGCGCTCGTGTTGTGCTGTTCGTTTGGTCTGTGCCGTTTCTGGCACCCGCTGGTCTCTGGTTCGTAAGACGCCTATAGCAAAACGAGGATTGGGGAGCATGCTAAGCGTGGTGGACGGGAGCCTAGCCCCTGTACCCTGGGAGGATCTGTACCCTGCTATGGTCCAGGAAATTTAACGTGCGAGCAGCGGTTTCACCCTGGATGTCCTGAAAGACCGACTCTGGCCTCGGGGCGCCGTGGAAAGTACTCCTGGCGGAGATGAGTGCGTTGTCTCTGACGCTGTTGCCCCCAACTCCCCCTGCCATGTACCTATTCATGATGTAGTCTCAGAGTGTGGGCTATCCGAGCTACTCAGCTCTTTGCACTCTGATTACGAAACTCAGCATGACGCCTTCTTCGTGCAGACGTGTGGAGGAAGTGGAGAACGCCGAGTACGCTACCCTACAAAAACCACCACTCTCCATGAGAGGAGGAGCCCCTGGACGAAGGGTTGGACCCCCGATCCGGGCCGATCCAGGGTTGGACTCCAACAGGCTATTGGTGGCAAAGACGCTATGCTACGCTGAGCCTGCCCGCCGCTTCTGGCATTTGAAGCAAGGATCTATGGGAGATATCTCCGAAATGATGAAGGACATTGAACAGAAGATCACCACCTGGCAACGGGAGGTGGATCTAACGCTCATCAAGAGCGTATGGGGCGCCCAGGTGAGGACCCCTGAGGAAGATGGACTCTCAGAGGAATGTGTATGTGAACCCCCTTAGGCATGCCTATGTTGTCACCAGCCACCTGAGACTTTGTAACGGGACCTTCTATACGCCTATCAAGGGCTGACGGACACAACCAAGGACGCTGAGCCCGTTGAGGACCACCTCTCTGCTTCTATAAACCAAGGAGCAAGGAGCCTGCACTCTGACGAGGACTGAGATGACAAGATCAAGCTCTTGGACGTCGGAGTACAGAAGTTGATCAGGACTTACCTGGACGTGTTCGATGAACTACCCCCTGCCGCCTCCTGTGACAAGCTGGTACAGATGGACCTCAAGCTGAAGCCTGACTTTGTGTGTCACAAGATACGTCCGAGGCCCTACCAGGCTCCTAAAGAGCTGGCCG
The DNA here is from genome assembly GCA_964036045.1 of Eutreptiella sp. 'Long Island Sound 2002'. Classification (NCBI taxonomy): domain Eukaryota; phylum Euglenozoa; class Euglenophyceae; order Eutreptiales; family Eutreptiaceae; genus Eutreptiella; species Eutreptiella sp. 'Long Island Sound 2002'. The sequence goes on along the minus strand of OZ038378.1, from coordinate 44,401,600 downwards.
ATGAGATTGAGCGACAGATACAAAGGTGTATTGAGGCTGGCCTGGTTCTGAAGTATAAGGATGGGGACTACACGCAATACTGCAGTCACTGTTTCCCGGTGGCTAAACCTTGGTCTACAACCAAAGAGCTGGTTGTTCACTATGGAGAGCTGAACAAGAAAATGCTGAACCACTCGGGGTCTATTCCTAACTTGCAGTCAACCCGAGAGAAGATAGCCTCCTGCCGCTACAAGACGAAGATGGACAAGCAGAGTGGCTTCCGGCAAGTGGACCTTACGCCCACCGCCAGAGAACTACTAGCGTTCATCACCCCTGAGGGGAGGGTGTTTCAGTCGAAGGTCATGCCATGGCGCGTGGCCAACACACCCGTCCTTTTGTAAGGGCTGAAAAACAAGATCCTGTCCATCCTACGTCGGAGACCTGTGGTGCAAGAACTCATATCCCAAGGCGCCCAGATGGAAGCACACATCCATGATGTATGCCTGGGAACTAATACTCAGGAGGACCACCCAATCCTCTTCGGCGGGTTCTTTGCTGTCTGCAAGGAGAACCACACCAGACTCAAGCTGAAGAAGTGTGAGTTCATGCAGGAGACTATGCAGTACCTGGGGTTCAACATTGGCTATGGGTGGTGGACCCCTGCGGCCTCTAAGGCAAAGCCCCTGATGGATGCCAAGGTACAACACGAAGACCCCAAGAACGCACTCCATGATGTACGCTACTTTATTAGGGCTTGCATACTCTACCCCCGCCACATTAAGAATTTCACCTACACCAGCGCCATCTTGACGGACCTCATCAAGAAGGGTGCTACCTGGCGCTGGGGCCCTCAAGAGCAACAAGCCTTTGACGAGCTCAGGGACAAAGTGGCTAACGCTAAGTGCTTGGGCGTGCCTAGAGCATAAGGAGAAATCATCTTGCTGACTGACGCTAGCAATGTGGGCGGAGGTGGAACTTTCTTCCAATGGCAAGCACTAGAGAAGGAGGAGTTTTACTCGGCCATTTCCCAATGGAGGACTGATGGACTGAACCGAGACGGTACACCCAGGCACAGCCAACCTGACGACAAATGGGTTCTGGTTCCCGTTGGCCATTAGAACTGAAAATGGAACCAGGCTAGGGGTAACTACTCTACCCATGAGCAAGCACTGCTCGCGGGTATGCTGGTGCTCTGCTCTCTGTCCCAACTGTCGGGGAGCAACCCTGTGGTGTGGCTATGTGACCAAGAACCGGTCCGTACATTCCAAAAGGGGCCCCCACCTGAGAAGGCTAAGTTCAGACGGTGGTGCACCTACGTGAGCCAGCTACGGCTCTCAGTGCATCACATCCAGGGCGTCAACGACGAGTGTGCAGTTATATCAGCCGCAACAACTTTGACGACATGATTGGTGCCAGGTCTGAGCAGCTAGCCAAGGAGGCGTTTAGCCGTATGGATGTACAGCTGGACCTCAACATGACCATGATCAGACCTCTAGTGGTCATGTTGGGGCTGACTGTACCTTGAAGGTATACAAGAAGTGGTTCCAGTCTACATGGAGTGATGACCAACTACGAAACACCCTCCAGCCTATTCTGGACAAGTGCCCGTCTACATCCTGTAAACCTGGAGATATCAGGGACACAGGTCTTTATTCCACCCTTCCTATCCCATACTGTGCCAACAGTGTTCTCTATGTGGCGTACAGGGAGATGCCGAAGTTTGGCGGCTATGATTTCGCCCTAGTGGTGACCTGTGGGTTGACCAGGGTTTCCGAAAATGTTCCCATGCACGAAACACATCACCGGTGAGGAAACCATCAGGTTACTCCTGGAAGAGTGGTTCTGTGTCTATGGGGCAACCAAAGAAATTACCTGTAACGAGGATGTCCCAGTACGCTCCGACACTGGCTGGTACAGAAGAGTCCTGAGGTTCCTCAATGTCCAGGTGTCAACGGGGATTCCCTATACTCATACGAGCAACCCCATATGTGAGCAACAGATTCGAGTTGTCAAACAGAACGTCAGAATATGGTGCAAGACCGAGCGCACCAAAGACTTGGTGAGACTACTCCCCATCATATCCCTGATGCTGAACTCGCAAGAGAGTTCGGTGACTGGCTACTCGCCGGATAAACTATTCATGGGACGCCCGGCGCGGTTGCTACACGCTCCCTATCCTGAGGATTCCTACTCTACGGTGGGAAAATGGGTGAAGGAGCAACTGGGGAAGGTGGATTACGCCAAGGCTATGCTCCAGAGAGTGAAAGAGCAACAATGGAACAAGAAGAACAACCACCGAGTGCCTGCCTCCTATAAAGAGGGAGACTGGGTGCTGGTAAACCACAGTCGGCTGCCGGCCTGGCCCCGCTCCACCAGCGATGACCCCTACTTTGGTCCCTACAAAGCCCTGTCTGTGGATGGTCACCGCATTACTGTGCGGTGTTCTCCCCGACTAGGGGAGACCCTGGTGTGCGCAGCTCAACGGCTGAAACGCTACTACAACTCGTAGGACCTCTGTGGGGAAGATTGGGAACTGAACGACGAGGAGATCGCCGCTCTGGACCTACAGGGCGCTGCTAGGCCTATGGCAGTTGAAGGAGAGCTCCCTGACATGAATGCCGAGGAGATGGCTAAAGAAGGGTTCTACCTGGTGATGTTGGTTATCCGACACCGCTACCGCCAAGGGTGGCCTTTTCTTCATGCTCCCGGAAGGGTTTGGCGTGGAGGAAGCTACCTGGGAGCCCTTTTCTGCCTTTGTGCTTCCTGAGAGTTGCCTAAATTCTGTCCTGGTGGACTACGTTTCCCAGAACAGCCGAGGAGAGTTGCTGAGGCTCGCTGAAACGCTTGCCTCGCAGAAGAAGCCTAGGGACTGAACCCTTCTTATATCTGCCTATGTTTGTGTGAGTGTGCTGAGCCTGAGGACCTATGAGCAAGCTGCAGTCAGCACTCATGCTAAACCCCGCGGATGTCTTTACACGGTGCAACGGGGTACGCCCCACGTCTCTCCGCCCCTAGGTGCCAAGATTTCTGTGCTGCACCAAACTTCCTTGGGTGAATACCCAGCGCTAACATCAAGGTATCCGTTTTATCTTCCTACCTGCCTACCTCAGGGGAGGGGTGGCCAAAAGCTACAAGGCATGAAAACGCCTGTTTGCTAGGCGATAAAAACCTGGACTACCACTGCCACTGCCCACCAAACACCGTGATAAAGTTTCAGGAAACAGGCAGGACAGTGACACACTCATTACAGGTCCTACACTCACTACAGTGGCACCAGCCTTCGAAGGGTGAGCGAACACAGCCCTGCTCTAGGCCTCACCCAGGGCTACCAGACCTACACTCACACACTACTTGGTGGCGTTCATGAACAGTACACAGGCCCTAGTTGCCCACGTCTGAGAATGCAAGAGAACACAGCGCTACTAAGCTGCTCTGGCCTCACAGGGACGTCACAACACATTTTCCTGCTCGGGCCTGGAGGAAGGTAGTGCTCTGTTTGCGTGCACAGCGTGTGAGGACTTTATCTTCACGCCATACAGCGCCTGGCGGAGGCAAGTTGGTGTGGTGTGATCTGCGCCCTGGTTAACTGGGCAGAAAAAATTGCTGCTGCACCAATCACCCTGTACGTTGCCCACCTGAGAACAGAGGGAAATGCAGGACAGCTTTCAGCGGAGGAACCTAACCTGCCTCGCCGTATTATACGGGTCTCCGACAGGAAAATAATACGCCGTCAGAAAGCTGCCCTATCAAGCAAGCAAGCTTCAGGAACTCCGGCCGTTCTCTTATAGAACGTAGGGCAGAGCCCCTGGGTAGACTAAAGAAGCATCATACGGAGCGCACTTCGCGCGGCCTATCCCTTAATGCGTCATATGCATGCACCGGTATGCACGAGTTTGGCAACCTCCTATTTTTAACACCCCAATCTCAATGGATCCATACGCATCTGTGCTCACAATCAGTGATTCAACCAGGGTGTGGCCCCTCTTGGGCTTACTCACCTTACCTACCTCTGGAGAAGGAGAGCAAGTGGGAGGATAAAATGAGAAACAAGCAAAGCAAAGCAAGTATGCACTCATGTGTATGTTCTAATCTGTGCAACAGCAAAAGGGAGGTTCGTTTGTAAGAGCAGATGTCACAGTTGTCCCGCATTGCACCGCAGGGCAGGACTGGCTGCCCCCCGTGACAACCACTCCCTGGCCGAAGGCCATTTGTTTTGCCCTAATCTGGCCTCTAATCACTTTGCAATCTGCTAATCACTCCCTCTAAGCCATGCTTTCGTTGCTACACGGCTTGACTACAGAGTGACAAGGCAATCAATGTGCATGCTGCATGCAAAAAAGTAGCAACCTGTATGTTTATACCTTTTTCTTTGAAGTCTTATTCAATTTTTGAATTCTTGATTTTTGCGTCTTGAATATTCCTGGCTGCCCCCCGTGACAACCACTCCCTGGCCGAAGGCCATTTGTTTTGCCCTAATCTCACCTCTAATCACTTTGCATTCTGCTAATCACTCCCTCTAAGCCATGCTTTCGTTGCTACACGGCTTGACTACGGAGTGACAAGGCAATCAATGTGCATGCTGCATGCAAAAAAAAAGCAACCTGTATGTTTATACCTTTTTCTCTGAACTCTTATTCAATTTTTGAATTCTTGATTTTTGCGCCTTGAATATTCCTATAAGCATGGGTAAAATCTCTACCTTTATTATTTAGTGTGTGTTTCGTCATTTCTTGATTAGGGCGTGACATACTGTTATAAACTTATTATTTTTTGCTTTTCGGGCCGTGAAGTAAGGAGCGCTGCTGCGCGCCGCTGTTCGTTACCTATGAATCAAGGAATTTAGAACTTGCTGTGAAGAACAAAAGAGACTTCAAAATGTGCATTCAATACACATTGATGTTTTGGACAGGTTTGTACCCTCAGAAAACGTCTAGGCCGTCATTTGACGGATTTTCGTGTATCATTGATCTTTGATCAGCAATCAGGCCCTCAACCCTTGCATTTCTTCTATTCACAAGTCTCTGAGTGGCTAAAGCAACGTAGCCCGTGTTCTGGCCAAACCACTGCCTCAAGGATAACTGTCCAGAATCCCAAGACCCCATTAAGGGGCAAACAATTTGAGGCCACCCCCTCGCCGTAAGGACAGGACAGGTACAGCCTGCAGGTACCACAGAGACCCATACAGCGTGCCGTGACCGTATCCTCCGTCCGGTGTTGTGTTTTGCCACTTAGATGGCAGGGATGAACCATTATATGACTTTGCATGCCCATTCTAACCCCCTATCAATCGACGACGGCCCCAGCGACGCACTGAGCGCAGTGGGGGCTGTGGAAAAGGAAGGTCCCTACCAGGACCGGCCCCTGCTGTGCCCCTTCCGCCGGTAACCCCTGCCGATTTGCTCCTGATCACCGATTGCATTTATCAAAATCCAGGGTTCCAAATCCAAAAATATAGAAAATAGAATACAATCCTCCTTCAACCCTGAACAGCAACCAGATCCCACAAATCCAGCAATAATCCAATCCACACTGCGGGCTTCCGTTCAGCACACCGGTTGTCCCACGGTGGCGGGCATGTACAATAATTGCACCAAAGAGGAAAGCCCTGAAATTGGCATATGAACACATATCAAGAAAAGTTGGGGAAAGATGGAAACGTACACAATCACAGCCATAGACCCCTCATTCTCTGGACTCAAGACCTTCCCCTTACTCACCAACATGATGCCCTGAACCCAGTCAAATAAGATGGCTAAATGCCATGTGTCAAAAGTCACTACACAAACCCCAAAAAATGTGTTCATTCCCAAGCCCATAAATCCTAGCCCAATGAGGGAGGTGGCGTGTCATGGCCTAGAGTGGCACTCAGGAACATGCCCTACCCTGACATAACCTTGGTTGGACTTGGAATCGATTGGGCTTGGAGAACTGCCCCATGATGTGGACCTCACAACATGGCAAAATCAGGCAAATCACACCATTATGCCCAAAAGTCAATTATATACTCAAAAATGCATTTGGCAAATATCCAAATTCTCCATGCATGTGTCAAACCGGAAAGTAAGATACAAGGGTGATATAGACCAAAGGTCCATGCCCAAGAATATTCCATCATTGGCTCCGAAACCTCTCCAGTTATGTACATGGCATGCTTCACAAGTCAGCTCATGAGTTTGAGACCTAGTTTTGTGAGGCCTCGTGTGCCAAGCCAACGTGACCACGTGATCCGGCATATGGTGAGCTGCAACACCAATGCATACGCCAACATATAAGCAACATACCATAGTTCACAGATCTCTAGGCACTTTACTGTTAACCGACCAGTTGAGCACAAAAAACACAAAAATGAGCATAAAATGAGGTCAAAAACATGAAAATATGTCCAAATATAAAGTTGTCATGATAGTATATCTCTCTGCTCACCCATGATATCCGCTCATGGTTCAATACACAAATGATTGGGACCATTTGCGAACAATTCCCCCACTTGGATCCTGAATCAGGCGCATGGAGATACCTTTGCCACTCGTATCTACATGCCCCATGAGAATGGGAGTGCACTCATGGATCTCCTTGCAAAACATACCATGAGCAATACATACGCGGTAGACTTAGTCTAGCGCTTTGAATTCCACAATTGGGACACGGGCAAGACCCTTGTCACGTGTGGCTCCCCATCTCTTCGGCCACACGAAGATATATAACATGGGCGTGAGCATATCGAAGCACATACCATGCATATAACATAACCCTCAAAACGTGGCTCCCACCATGGTATGTCATGCCCCTCCATGGACATAACTTCACGTTAAAAATACGTGGGAACCCAAATGAAAAGTATCTATGCAACCCCAACACTCATGCGGTACACTCGAAAGTCGCAATGAAATATTCGGTTGCACGGTCCAAGAGTTATATATCCCTTTCTACCCTCTTGACACTTATCCCTTGCTACACCGGGCATGTGTACACACCAAAGGCGTTTGATGCTTCCCAAATTAAATTGAGACTAAGGCGCTTGCAACCCAACCTTTCTTTTTCTCTTTCCTCACACTCGCGCGTAGATATGGCCCTTCAAAGTGGTCCCACGATTCACTTTTGTTTCCCTTATATCTCCAAGTCAAATGGGTGGCAAGTATAAGGGAAACCCGATTCGGACATAGGGAAAAGAGTATAACCACTCGAAGAAGACCAAATCAAGTGCGGCAATGTCGAATTCGAAAATCCGATTTCCACATCGCGAAAAATTCAGATTAAAATTTCGAGTGCATTTTTAGAAAATTGCGGAAGCAACGAACCTTTTACTGATGAAATCTGACCCTTCATCGGGGTTTCCGCCAAAATATCTGGAAATAACAGTTAACCAATCGGTTAACGCAAAATCGCGAGCCAACTGACGGTCGCCGATACATTGACCATCAGAACGAAAGGCTGAAAAATTACGGAAACATCATGATAATAAAACCCTGTTGATTCGTGATATTCTGATATATAAATCTCAGCTGGCGGCGCCTCGGTACTGAATATGGCCGCTCATAGCCGGAATGGCCAAACCTATCACACTATGAGTATGATATCAGCCGATGGCGGCTTGCCGGCTCATGGATACACACCCCAAGTGACCCCAAGACGCCCCCTTCTCAGAGCGTTGTTACCGCTCGGAAGTCACTGAAGAGAGGACGGGAGGACCCCAATGGGCTCCACACCCCCCCCCCCCATTGTCCCAAGGACACATGGAGGCCCCACACACGCCGTAGGCGTCCCCCATGCCCCAAGGGAGGGGTGAGGACACTGATAATCGGTACCCCACGCCATATCCGGTCTCCACTTGATCTACAATATGGACCAAGGGGATCAAAGATAGAAAAACGTCGTCGGTCGACCTAAATAAGTATACCACAGTGAAATATATACGTGGAGATCGAGTGAAGGGGGTATATGGCCAATCAAGGCCGAAACATCCCCGGATTGAACGCCCTCACTCATCTCCCAAGCACAAAAACAAACAGTAATGCCAAGGGGAATCCATTACGGTGCTACTGCAGCAACCAAATGGACCAACACGTCCTTGACATCCAAAGAAATATTCTTTTTCTTCAGGTAGTCCATCCAGACCGTGGTGTACCTCGGCACAAAACTGCTTGGAGGTTCCCACAAATCCCTGGATGCGGCGAATCCCTTCCAACGGACTTTATAAAGCCTTCCCCCAGGCGTCCCCGGGTCCGGCTTGTCCGCCAGGATCTTCTCAGCGGTGAAGTCTTCGTCCTCACCCTCGTCGTCCGAGTCCACATCGCCGGCCGTGAACTCGAAGGTGACGGGACGTCCGCTGGGGTCTGGTGCTCGGGGACGAAGCTGGGTATGGTCGCGGTCCAGGATCTTGTTGTCCCCCACACGAACCGCATACACATCCTGCCCGACCTTCCGCACGATTACACCCGGCAGATACCAAGATGCCTGCCGATGCCTGGACAGGACATCCTTATGGTGCCGCTCCACCCACACGGTGTCTTGGAGAGCATACTTCTGGACCTTTCCTTGCTTGAAGAACTTGGCCCTTTTGTCATGCTCGTCCTGAAGTGCCTTACACACCTGGGCCGACGTGTTGTCCGCCCCAGCCATCATGGCATACGCATCCCGGGCCACTTTGCCATGGTTCAACCACGGGGGAGTGCGTGACACTCGATCCCGTAGGAACAGGATGCGATGGGGCGACAGCCCAGTGGGTCCCAGAAGGTCGTGATACGCTTGGAGTACTCTCCACAGCGAATTATACCAATTCCGGCCCGGTTCGTCGATGTGCAGCTGGCGGAACTTGTCGAACATCTGCCGCCCGGCCACCTCAGCTCGGCCATTTGACCGGCCGTGGTACGCCACGGTCTTGGCGTGCCGAATACCCATGTGCTTGCACATCATCTTGAACCACGTCCCCACAAACTGGCTGCCCCGATCGCTGCAGATGACAGCCGGGACGTCAAAAATTGTCAGCCAATGCCTGATCATGGCATTAGCGACGGTCTTGGCCTGCAGCCCCACTCCATGCTTGTCCTTCTTGTCCTTCTTCTTGGACTTCTTGCCAGGGACCGCCACGATATACCCACTGTGCCTATCCACCGTGAGGATGACACAGTGGTAGGTCCCCTCCCACGGTGACCTCAGGCATGGCGAATACATCCATGGCCATGGACCGCATAGGGGCTTCCGGTATAGCCGTGTACACTGGGTTGCACGCTGTGGAGTGGTTGGGGCTCTTCGTGGCCCGACACACGGCACAGTCGCTGCAGTACCTATCCAGGATGGCGTAGTACCCCGGAGGGAACTTGAAACGCCACTCCAGGTCCTGCTGCATCTTGTCTCGGCCAGGGTGCATGAGCTGGGCGTTGTGCCAATGGTCAATGAGCTCCTCCACTCGGTTCTCGGGCACCAGTAGCTTGTCCTTGAGGAACAACTTGTCCCCATCCTCGGTCAAGCCCTCGGGCCATTCGTCGTCCGACGGAGCGCTCACGGCATTCCAGTACTTGCTCCAGTGCTCGGATGCCGCGTAGTCATCCGACCAGTCCTCTGTGAGCACTCACCTGACTAGCTCTACAGGGGCCACCATCCATTGCTCGAGGGTTTCCTCTCGAATAGCTTGGACGCGGGCACCCCGGAACTTGGCCAGGTCCGTACGGTTCGCCATCACCACGAAGCACTTGACCCCCTCTTGCTCCATGGCCTTCTCCATCTCGATGATGCGCTTGGCTTCCTCGGTTTCCTCGGCGTCCCCATGGCTGGATATGTCCATCCAAGCCTTGCCCGCGGGGTAGGCCCATCGACTGAGGCAATCTGCCACAGTGCTGTCCTTCCCGGGGACGTATACGACGCTGAGGTCGAACTTGGCGAACGTCTCATGCCATCGGGCCCTCCTTGCCGCCGGTCCCGAGGGGGTGTCGACGTGCTCCTTGTGCCAGCTCTGCAAGGACTGATGGTCCGTGCAAACCACCACCGGTTGCAATCCGATGTGGCCAGACCACTTCCTGAGCGCACAAACAATGGCGTATGTCTCCTTCTCCCTCGCAGTCCAGGTGCGGCGTTGGCCCTCGGCCAGGATCCGACTCCGAAACGCCACGGGTACGTGTGACCCGTCGTCCCGGATCTGCTCGAGGACTGCCCCTACAGCATAGTCCGAGGCGTCCGTCCGTAGCACGAATCCCTTGTCTGGGTCCACCAAGAATAGTCCCAGCTGCCCCAGGAATCTCTCCTTCAGGCAGCTGAACGCATCCTCGGCCTCAGGGGTCCAGGCAAGCTTCTTCTTGCTCCCCTTCTGGCCATCGAACTTGCCCACTTGCAGCATCTTGTGCAGCGGCCCCGACAGTTTTGCATACATCCGGACATAGCCCAAATAGTAGTTGCAGAACCCCATGAAGGACCGGAGTTCGCTGATGGTCTGGGGCTTCTCCCAGTGGTGCAGGGACGCCAGCTTCCCAGGCATGGGACGGCGTTGCCCGTGACCAACCACGTGACCCGCGAACTCCACTTCCTTCACGAAGAGTGAGGCTTTGGTGGGCTTGCACACCATGTTGTGCTTGTCCTCGCTGAGCACTCGGCGCAGATCCTTCTCAGGCGCGTCAATGAGCTCGTCCTCAGTCATGTTCTCCGTGCCGGACCCGATGATGATGTCATCCATGAAGGGATCGGCACAGTCCCGGACAGGACCGAGTAGGTCCTCCATCATGCGCTGGAAAGCGGCGTTGCCATTCTTGGCGCCCATAGGAACCACTTTCCACTGCATGGGCCCCAGCGGCGTCGACATTGCTGTGCAGGGCCTGGAGTCCGGGTGTAGCGGCATCTGGTGATAACCGTGTTTCAGGTCAAACACCGTGAAGATCCGCTTTTTCTGTTGTTTTACGAGGATGGAGTCGATCAGGGGAAGCGAGTACGAGTCGTGCTCGGTTTGCTCGTTCAAACCCCTGTAATCCACCACCAACCTCCACTCGCCCTTCTCCTTCCTGGGCACGATGAAGGCTGGGCTGGCCCACTCACTGTCGGAGGGTTCGATCCATCCCCGCTCGATGAACTCGGCCAACAGCTTCTTCATGGCCTCGGCCTGATCGCCCTGAAGTTGGTACTCCCGATGACGATAGATCTTCGGGTTCGGCTTCAGCTTGATCTTCGCTGTACCAAACCTCCCACGATCCCGAGGGTTCTTGTTGGCGACGCCACTGAATAGCCGCGGATAGGCATTGATCAGCCTCTCCTTCAGCTCAGCGACCTTCGGGTTCTCCTGGGCCTCTTCAGCCGCTTGCTTCGGTATAGATACAACCGACCGCACTGCGGTATAGGCCTCTTCTGGGTCCAAGTCTGACTTCTCCTCGTCCGATATGCCGTCTTCATCGTCGTGGGTCTCAACTCCCACCGATAATCTTCGAAAATTTGCGGCCTCGGGCTGGTGCTCGTTGCTACCGGTTCCCACTCTTGGAAAACCCCACGTTGGTGGGTCCGACCCAACCGGACCATCGTATTGGTCCGCGATGTGATCCATGACCCTCGCCACGAACTCATCCTTCTCGTACTTGCCGGTGACCAACATCCTGTCATTCCACCAATGCGGAGATGTGACCATGGCCCGCCTCTTCTTGGCTGCCACACGGTCGTGCATCCCCATCCGCATGTAGCTGACGACGTCGTCGATCTCGGCGTGGGACAGGACGTCAATGCCATCAATAGGCTGATCCGTCCCCTCCTTGGGCTCAAACATGACCTTCATGGGCACCGCCTCCACCCTACGGATGAATGCTTCATCACCCGTGGGCTGAGTCTGCGCCTCATCCACCAGGAAAGCCTTGGTACCCCACGCTTGACCCGGGGAGGGCATTGATACACCCTTGGCGTCGATGAACAACTCCTCCTCTGGCCTGAATGACATCTCGTTCAGGGTGATGGAGTCCAGCGTCGACTTGAGACCCTCCAGCGGACATGGGGTGGATCCTATGCCGGTTATGACCAGGATCCCCTTCGCCCTATCCGCGACGATCTTCTCCACCGTACGTCTGGTGTTATCCAGGGAGCCATGCCAATACATGGGCCCCCACTCCTTCAAACCCCAATGCCTATGCCAGGCTGAGTCTCCTCGATGCCAATGCCTCCTACACTTCCGCAAAAGTGGGGCATCCCGGGAAGCGAAGACGTCCGTCTCGGGCGCTTCGGCTCCCAGCGTCTGGATCATCCTGGCATACACCTGCGGGGCCATTCCATACTCCGTGAGCTGAACTCCACGGTCTCCTCTGGACTTGGCACCCACAGCTTGCACCGCTTGGACGATCCGATCCTCTTCCTCAGCATTCCATTCGGATGACCCGCATGCATAGTCCGTGGACAGCCATGTGAGGCATTCATCATCCTCCCGGACCAGCGTTGCACGATGGGGAAGGGCTCCAATGGCGTTGGCCACCATGAAGTCATACCCCATGATCATATCCCAATCGGTAATGTCGGCCACATAGAAGTTCCCGGATAGAGTGCTTCTCTTCGCCTGATCAGGGCGGTTCAAGCGCTCATGCTCCCAGAATTCCATACTGATGGTGGCCTCATGGGTGCCGCCACCCATAATCTCTCCGTTGGCGACCTTCAGGCGGACCGGTCTCCGGCTGGGCTGCAGGGATTCCTCCTTGAACAACCCTCTCCGGACCAGGCTCACCTGGGCACCCGTATCCACTAACACATCCACCACCTTCTCCTCTCGTCCGCACCGTACTCGCAATTTCAAGTGCAACTGCCGCTCGTCGCCATGAGGTGTATGGACGACTCTCACGGCATGCAACTCTAGCACGTCCGGGTGCATCAGGACTTCAAGGGTATGGTCACGGATGGTGTAGATCTTGGGTTGGTCCTGCCCGTCCACGGGGCTCTCCGTGGTCGCTTCTTCCTTCTTGCCATGTCCCGTACCCACATGTACTTCCCTTGGCAGGGCGCTCCAGGGGTTGAAAGTGGCGAAGCTCAGTGGTTTTGGCTCTTCTGGAGCCTTCTTCGGCACCCGATGTGCCTTCGCTTTCTCTGGGATTCCACTGATTTTCGGAGGAGAGACCTCCGAGGTCCCACTCCCGTGGGGGCTCCTCTAGACTTGGCTTCCCACAGCCCTTTCGGGCTGCGATCCGCCAGGACTTTGTCCACCACGTTGCTGGGCTTTGAGTTCCTCCAACGTCCTCAACATGTCCTCAGCAACCTCCTCGATCGACCTCACTCGTCGGTCTTGGCCAGGTCCACCACCATAGCCTCCTCCTCCGCCTTTTCCTTGGCCTTTGCCTTGGCCTTTTCCCCCGTCTCCGCCCTTCGCCTTCCAATCGGAAATCCGCTGCTCCTTGGGCTTCTTCTCGGGCTGGGCGGCGAAGTAGGCCTTCTTGTCCGCCTCATACACCTTGCACTGACGGTGGTCGTGTGCATGGTTGTTTCCCTTGCCATAACAGACCCAGCACCCGTCGTGCTGAGACCTGTACTCCCGGAACGAGAGCGGTGGGTTCCCAATCCTCCTTGGCTCCCTGCTCTTCCTGGGTCCCACCTGGCTCCATCTGGACCGATCCTGCCCATGGTTCCTCACGTTGTGCGCCACAAACGCGAAGGAATGGGCCTCCTCGTGATCCTCCCGGGACCAGTGGTCTTGGCAACTTCCAATACCATCCTCCGCAGAGTTGGCCGTGTCCTCCTGGATCTCCCGATGATGGCGGTCTTCTCGGTGGCCTCGTTGTCCATGACCATGTCGATCCTGCACGTGGGCCTCGTTCTTCGCATTGAGCTTCAACTCCACCATGATGTACTTCACGATCTCGTCCAGGCTCACGCGGGCGAAGATGACTCCACGTTGTTGAGGCGCAGCAACCCTTGCCCCATGGAGTCTCCAAATACCTCCACGTACACGGCGTTCTTCAGTCCCAACATCCGGTTGGGCTCGCCCAGGTTCCTCCTGAAGAACTCCATGATACCCGCATGGGTATCTTCCGCCGCCATGATCCTTACCGCCACCCGCTTCTAGGCCCGCTTCTTCTCCTCGTCCTCCACTCTACTCTTCCAGTTGCCGGGGAGGACGTCCTTCAGCAGGTGGCGGATCCCGCTGGCCTCGTTCCAGTCCTCCACCAGCTTGAGGCATCTGCGGTACTTCCGCAGATACCGGTTCCACTCCCTGACCCGCAACTCACCGCGGTCCAGCGGCAGCGGGATGGACCACAAGTCCTCCAGCTTCTGGTTCGGAGCGTCCACCCGCTCCTCATCCTCCAACCACTGGAGGCAGGCCTGCTCCGTGCGGATCAATCCTTCCCGGATCTGATCCCGCAGCTCCTCCTTCAGGTCCTGCGCCAGCCGGTGTGGGAATGTCCGGCATACCCACTTGTCCCGCGGCGCTCCCCGCATCTCGCCGACGACCTCCTAGGCGAAGTCCTCCCAATCCAGGATGAAGTCGTCCAGGTTGGAGGGGTTGCCATCATAGTAGGGGATTTTGATTCCCCTGAGGTCGTCAATCCTGATGGCGTCTCCGACATCCCCAGCCACCACTCCACCGAGACGGATACCACCTGTGGCCGGGGGGTGTGAGTACACTCCCCGTACATCCCTCTCCTCCATGGAATGCGGTCCAGTTGGGCCTGAACCCATGGGGTTTGGAATGCGGGAAGGACTTGCTCCGTCGGCCGTCCATATCCCCGTATTGGGGTCCTTCGCCCACAGGTTTCCGCCTGGATGACCTGGACCATGTCCTTCGACGCTTTCCATGGTTCGCCCCTGCATGGTCTGGCTCTGGATCTCCTCTTCCGCATAAACTGCATAGGCAGTCGTAGTGGGCGGTGGATCCTGGGTGGCATGGGACATCTGTACCGTCAGGCTCCTCGGGTCCGTGGTTGCGTGCCCTTCCCGCATGGACCCAGCCGGCGCCGTTTGTTCCCCGAGCATTGTGGATTCGCTGAACATGGGAACAAAAGGCAGCGCAGCCGGGTCAACACGCGGAGGCGCGTAGGGTGCCTCTGCAGGGCCGCCCATGGGTTTATCCATGGCGCTCTTGAGGGTCTTAACCCGCTCCACCAGCTCTGCCCCGGCCGGCTTTGCCGGGAGCTCCAGACCCGAGGCGAGGGGCTGTAGCTCCTCTAGCCTTTTCAGGAGTCCCGACATGTCCTCCACCAGGTGGAGGAGGCTGTCCACCACTCGCTGCTGCTTCTCCAGGGCCAGCTCCAGATTCTCCCGGTACCGGTCCCGTTCCGCTCGCAGCTCCTCCATGTCTTTCTCCGCGGCCGACTGGTCATCCAGGATACCGGCGACGTCCTTATCTAGACCGTCCTTCGCGTTGTCCAGGCGGTCTAGGCGAAGCACGATGGCGTCCATCCCCATCTTTGGGTACTTGCCCATGAGGAAGGACACGTGCTCGCAGTGGCACTCAGCCTGCTTTCCGCCTGATCCGGCGCATCCCGCGGTTCCCGGCACCTCAGACTCGTCGCCCATGGGCGTATCGCCTATGGCGTCCGTCTCTGGTCCCGTGTGCAGGGGCACAGGTGCCGTCCGGTCCCTGGCTGGCCTCTCAAAGCCCTCGGCGTCGTGCTTCAGGGCGGGCTCGGGGGCCGTATGCGCCCTGGCGATCGGCGCGGACATCTCCGACTCCGAAGGTGGCTCGTAGGCTGTCCGATAGCCCTCGGAGTGCTCCTCTGATTTCCACACCCTGACCGGGCTGGGGTCCGTGTCCATAGCCCCGGCGTCCCTTGCCGCAAACTTGGGTGACCCGGGCTTCCGGTAGCGCCGGGCCCGTCCTCCACTGCTGCCTGAATGGCAGGCCTCCTCAGAGTCCTCCGCGGCGGAGCGGAGGTTGCATGCCTTTCGGCAGCGACGCTCACACATGGAGACCAGATCCTCCATGTCAAGTCCTCCTCTTCCCGAATGTCGTACTTCTCTTCGGGCTTCACCTTCCGGAGTTCGCCATGCTCTTGAACGTCTTGGCTCTTCTATGGCTCCAATCTCCGGCGTGGTCTCCACCGAGTCCACAATACGCACCCTGGGCGTACTTGGGCAGGGCTCATAAGGGCCCAGGTCCCCGGGTCGGCGGTAGGTAGGGGCAGCAGGTACGCCTCTGCTACCATAAAGAAGGTGTCTACCAGGACCGGCCCCTGCTGTGCCCCTTCCGCCGGTAACCCCTGCCGATTTGCTCCTGATCAACGATTGCATTTATCAAAATCCAGGGTTCCAAATCCAAAAATATAGAAAAAAAAATACAATCCTCCTTCAACCCTGAACAGCAACCAGATCCCACAAATCCAGCAATAATTCAATCCACACTGCGGGCTTCCGTTCAGCACACCGGTCGTCCCACGGTGGCGGGCATGTACAAGAATTGCACCAAAGAGGAAAGCCCTGAAATTGGCATATGAACACATATCAAGCAAAGTTGGGGAAAGATGGAAACGTACACAATCACAGCCATAGACCCCTCATTCTCTGGACTCAAGACCTTCCCTTTACTCACCAACATGATGCCCTGAACCCAGTCAAATAAGATGGCTCAATGCCATGTGTCAAAAGTCACTACACAAACCCCAAAAATGTGTTCATTCCCAAGCCTATAAATCCTAGCCCAATAGGGGGGGTGGCGTGTCATGGCCTAGTATGGCACTCAGGACCATGCCCTACCCTGACATAACCTTGGTTGGACTTGGAGTTGATTGGGCTTGGAGAACTGCCCCATGATGTTGACCTCACAACATGGCAAAATCAGGCAAACCACACCATTATGCCCAAAAGTCAATTATATACTCGAAAATGCATATGGCAAATATCCAAATGCTCCATGCATGTGTCAAACCGGAGGATAATAGACGAGGGTGATATAGACCAAAGATCCATGCGCAAGAATATCCCATCATTGGCTCCGAAACCTCTCCAGTTATGTACATGGCATGCTTCACAAGTCAGCTCATGAGTTTGAGACCTAATTTTGTGAGGCCTCGTGTGCCAAGCCAAAGTGACCACGTGATCTGGCATATGGTGAGGTGCAACACCGAAGCATCTGCCAACATATAAGCAACATACCATAGTTCACAGATCTCTAGGCACTTTACTGTTAACCGACCAGTTGAGCACATAAAACACAAAAATGAGCATAAAATGAGGTCAAAAACATGAAAATATGTCCAAATATAAAGTTGTCATGATAGTATATCTCTATGCTCACCCATGATATCCGCTCATGATTCAATACACAAATGATTGGGACCATTTGCGAACAATTCCCCCACTTGGATCCTGAATCAGGCGCATGGAGATACCTTTGCCACTCGTATCTACATGCCCCATGAGAATGGGAGTGCACTCATGGATCTCGTTGCCAAACATACCATGAGCAATACATACGCGGTAGACTTAGTCTAGCGCTTTGAATTCCACAATTTGGACACGGGCAAAGCCCTTGTCACGTGTGGCTCCCCATCTCTTCGGCCACACGAAGATATATAACATGGGCTTGAGCATATCGAAGCCCATACCATGCATATAACATAACCCTCAAAACGTGGCTCCCACCATGGTATGTCATGCCCCTCCATGGACATAACTTCACGTTAAAAATACGTGGGAACCCAAATGAAAAGTATCTATGCAACCCCAACACTCATGCGGTGCACTCGAAAGTCGCAATAAAATATTCGGTTGCACTGTCCAAGAGTTATATATCCCTTTCTACCCTCTTGACACTTATCCCTTGCTACACCAGGCATGTGTACACACCAAAGGCGTTTGATGCTCCCCAAATTAAATTGAGACCAAGGCGCTTGCAACCCCACCTTTCTTATTCTCTTTCCTCACACTCGCGCGTAGATATGGCCCTTCAAAGTGGTCCCACAATTCACTTTTGTTTCCCTTATATCTCCAAGTCAAATGGGTGGCAAGTATAAGGGAAACCTGATTCGGACATAGGGAAAAGAGTATGACCACTCGAAGAAGACCAAATCAAGTGCGGCGATGTCGACGTCGAAAATCCGATTTCGACATCGCGAAAAATTCAGATTAAAATTTCGAGTGCATATTTAGAAAATTGCGGAAGCAACGAACCCTTTACTGATGAAATCTGACTCTTCATCGGGGTTTCCGCCAAAATATCTGGAAATAACAGTTAACCAATCGGTTAACGCAAAATCGCGAGCCAACTGACGGTCGCCGATACATTGACCATCAGAACGAAAGGCTGAAAAATTACGGAAACATCATGATAATAAAACCCTGTTGATTCCTGATATTCTGATATATAAATCTCAGCTGGCGGCGCCTCGGTACTGAATATGGCCGCTCATAGCCGGAATGGCCAAACCTATCACACTATTACATCGGGTTAGGTCAGGTGGATGGGAGAGTATGATATCAGCCAATGGCGGCTTGCCGGCACATAGATACACACCCCAAGTGACCCCAAGATGGCCACGGGGGTCCGAACCGGCTTCAGTCTGTTATGACAAGGCAAAAACTGGCAACTGCCCTGGCGCGGCACCCTCTTCTCAGTGTTAGAGAGGTTATAGGTAATTTCAAAAAGAAGTTGAAACCATGGCCAGGCCAAGAAAAACACCCTTTCTCCTTAGAATGCGACAGTGCTGGCCACCACAGCACGCTGAGGGAGTAAGAAAGTGTGTACTTCTATTCCTAGGGGTAAGCGTTAGTTGTCTTAGAGGTGCCTGCTGGCATACTACATTTTTATCTTAGTATTGGCCCAGCCAAAGAGGGGTGGTAAAGCATTTTTACCTATAAAAACAAGCACTAGACTTAGGATGTTCTGTGGTCCCCTGATTCCAAATACATTGAACATAAACACCATTTCCTCGACTAAATGAGGCGCAATGGTGCAGAGCCTATTCATTTCTCTATATTTTCTCATGAATGCTTTGCTATCCTAGTGGTCTGCACCCTAGGGGGTTGGGGCACCTCTTTTTGAGACGTCCTGAGTTGAACACTCTGTCGGCCTAGCTAAGTAGGAAGGTCCCATGTCACATGGCAGTGACGTCAGCGCGACAAGACATGCCACCTCAGCACCCATGGGACCCAAAACCAAGGGTGCACATCTCGTGATGGTACTATCAAAGAGAGAGTGCCCATGTGGGCAGTTTTTACAGCATTGTAGGATATTTTCCAACTATCTTTTCTAAATCTGTAGTTTTTTTTAGTTCCTTTGTGTAGATACATTGTCTATGGATTGTCCATTGACTGCAGCCTTTCATGTTGTGGATTTGATCCTGAATGTCTTCTCATTGCACTCCGGGCACTTGGGAGGTTTGGTCTATCATTTGCCCTTACCAAAAAATTGAAATTTGCTAAACCTGAGCCACATCAAGAAGCAGCAGGAGCAAGCAGGGGCACAAAACAAAACAATATCATCAAGAGCATCAACAGTGAAAGCCTGTGAAAACCTTCTGAACGTGACCCGGAGCCCGGCGGTAGGACTGTATCCTAAGGCCTGCGCTGCTTTGGGACTCGAGGCAAAGCGTGCGATACCCAAGCAGCTTGGAACCCAAGTACCAAGACCACGCCGCTGGCATGCCCTGGCAACAGGATATGCCAGGAAATCCGGTCAACCCCTAGGGTTTCTCCCAAAGGGGGGGACGTGCGCAACCACCGGAGCACACCCTCCCAACGTGGCACGTTCGTCACGCTGGCGGCAGTTAGACCTCCTGGTGTTGCCTGGAGCCGCTTAGTTGGGGGCCACTAGTCAGGTCTAGCCGGATGTAAGCCGCCTCCCCTCTTCATGCGTGGACACTCTTCCTGTACGTCACAGGGGCAACACCAGGGGGAATCATGGGGCGTCTCTTCACGAGCGAGAGCACCTACCTACCTACCTTCACCATGTTGTCCCTGAGAAGTTTCATACTCCCTCCTATCTCAGTATAGTGATCCAGGAGGCTGTATGAAATGGTAATATGGATACCTGCAGTTAGGCTTGTGGCGGGCTCCTTGTTCCGCTCACCTGCCAATGGCTGGCGCAAAGGCTCCAGCTGTCCATACCAGTGACTTCAGGCCCTCCAGGGGAGTCCGGTACTACCCCTCAACAAACCTGCAGCTGCAAGGGGTCTTGCAGTGGTTGCGGCTGTCAAAGGCTGACGTTCGGTTTTGGACAGGTATACCTTGCTTGGTACCACGCAAGACAATTTATGTCTTGTTGGAATTATCCCAGAGTTTGACGCTTAACTTGGGAAATAGAAAGTAAACCTCAGCATTGCTGGAGGTTGAGGTGTACAGTTCTGAGTCTATTGACTGATTACATCAAACACACTGTTTCACCTGAACAGATAAGGGAAGTGGAAAACAGAGTATACCTTACTCATACGTTCTGTATGTGCCTCTGACTGAACTAAAATTGTACTGTACAGGGATAGCTGTCTGACGTCCTTTGACAAAACTGCTTAGCAAGAGGGTGCACGCCTTAAGACAGAGGCAAGGGCCCTTCGGCCTAAGAGTGCAACTCCAGCGAGATGTAAATACACCGTGCTGGTAGATGCCTGTGCAAGAGCAGAAGTCAAGCATAAGCATAACATAACCAGAATGCACCTGAGGCATTTCTCTGTCATTCCTCAAGGCTTGATGCACACCTATTGCTAGTTATACATTATGAATAAATCCCGTCAGTGTAGCCGTGTCAAAAGAAAAGAGCAATTGACTAACTGTCTGCAGTTGTCTCTAGCTCAGGAGTACTGCAATCCCTTGTGCAGACAGGTGTCTGCAGCACACCTTCACAGGAAATATGTTGACGGCTCAGCTCCCTGGATTGCAGCACCCCCAGTGCTACCTAGTGTAGCCTAACCTAGAGCATTCACCAGCGAGTCGGTTTCACTACACAGAACGGCTCCGATACATAGCTGGTTTTGACTGGGCATCATGATAGGGTCCTTTTGTACATGATGGACTAAACTGCCAGCCTGAGTCCCTGTGTGTACTGTGGCTTAGACTCCAGCAATCCTCAGAATTTTCAGCCAGCGTCAACTGTCTGAAAAACACGTCTGAAAAACACTGCCCTGGCGCGGCACCCTCTTCTCAGTGTTAGAGAGGTTATAGGTAATTTCAAAAAGAAGTTGAAACCATGGCCAGGCCAAGAAAAACACCCTTTCTCCTTAGAATGCGACAGTGCTGGCCACCACAGCACGCAGAGGGAGTAAGAAAGTGTGTACTTCTATTCCTAGGGGTAAGCGTTAGTTGTCTTAGAGGTGCCTGCTGGCATACTACATTTTTATCTTAGTATTGGCCCAGCCAAAGAGGGGTGGTAAAGCATTTTTACCTATAAAAACAAGCACTAGACTTAGGATGTTCTGTGGTCCCCTGATTCCAAATACATTGAACATAAACACCATTTCCTCGACTAAATGAGGCGCAATGGTGCAGAGCCTATACATTTCTCTATATTTTCTCATGAATGCTTTGCTATCCTAGTGGTCTGCACCCTAGGGGGTTGGGGCACCTCTTTTTGAGATGTCCTGGGTTGAACACTCTGTCGGCCTAGCTAAGTAGGAAGGTCCCATGTCACATGGCAGTGACGTCAGCGCGACAAGACATGCCACCTCAGGACCCATGGGACCCAAAACCAAGGGTGCACATCTCGTGATGGTACTATCAAAGAGAGAGTGCCCATGTGGGCAGTTTTTCCAGCATTGTAGGATATTTTCCAACTATCTTTTCTAAATCTGTAGTTTTTTTTAGTTCCTTTGTGTAGATACATTGTCTATCGATTGTCCATTGACTGCAGCCTTTCATGTTGTGGATTTGATCCTGAATGTCTTCTCATTGCACTCCGGGCACTTGGGAGCTTTGGTCTATCATTTGCCCTTACCAAAAAATTGAAATTTGCTAAACCTGAGCCACATCAAGAAGCAGCAGGAGCAAGCAGGGGCACAAAACAAAACAATATCATCAAGAGCATCAACAGTGAAAGCCTGTGAAAACCTTCTGAACGTGACCCGGAGCCCGGCGGTAGGACTGTATCCTAAGGCCTGCGCTGCTTTGGGACTCGAGGCAAAGCGTGCGATACCCAAGCACCTTGGAACCCAAGTACCAAGACCACGCCGCTGGCATGCCCTGGCAACAGGATACGCCAGGAAGTCCGGTCAACCCCTAGGGTTTCTCCCAAAGGGGGGGACGTGCGCAACCACCGGAGCACACCCTCCCAACGTGGCACGTTCGTCACGCTGGCGGCAATTAGACCTCCTGGTGTTGCCTGGAGCCGCTTTGTTGGGGGCCACTAGTCAGGTCTAGCCGGATGTAAGCCGCCTCCCCTCTTCATGCGTGGACACTCTTCCTGTACGTCACAGGGGCAACACCAGGGGGAATCATGGGGCGTCTCTTCACGAGCGAGAGCACCTACCTACCTACCTTCATCATGTTGTCCCTGAGAAGTTTCATACTCCCTCCTATCTCAGTATAGTGATTCAGGAGGCTGTATGAAATGGTAATATGGATACCTGCAGTTAGGCTTGTGGCGGGCTCCTTGTTCCGCTCACCTGCCAATGGCTGGCGCAAAGGCTCCAGCTGTCCATACCAGTGACTTCAGGCCCTCCAGGGGAGTCCGGTACTACCCCTCAACAAACCTGCAGCTGCAAGGGGTCTTGCAGTGGTTGCGGCTGTCAAAGGCTGACGTTCGGTTTTGGACAGGTATACCTTGCTTGGTACCACGCAAGACAATTTATGTCTTGTTGGAATTATCCCAGAGTTTGACACTTAACTTGGGAAATAGAAAGTAAACCTCAGCATTGCTGGAGGTTGAGGTGTACAGTTCTGAGTCTATTGACTGATTACATCAAACACACTGTTTCACCTGAACAGATAAGGGAAGTGGAAAACAGAGTATACCTTACTCATACGTTCTGTATGTGCCTCTGACTGAACTAAAATTGTACTGTACAGGGATAACTGTCTGACGTCCTTTGACAAAACTGCTTAGCAAGAGGGTGCACGCCTTAAGACAGAGGCAAGGGCCCTTCGGCCTAAGAGTGCAACTCCAGCGAGATGTAAATACACCGTGCTGGTAGATGCCTGTGCAAGAGCAGAAGTCAAGCATAAGCATAACATAACCAGAATGCACCTGAGGCATTTCCCTGTCATTCCTCAAGGCTTGATGCACACCTATTGCTAGTTATACATTATGAATAAATCCCGTCAGTGTAGCCGTGTCAAAAGAAAAGAGCAATTGACTAACTGTCTGCAGTTGTCTCTAGCTCAGGAGTACTGCAATCCCTTGTGCAGACAGGTGTCTGCAGCACACCTTCACAGGAAATATGTTGACGGCTTAGCTCCCTGGATTGCAGCACCCCCAGTGCTACCTAGTGTAGCCTAACCTAGAGCATTCACCAGCGAATCGGTTTCACTACACAGAACGGCTCCGATACATAGCTGGTTTTGACTGGGCATCATGATAGGGTCCTTTTGTACATGATGGACTAAACTGCCAGCCTGAGTCCCTGTGTGTACTGTGGCTTAGACTCCAGCAATCCTCAGAATTTTCAGCCAGCGTCAACTGTCTGAAAAACACGTGCAATGATGTCCAGCATACCTGAATACCAGTCCTACATCCACCAGGTCTCTGTGTTATACGATGCGACCCGAACAAACCGTTCATTAGTTGCATCTTAGCAACTTGGAACGCATCGCACTTTCTCATGAGCATGGAATCATGTAATGCTCAAAAGGTTCTGATGGAGAATTCGTCGTCCTGCGAGGCAACATAGGTACACAGCACAGTCAGCAGCCCCCCCAATGAAAGGTGCACGCATGCAGGGGGACACTCCTCCCTGTTGGCAATACTGCCCACAGGTACACCTGAAGTGGATGGTCGTGCTGCTGTCTTCTCAGTAGCCTTCCATGTGTGTTAAACCTGCAAAGTCTCAGCAGGCCAGTACACTCTCACTACAATGCGAGGCACTCCAGTACTCAACATTTCCAGAAATACACTGCATTAGTACCCTCCGCTTGCAACGAAGGTTGCGGGTGTATTGGACAGATTAAAACGGTGCGAAATGCCGCTTCCAACAGGGGTTCTTAGTAACAATTTTTCCACTGCGTGTCTTTCAGTCCCAGCTCACAATGGCATTACCCCAGGTCACTGACATGCAGTCTCAGCTCACTGTGGCATTACCCCAGGTCACTGTCAGACCAAAAGGGGGTGAGATCAAAGCCTGGTACACAAGCCAAACATTGCTGGAAGGCTGTGTCTCTGGGACCAATGAGACATTAGCAAAAGATCCGAATAACACAGGAGAAGGGCAAGCCCTCGTACCTAGGATTTTATGAGGTCCAATTATCCCGCAACTCGTGGAGACACAAGTTGAGGGTCTCAACGTGTGTCTCAACGTAACCACAACTTGAGTTTGACAGTTTCAGGAGCACCTTGACTATAAGAAACTGGGTTGATGCGCAGTAAGGCTGTCATTGACTGTCAAAATCAATTTCAAACTCAAATGTGACTGGTTGGCGTTTCATCTTGGCCCAATCAGCATCGTTGGTGTTTCGGGTTACGTTAATTCAGAACAGTAACCAACCGCCGGTACTGGTAGCGTCGCCAGATTTCGCCCGGGGGCAACTGGAGAAATGAGGATAGAGTATCCAATTGAGTCTTCCTACGCCATTTGAAACATGTCAAAAAGAACAGTATGTTTGTAATCATTTTTGTTTCCCAACTGCCATTTTCTGTACCGTCATTTTCGCTGCGTTGTACTCATCTCAGCGACCTGACAGTGAGAATGACAGTGTGCTGGACGATTCCGAGCGTGATGAGAGTCAGACTCTAGGCGGGGTCATGGCCCAAGGTGTCTGAGTGAACGGCCGTGCGTGAATGGACCCCCAGTTGTGAACGGCAGCAGTCACAAATATATTGGATGTAGGTAAGTCTCCATGCAGATCAAGAAGCATCAGCGCATCAGAGTCCTCAGCGCATCAGGGTGACATATCAAGCAAACAAGCGAGCCGCAAGCAGCGAGCAGCGAGCGGCAAGGCGTCGGATGAGGACAGCAGCGACAGCAGCGACGACAACAGCGAAGCTGACGTTGGCGAAGCTTGAATACAAGCTGAAAGTGTGTGGAAAGTGTGTTGATGATACTCATGAGGATACTGACATCAGAGAAAGAGGACTATATCACCCTGGAACAGGTTAAGTAACCGTACGCCCATCTTAGTAAAGACCCCCCCTTCGAAGCATCGCTGCGAGTACGCAAACGCGCTGTTACTACCTAAAGCGAGCATCGGGGCAACTACGCAAGTCTTAGAAATCCTCAAAATGACTGTGTATACCCCTTATCCTACTACAAAGCTGCAGAATGTCATACCTATGGAAGTGCAATACTGCTATAGCAAAGTACTGCCCAGAGCATACACTCACTCACAATCAGTACTGTAAGACACTTGGCACGGGATGACCTGTGCAAAGAAAAAGGGGTTACACTCTGGTCTTCTACCCTTGACACACCGGGCATCACAGGTCTGAACCAAACAACGCCAGCTGCCTTGAGTCTGGTCACGTGCAGTTACATGTGGAAACCAAAAACGCGTTCAGGACACTACAAGCAGAGATGTCTGTGTATGAATTATGCATGCACAGAGCGTGCTCGTACATTGTACCATCTGCACCTGTATGACCTCTGATGTGCAGCGAAATTGGGGAAGACTCCCTCGAACTGTAGCTGGCCGATCCATAGTGGCTGAGCTAAGATAACAGCCCCAGAGCGGGGCTGCACATATGACTTGGTGGTGTAGCAAGGGGTAAGTAAGGACGTACACCTGTGTGAAAAGCAAAAAGCAGGTTGATATCCAATGCCTGTGGAAACTTCAAACTCGACGGTAATACCTGCCAGGCATGCACAACTCCGTCTCTGTAGTTGGGGTAACCATAGCGCTGGCTTATAACGCTTTGTGCGTCCAACGCACCGTGGGACTCTGTGTCCTTCCCGCTCATGCAAAGCTTTAATACCCTCTTTTGACAAGGAGCTGCAGCCGGCGGCGATCCGTCACAGCCTGAAAAAGGGTCAAGAAAGACAAAAGGGCTATATCGGCGTAGAAGCGAAAAGAGAGCAGGGCTCAGGGCTCTATCCTCCCATAAGGAGGGGAACCAGAAAAACAATCAAAGAGATGTATACTTGGGTTCCCTTAGTTGAACTACCGTAATACCAGGAAAATGCATTCCTAGGCTAAGACCAAATCAGAAAGAGAGTGCCATAAATCTGCAAAGAAGAGGGCAATCAACCTTTCAGGGGTACAACTGGCAACTGACACATCCATTGCCTATACCCTCCAACCATTTGAGCTCAATGGTGCTCTGACACCGCTGGTTCTCGCACCATTTTTCCCCTTGTACCACCGGGACTGATAGATCGGACCCCAGCAGTCACGGTACTCGGCGCAGTGGAGCATATCCATCTGGCATTCTAGGACTTACCTGAGACACCAACCCAATTTTGGTTCGTCTCTCCCACATCAGGGCATATGTCACCGCTCAGGCGTGACTCTCAGAACCGGGCTTCCTACACACTGTGATCTGCGTACTTGCTGTGACATGAGGACGTTTCCACCGATCACCCAGATTTGAAGAGAAGAGTACAAGTCACACGCTGGATTTTTTTCATAGCGCGTCAGCTAGCGCGTGAGTAGGAACAGGGGGTTAGATAGGTGGAGACTGGTGTTTCTAGATAGCGCCCTATTTAGCGGCTGAGAAAGAAAAATGCAAGCTTAAGATCAGGAATGCATGCACATGTGTGTCGAACACTGACGTCTGTGGCTCGGGGGCCGTCTGCACGGAGTGTGTACCCCCTGCCCCCATGTGCTCGCTCAGATACTGTGGAAACCCAGTTTCTCTGGCAACCTAAATTTTGACTGCCTTTTTCAGTGCAGGCAAAGTGCCTCAAAATTTTAGAACGGCACAGGGACCTGAAACCTTGGTCCCTGAAGGCTTGGGGAACCAGGCATTGCCCTCAGGGGTGCCCGGGTGAGACCGCCGGTGCCCTGGGGTCATCAGTGAGGTCGGTCGAACTGTCAGGGTTCATTAAAACACTGGAGCTTAGTTTGAGTTCTCGCCACCCAGATTCAAACAGGGTCCTCCAAAACAGAGAGTCCCCTACTGGCCCAGCGATGCAGGGTACACAAGGCCAAAGTAATGGGCAGGGCTCGGTTGGCTGACAACCGCACATACGCCAAGGCCCTATCAACTGTCTCGGGTTCAATACCAAAACCCTGTTGCGCTCAGGGCAGGGCCCTGTAGGCCAGCTTGTACTCCTCAGATCTGGTACCAGCATAAATGACCTGGGGCTGCAGACATACTGGGCCTCGTCAGCGCTGTCCCCTTCTCGGAAGTAGGAACTATTGAGGTTACGACTCGTTAGAATGGAAACCGCCAGGCATTGCAACCTAACGATGGTTTAAGATGGAGGACATAACGAGAAACGAGCAAACGACAAAACAGACAAACAGACCATAGACTCCTCTTCCCAAGTATTCTAGAACGCGCTTTGTACTGGGCGTGGATCAGACCAGAGTATCCTGGGTAGTCAAAAACACCCTCACAGAAGATCTTTGCACGCACCTTGAACCCCAGTGGTTAGGCGATAGGAACACTAGCGAACTGGGCCAACAACTCAGGGGTCAAGCTTCTGAAGGTGTCCCCAACAGCCCAGCGACTGTGGATGATCTCAGCCTCGCGGTACCTCTCGAAATTCTTGGAGTCCGCGACCAAGCCGGCCGCGTCCCAACATTAGACATCAGGGTACTCGCCAATGAGGTAGTCAGGGACAGAGCCATCAGAGTGGAGGCTCAACCACTTCATGGGCGACTGGGAGCTATTGGTGGCATACCTAGCCAAAGGGGAAAGAGATGCCTGGATCACGTAAGCGCTGATTGTTCTGTTAGCGGCAATTTGGTTGGCAATGCAGCGAACATGGCAACAGACCCATGGTACATGACTGCGTTGACACTGGATGGGTCAACAATGTGGGAGGCCACGTTCTCCTCAGTTCCCTGGACAGTCATCAAACCCTGCTCGTAGTAGGTCAGCATGGAGAGCAGACTTGGTGATCAAGGGCAGTCTGGAACTTCTCGTTGTGCGCGGAGAGACGCTCATTTTGTTCCTGAAACCTCAACAGGGCAGCATACAAGTCATGTAGCCTTACCTTTATAGAGCATACGTAGTGGACAGCGGTGTTGAGCCACGGTCACCAAACCCGGCAAGAGAATTCGGCACAGCAAGGGATTGCGGGCTCATGGGTATGGATGTGTTGTCCTGTTGTCTGGGTCCGCGCACTGAATCCTGATACTCTGCTCAGGTGACCTTGCCCCAGCTGGACAGTGACGAAGAGAGTGGCAATGAGGAGGAATATCTGGGCAGTGGACCTGACTGTTGAGACACCTTGGATGTTGCATGTTCAGGAAGTTGCTTGACAGCACTTTCATTCCAGCAGCCGACAACGCCCTGGCCGCAGCCGGCAGATTTTTGCGGTGTTTCATGCAGGCACATTCCATCGGCACCAGGCACATCACCAGTGGTACCGCAACAGCAAGGCTAATCCACCGGGGAGTGTGATTGGTTGATGTGCAGCCGCCAACTGTGAATGGGGCTCGGGTCGAACGCACGGTAGCAGCAGCTTACCCATGTGTCAGCAAACTGTTAACAGAGTGATGCCTTGCTCCCCTGCAGGACCAAATTCTCATGCGTGAAGAAAAGCATGGTAAAGGGTCTCCGTAATGCGTTCGCAATCCGTCGCAGGAGACATGTACCTCGTGCTTTCAGAACCAGACTGGCACTGCTCACTGCGCCCTTGGGCGCAGCAGCGGACCGCAGATGTGTTATCCTGCATCAAATGGTACGTCTGTCCCTCTCGCAGGCGAATGCCAGATGTCCTGATGGCCACAGTGTGTCCTGGCACAAGAACTACACTTTCGGACTCGGGAACAGCACCACTGGGGCCGTGCGCAACAGTCTGCTCAGTACAGGCCACTGGGACTGGAATGCCATCCCCATCAACCAGGATTTGTTAGGGTGTTGGTACCATTCAGTTGTGTTGCCCACATGAAAACTTTGATGTGCCCCCAATATTCGTCACAGAGGGAGTATCCGTGGAGGTATTAGATGGCGGCTTTGGCCTCAGGAAGGGATGCAACACAAATGGGGCGTAACCGTAGTCATAATCATCATGAGATTTGAAATATCGATCCAGCAGGAGCTTCAAGATTTTTTGGCTTCCTGCAACACCCTTTTGTGTGCAGCGCAGCATACATCTTTGTGCCCCTTTGGATACAACAGGAGTTCTCCGCATAGGGAGATAAATTGGCTTGGCCATTTCATGGCACAGCAAGTCTAATGAAGTGGTATTCCAAACTCAGCCCGTCATGGGAAGATCTCTCTCCTCTATGTACTCGGACGGTTCTACACTCTGCCCAACGATGGCTCCCTGCCAATGTCGAAGTTCATGGCCGTGATACGGCGGGTAGCGTGTACAGCCCGGGTGTGGCAATCGAGGACACCACCGAGGGTGAGCTTGCTGTTCTGTTCAGAAGCCTGGGCCAGCACCAAACGCATCTTCCCACGCCTCAGATCCATCGTTGTGCGGCGCAAACAAGACCGACCAAGTCAGCAAGACCGCATAAAGCAATTAACAAACAACAACAAAACATGTTTCGGTTAAAATCGATTCCCAGAAGTCCTTCTACAAGCCTAGGGGCAAGGAAAAGAGAACAAAACATCGGGGACGTCGAGTTTAAAGGGCTAACTCAAAGGATGCCCGGGTGACGCCCGGTTTCTTGGACCCGTCCGCCATTACCTTGTCGATGATGGGAATGGCTTTGGTTCTTATCAAGCCCCCATGCAGAAGCGCTTAGTCTTGGCGAAGGCGAAGAACAAAGCAAGGGCACAACCAATCAAACAAAGCAGGAAAAGTCCAAAAATTTAATGTTTTAAAGAGTCCGCGCAGCACAGTGCCATTTTCGCTATTAACCATGGAAAATATTTCACAGGGGCTTTGACCTATTTCAGCCACGCCTCTGCTACCAGAAAGCAAAAATGATCTCTGACTCTTTTGTTTTCTTGCTTTATTAAACATATGGCGGTTCAAAAGACTCCCGTGTGTTGGACTGGGTTTCAAGGCACATCTCAAAGGACGAAAATGGATACTTTGTATCAACTCATATTTTATGTGTGTTTGTGTGCTTATGTTCATCTCGGTATCAAACCAACAAAGATAATGTGCCTAATCACATTTTGTAAGTGTGTTGTTACCTACCAGCAAACTGGGCAAAGCCATAAAGTGGAATGTGGTATGAAATAACTGGATAACGAAACCAAACTCAAACAAGGCAAAGGAAACGCAAAGCAAGAAAAAACCCGACATTCATGTTGTTATCCACATTATCAGTGACATTGTTGTGGGGCCGCCTGGCCGTTGCCAAGGCCCCCACATTTCTGTTTTTCCACGGCTGCGGGTCATGCTGGCCAAGGCATTAAGGATTCCCTACGGCTACAGCCCCATACTTGCTCCCATGGACGGGGCCGGGCTCTCCACAGCTTCATGCTACAAAAGGCAAAAGAGACGTGGCATGTATGGTACAACATTCATGTATGCTTGCTTATTACCTGGTATGAAACTAAACAATAACAAACGCTAACCACACTTATGGAGTGCATGCATGATGAAAATGAATGCATGCCTTTATGATACGTGCCACTCTGGACTTCAACTATACAAAGCAACCTTCAATGCAATAAACAACATGCACTACTGATGTACGCCAGATACGCAACAACTGGTATCTGCGAATCATCGAAATTTGCGTGACATGGATGGTTGTCGGGCATGAGTATGCTTAGGCGAGACACCTATTTATCTGCAGCAATCCATATTGCTCGGGACATTCACAATAATTCATATCCAATCATTTCCTACTGTACCGTGAAGAAAGTCCAGGATAGTTTAAGCTCAAGATAATGAAGAAAGACAAAATGACGACAGTCTGCAGATCGCAGCGCCATCCAGGCACGTAACTGTATTTAGAGGTTACCAAATTTGGCACCAAAACTGGCGACAGGCAACTTGACAGGCAACAGGGAAGTTTCTTACTCCCACCAGTGTGCAGATATGTACAGGATGGAAGGGACGGTGGGTTTTGCGCCTGTGCAGCCAAACCCCGCCTCGTTACCAGTCGAGGGGCTGTAGGAGTGCTGAAAAAGCTGCACCTGGGTCGCAGTGCACGTTCTGCTGTTGGTGCACCCCGTGTATAATTGCACCTCTGGCTCTGCTGCTGCATTGCCACCAACCTCCTCCCTATTACCACGGATGGGAAATGGGCCCCTCCCCACAACCACACTAAAGCTGCCGCGCACGCAGGTCAGCAGTTCTTGCAGTGCATCCGCATCGCAGCCAAGCGTGCTCCTATACAAATTGAAGGGCCATGGAAGAGCTGCAGGAGCCACACTCTGGTGGATCCCACCGTACTGTGGACGGGTTCCCCTCCCCTGTGCACGACAGCACAGGGCGGAGAGACAGGTTCCCTCCCCCTGTGAATCACAGCACAGGGTTAGGGCAGGGGGACACGGTCCTCTCTCCTGTGCACCACAGCACAGGGCGGACGGCCCGGTTCCCGACTGCTGTGCTCCGCAAGGGTGGAGGGACACGTGGTCCCCCCCTGTGCATCATAGCTAGGGATGGAGGAGCAGGTTCCCCTCTCCTGTGAACCACTGCACAGGGGAGAAGGACAGGTTCCCCTCCCCTGTAAACCACAGCACAGGGCGGAGGGACAAGGTCCCCTCCCCTGTGCACGTCAGCACAGGGCGGAAGGACAGGTTTTCTTCTGCTGTGTACCACGATACAGGGCTTAGGGACAGATTCTCCTCCCCTATGCACCACAGCGCGGGGCAGAGGGACAGGTTCCTCTCCCCTGTGCAGCAAGGCATAGGGCGGAGGGCAGCTGCATAACTGACGCACTGCCGGGGGCTACACCACACCGCACACCCTGGGCAGGACTCACCGGGTACAAGCGCAGCGTGCGCACAAACACACACACCCCAACACCGGGGCCAGAAATGGCGGGTTGAAAGCAGAAACCTGAACGAAGACGCACGCATCACGAACGCCAGCCAGGATTGGCAGGGTACAGGCAGAACGCGCACAGAAACACACACTACCCGACACCTCAACCAGGGATGGCCGGGCGCAGCCGACCCGCATTAAAGCACAAACAGTCACAACGCACACCCCAGCCAGGATTGGCGGGGTACAGGCGGATTGCGCATACAAACACACGCACCCCCACACCCCAGCCAGTAATGGCGGGGCGCAGCCGCAACCAGAAGAGAAGCACACACACCCACCCCGCACACCCGAGCCAGGTATGGCGGGGTACAGGCGGAGCGCGCACACAAACATACACGCCCCAACACCCCAGCCAGGATTGGCGGGGTGAAAGCCAAAGCGCAAACAGACGCACCCACACCGCACACCCCAACCAGGATTGGCGAGGTACAGGAGGAGCGCGCACACAAACCCACAGACCCCAAAACACCCCACACAGGAATGGTGGGGCGCAGCCGACCCGAACCCAAGCACACACAGCCATACCGCACACCCGGGTCAGGAATTTGCAAGGTACAGGCGCAGCGCACACACAAACACACACAGCCCAGCACCCCAGCCAGGAGTGGTGGGGTCAAGCCCAGACCGAACCCCCAACACACACACCCACGCCACACACCCGAGCCACAATCTGCGGGGTAGAGCAAAAACCCGTGCGCCAACACACGCACCACAGGCCCCTGCAAGGAATGGCGGTGTTCTGGCGGAGAACGCGCACAAACACACACACCCGAACCGACAGCCAGGATCGGCAGGCCGAAAGCAAAACCCAAGCCCAAACACGCACACGACTAATTCCAGCCAGGATTGGCGGGGCAAACCCCAGACCCATACCCAAACACACACACCCTAGACCCCAGCCAGGATTAGCGGGGTTACCACAAAGCTCAGACCCAAACACAAGCCGGACAAAACAGTAGGAAACCCAGTGTCCATAGCCCGGGTATTGAGGCAGCCTGAGCCATGCAGGTGACACGGCCAAACAAGATCCGGAGACCAGGGGTAAGGCTGCATCCTAAGGCCTGCGCTGCTTTGGGACTCGAGGCAGAGTGTGCCACACCCAAGCACCTCAGAATCCAGGTACCAGGAGGACGCCGCTGGCATGCCTTGGGAAAGGGGTACGCCTGGAATTCCGGTGAACCCCTAGGGTTCCGCCGAAAGGAGGGGACGTGAGCAAGCACGGGGGCACAGCCTCCCGGCCTGACACGTTCGTCACGCTGGCAGCGATCAGCCCTCTCGGTTGTGCCCGGGGCCGCTTTGTTTGGGGCCACCAGTCAGGTCTGGCGGGATTTAAGCTGCCTCCCCTTCACGCACGGAGCCTCTTCCTGTTCGTCACAGCGGCAACGCCAGCGGGGACCATGGGGCGCCTCTCCACGACCTAGTGCACCTACATACCTACCTACCTCTGGTCAAGCGGCCAAGCGGAAGCACTTAGTCTTGGCGAAGGCGACGAACAAAGCAAGGGCACAACCGATCAAACAAAACAAGAAAATTTCCAAAATATCTCATGTTTTCAAGAGTCCGCGCAGCACAGTGCCATTTTGGCTAATAACCATGGAAAATATTTCACAAGGGCTTTGACCTTTTTTGGCCAAGCCTCTGCTACCAGAAAGCAAGAATCGGCTTTGACTCTTTTGTTTTTTTGTTTCATTGAAAATATGGCGGTTCAGAAGACTCCCGTGTGTTGGATTGGGTTTCAAGGCACATCCCAAAGGAGGTAAATAGATATTTTGTATCACGTCA
This sequence comes from Eutreptiella sp. 'Long Island Sound 2002', assembly GCA_964036045.1. NCBI lineage: Eukaryota > Euglenozoa > Euglenophyceae > Eutreptiales > Eutreptiaceae > Eutreptiella > Eutreptiella sp. 'Long Island Sound 2002'. Next base: position 44,367,818 of record OZ038378.1, on the reverse strand, counting down.
TATCTCAAACAAGGCAAAGGAAAAGCAAAGAAAGAAAAAACCCGACATTCATGTTGTTATCCACATACTCGGTAATATCGATGTGGGGCCGCCTGGCCGCTGCCAAGGCCCCAACATTTGCGTTTCCGCACGGCGGCGGGTCGTGGTGGCCAAGGCTTTAAGGATTCCATACGGCTATAGCCCGGTACTTGCCCCGATGGACGGGGCCGGCATCTCCACAGCTTCCCGCTGCGAAAGGCATGCTACAAAAGGCAAAAGAGACGTGGCATGTATGATACAACATTCATGTATGCTCGCTTACTACCTTGTATGAAACTAAACAATAACAAACGCTAACCACACTTATGGAGTGCATGCATGATGAAAATGAATGCATGCCTTTATGATACGTGCCACTCTGGACTTCAACTACACAAAGCAACCTTCAATGCAATAAACAACAGGCACTACTGATGTAAGCTAGATACACACCAACTCATATGTGCGAAGCAACGAAATATGCGTCACATGGATATCTGTCGACCATGAGTATGCATAGGCGAGACACCTATTTATCTGCCGCAATCCATATTGCTCGGGACATTCACAATAATTCATATCCAATCAATTCCTTCTGTACCGTCAATAAAGTCCAGGATAACTTAAGTTCAAGATAATGAAGAAAGACAAAATGACGACAGTCTGCAAATTGCAGCGCCACCCAGGGACTCCACTGTGATCAGAGGTTACCCAAACCGTGACAGGCGACAGGTAATTTGACAGGCAACAGGCAGGGCTTCTACTCCCACCAACGTGCGGGTCATCACAGGATGGAAGGGATGGTGGGTGTTGCGCCACTGCAGCCAACCCCCGCCTCCTTGCCAGTCGAGGGGCTATTGGAGTGCTGCAATAGCTGCACCCGGGCCGCAGCGCACGTTCCGCTGTTGGTGCACCCGGTGTATAGTTGCACCTCCGGCTCTGCTGCTGCATTGCCACCAACCGCCTGCCTATTACCCCGGACAGGACATGGGCCTGCCGCCACAACCGCACTAAAGCTGCAGCGCACGCACGTCTGCAGTTCTGGCAGTGCATCCGCACAGCAGCCAAGCTTGCTCCTCGACAAATCAAAGGGCCACGCAAGGGCTACAGGAGCCACACTCTGATGGCTGCCCACGTACTGCAGACAGGTTCCCTCCCCCTGTGAACCACAGCACAGGGCAGGGGGACAACGTCCTCTGCCCGTTGCAGCACAGCAGAGGGCAGACGGACAGGTTCTCCTGTGCTTTGCTCCGCAAGGGTGGGGGGACAGGTGATCCTCCCCTGTGCATCATAGCCAGGGATGGAGAGGCAGGTTCGTCTCCTGTGGGAACCACAGCACAGGGCAGAGGGACAGGTTACCCGCCCCTGTGAACCACAGAGCAGGGCGGAGAGACAAGGTCCCCTCCCCGGTGCACCACAGCACAGGGCGAAAGGACGGGTTTTCCTCCGCTGTGTATCACAACACAGGGCTGAGGGACAGACTCTTCTCCCCTATGCACCACAGCGCAGGGCAGAGTAACAGGTTGTCCTCCCCTGTGCAGCGTAGCACGGGACGGAGGCCGGATGGCAAAACTGACGCACTGCCGAGGGGCAGTGGGCAGTGCTGCTCCTGCAATGCACTGCCTGAGGGTTTAGGGCACTGGAAGTCGTGTCATGCACTGCCTCACTTGCTGCAGTCAAAAGGCAAGGGAAGCCATCTCATGCACGGGCACGCCCCCTCTGGTAAGCGGGCACTCCCGCTCCTGCAATACCCTCCCTCGGTGCCTGCAAGTAGCGGGCAGTGCAACTTTTGCAGTGCATGGCCTCACTGCACGGGGGCAGTGGAGAGTGCAATTCAGTCAATGCACTGCGCCACTGCCCTGGTGCAGTGGGCAATGGAACTCTTGCAATGCGCTGCTTTACTCCCTGACGTCAGAGGGTAGTGCAACTTCCGCAATCACCTATGATTTTACGGGCGAAAACGTCACTTTGATCAGAACATACCTGAAAGCAATTTTTTGGACTCCACTGACCTGTTTAATTGGATTCAGCACCCCCAGAATAGGGGGGGTCCTCACGAAAACATTTCCAAAACCCTCATTTACCCATTTCTTTCACAAAAATGGCCCCCGGGGGGGGGTTTACCACATTTCACCAGACGTGGCACTAACTACCTGCATACACCTTCACTCAAAAAGTACCCAGAGAGCAAATCTTTGGACTCGAACGGCATGTTTTCTGGATTCAGCGCGCCGAAAATTGGGGGGGTCCTCATGAGAACATTTTCAAAATCCTCATTTACCCATTTCTTCCAAAAATGGCCCCCGGGGGCGGGGGGTTTACCAGATTTCACCAGACGTGGCACTACCTACCTGCATACACCTTTACTCAAAAAGTACCCAAAGAGCAAATCTTTGGACTCCACAGGCATGTTTTTTGGATTCAACGCCCGCAAAACAGGGGGGTCCTCATGAAAACATTTTCAAAACCCTCATTTACCCATTTTTCCCAAAAATAGCCCCCCGGCGGGGGGGTTTACCAGATTTCACCAGATATGGCACTAACTACCTGCATACATCTTTACTCAAAAAGTACCCAAATAGCAAATCTTTGGACTCTAACGGCATGTTATTTGGATTCAGCGCCCCGAATATAGTGGGGGTCCTCATGAAAACATTTTCAAAACCCTCATTTATCCAATTGTTCCAAAAAATGGCCCCCCGGGGGGGGGTTACCAGATTTCACCAGATGTGGCACTAACTACCTGCATACACCTTTACTCAAATAGTACCCAAAGAGCTAATCTTTGGACTCTAACGGCATGTTTTCTGGATTCAGCGCGCCCAAAATTCGTGGGGTCCTCATGAAAACATTTTCAAAACCCTCATTTACCCATTTTTTCACCCTACAACTGACGACTCATGCCCCAAAATTGCTGTTTTGGCCAAAAAAATTGGCATTTTTGGCCAAGAAAATGCAGGTTGTTGGTGAGGGTGGCTCCCAAACCCTTGATCATTTGCCTAAAAACCCTGAAACATATGCTCTCTTGAATCCAGCACCCTGAAAATAGGGTATGAGGCCCTATATCTGACCACTCAGGCCCCAAAAACACTGTTTTAGGCCGAAGAAAGTCCTTTTTGGCCACTTTTGGCCACAAAATGTGGTTTTCTGGTTATGGCAGCCCTGAAACCCTCAAACATCTGCTCCAAAACCTTCCGAAACACTTTTTTTGGGTCCAGCACCCTCAAAATAGTGTATGGGGCCCTACAACTAACCACTCAGGCCCGAAGAAAACTGTTTTAGGCCAAAGAGTACCGCCAATTTGCGGGATAGACGACATTACGTTGAGAAGAGAAGTGGAGCATCATGCATCATGCATCATGCATTGCAACCGCAGCAGAATCATCAACCACCACAACGGCAAGCCAAACCACCATCAAAAGGCATGTAGGGTCACAATTTGTTGCTTGGCAAGCCTAACCGAGCTCTAGGGAAAAATTTCATCAATGCCAAATCACACGAAAGCACAACCACATCAATGAATTCAGCCATTGTGGGTTCAAAAGAGCAAATACGGCTGTTTGAGAGATTGTTGGCAACCTCCGGATAATTATCTTGAGTAACACCTATGATTTTACGGGCCAAAACGTCACTTTACTCAAAAATTACCCAAAGAGCAAACCTTTGGACTCTTACGGCATGTGTTTTGGATTCGACGCCCCCAAAATAGGGGGGGTCCTCATGAAAACATTTTACAAACCCTCATTTACCCATTTCTTCCCCAAAAATGGCCCCCTGGGCGGGGGTTACAAGATTTCACCAGACGTGGCACTAACTACCTGCATAAACCTTTACTCAAAAAGTATGCAAAGAGCAAACCTTTGGACTCTAGAGGCATGTTTTGTGGTTTTAGCGCCCCCAAAATAGGGGGGGTCCACGGGAAACCATTTTCAAAACCCTCATTTACCCATTTTTTCCAAAAATGGCCCCCAGGGGGGGGGGGGTTACCAGATTTCAACAGACGTGGCACTAACTACCTGCATACACCTTTACTCAAAAAGTACCCAAAGAGCAAATCTTTGGACTCTAACGGCATGTTTTTTGGATTTGACGCCCCCAAAATAGGGGGGTCCTCATGGAAACATTTTCAAAACCCTCATTTACCCATTTTTTCCCAAACATGGCCCGCGGTGGGGGGGGGGTTTACCAGATTTCACCAGACGTGGCACTAACTACCTGCATAAACCTTTACTCAAAAAGTACCCAAAGAGCAAATCTTTGGACTCTAACGGCATGTTTTTTCGATTCAGCGCCCCCAAAATGCGTGGGGTCCTCATGAAAACATTTTCGAAACCCTCATTTACCCGTTTTTTCCAAATAAATGGCCCCCGGGGAGGGGAGTTTACCAGATTTCACCAGATGTGGCACTAACTACCTGCATACATTCATGTTATAATTTCACGGCTACAAGGGGTACAAGCATTTTATTTGGATGCAATGCCTCTTTGAAGGCCATCTAGCAATAGAGCAGTGCCCTTGTATGGGTGCCGTGGTTCTATGTAGCGCACCAAGGCCATTTGTAGCCGTTTTTAGTGTCAAACGTCACCAAGAATGTCCATGCATACGAGCAGAATGCACGCACAAAAGATACATATCCTCATGGCAATGCAACATAGAGGCTTTCAACATGGTACAATGTGTGTTCCATCATGGTGCTATCACTATACGTCGCCGTTTGATTGTTTGTTTTATTCATAGTACTCCTTATGCTTCCTAAATGGCATTTTCACCTTCCGAACAGGTTCCTTCTCTATATAACCATATTCATGTTATAATTTCACGGCTACAAGGGCTACAAGCATTTTATTTGGATGCAATGCCTCTTTGAAGGCCATCTAGCAATAGAGCATTGCCCTTGTATGCGTGCCGTGGTTCTCTGTAGCGCACCAAGGCCATTTGTAGACGTTTTTAGTGTCAAAAGTCACCAAGAATGGCCATGCATACGAGCGAAATGCACGCACAAAAGATACATATCCTCAGGGCAATGCGACATAGAGGCTTCCAACATGGTACAATGTGTGTTCCATCATGGTGCTATCACTATACATCGCCCTTTGATTGTTTGTTTTGTTCATACTACCCCCTATGCTTCCTAAATGGCATTGTCACCTTCCGAAGAGGTCTCTTCTCTAAATACCCACATTCATGTTATAACTTGACGGCTACGAGGGCTACAAGCATTTCTTTTGAATGCACACACGAGCCGCTGCTGGAGGCGCGCGGTCGCAGCAGAAGAAAAAAAAAACCAAGAAAAAGACGCACAGCCAGAAAAAATAAAGCGAAAAATCGTCTTTTCCGACCTCAGAAACCCCCCCAAAAAATTTTACGCCGCTGTTTGGCGAGGTCGCAAAATTTAGGACACTCAAGAAAAAGAAAAGGGGAACAATAGAGTCCGGACAGCGAAGAAGCTGAGCGTTGCTTGCCCCAAACCACCTAGCAAAGTGCGTGCCCTAGGCGCTAAGGACTTGTGCGCGCCCCGAAACAAAAAACACACAAACAACAACAACGCCACCGGCCGCCGAAAAACAAGTATGTCATATGCCGCGCAACGCTGAATAACGACGGTAGCAAGCACAACACGGTAAGATGTAGGCAAGGAGAGAGTCCAAGACATAAAGGATAAGTAGCATGTCACGAATGCATTAAGCAAACACGCCTACTCTTGGGCGTCGCAAAATACAAAGAGTGCACAAACCAACAAGTATGTAGCATAAGCCGCCATGCATGCATTCAGACACGCTTACTCTTGGGCGTCGCAAAAAAAAAAAAGAGTCCAAGACATAAAGGATAAGTAGCATGTCACGAATGCATTAAGCAAACACGCCTACTCTTGGGCGTCGCAAAATACAAACAGTTCACAAACCAACAAGTAAGTAGCATAAGCCGCCATGCATGCATTAAGACACGCTTACTCTTGGGCGTCGCAAAAAACAATGAGTCCAAGACATAAAGGATAAGTAGCATGTCATGAGAGCATGGAGCAAACATGCCTACTCTTGGGCGTCGCAAAATACAAAGAGTCCACAAACCAACAAGTAAGTAGCATAAGCCGCCATGCATGCATTAAGACACGCTTACTCTTTGGCGTCGCAAAAAACAAAGAGTCCATGACAAAAAGAATACGTAACATGGCATGAATGCATTAAGCAAACACGCCTACTCTTGGGCGTCGCAAAATACAAAGAGTCTGCAAACCAAAGAGTGAGTAGCATATGCCGCCACGCATGCATTAAGACACGCTTACTCTTGGGCGTCGCAAAAAACAAAGAGTCCAAGACATAAAGGATAAGTAGCATGTCATGAATGCATTAAACAAACACACCTACTCTTGGGCGTCGCAAAATACAAAGAGTACACAAACCAACGAGTAAATAGCATACACCGCCATGCATGCATTAAGACACGCTTACTCTTGGGCGTCGCCAAAAACAAAGAGTCCAGGACGGGAAGAATAAGTAACACTCTGTAGGATGCCGGACGCCTTGTTGGCCGGAATGCCAGTGGCGAGTTCGCTGCAGCGTTCCCCACGGTGTCTGAGCCATGAATACACCGACGGCGCCTACTCTTGGGCGCGACGAAAAATGCAACGAGGACGGTATGGCACACGCGGGCACACACCCACACCCACACCACACACACCACGCAACACACCGAGCGAGGACACACCGTTGAACAGGAGCCACGTGGCCGGGGACACCGCGCACAACACGCAACACACCGAACAAGCACACGGCACGCCGGTAAACAGGAGCCACGAGGCCCAGGACACCGAACAAGCAACACAACACACGCAACACGGGCACACCGGTGGACGGGAGCCAAGTGGCCCGGGACACCGCACACACCACGCAACACACAACACGGGCACACCGGTGACGAGGAGCCAAGAGGCCCAGGACACCAAACACACCACACAACAGCCCGCACAAGCACACCGGTGAACAGGAGCCAAGCAGCCCAGGACACCGCCCACACAACACCACACACCGGGCGTGCGCACCGGTAAACAGAGGCCGGGAGTCCCAGGACACCGCACACGCAACACCGCACACCGAACACCACAAACACCGCAGCACACCGCAACACCGGAGAACACGAACCAAGTGTCCCAGGAGACCACACACGCAACACAACACACACCACACGAGCACACCAGCAAAAAGGGGCCAAAAGGCCCAGGAGACCACGCACATGACACGACACCGCACACAGAGCGTGCACACCGGTGAACCTGAGCCAAGGGGCCCAGGACACCGTACACAGGACACAGCACACCAAAGCAGGCACACCGGTACACAGGAGGCAAGCAGTCAAGGACACCGCGCACACAACACCGCACACAGAGCGTGCACGCCGGTGAACAGGAGCCAAGCGGCTGAAGACACCGCACACACAACAGGACACACAGGGCTTGCACACCGGTGAACAGGAGCCAGGAGGCCCAGGACACCGTACACGCAACGGCACACACAGAACGAGCACGCCGGTGAACAGGAGCCAGGAGGCCCAGGACACCGTACACGCAACACCACACACAGAGCGTGCACACCGGTGAACAGGAGCCAGGACGCCCAGGACACCGTACACGCAACACCACACACAGAGCGTACACACAGGTGAACAGGAGCCAAGAGGCCCAGGACACCGTACACGCAACACCACACACAGAGCGTGCACACCGGTGAACAGGATCCAGGAGGCCCAGGACACCGTACACAAAACACCACACACAGAGCGTGCACACCGGTGAACAGGAGCCAGGAGGCCCAGGACACCGTACACACAACACCACACACAGAACGCGCACACCGGTGAACAGGAGCCAAGCAGCCCAGGACACCGCACACGCAACACCACACACAGGGCATGCACGCCGGTGAACAGATGCCAGGAGGCCCAGGACACCGTACACGCAGCACGGCACACCACACGAGCAACCCGCCCCCAAAAACGAATCCAGGCCACGCCGTCCTGCAGGAAAGAAACACCAAGTCAGACAACCAAGACCAACCGTCCAGCCAAGGCCAACCCAGCGGGTACGAAGAGGGTAGGCAGGCAGGGCAGGCCGGCGAAAAGGGACAGAGGGACAAGGCGCCGAAGGCGAGGGGGGAGGAACCAAACCCCCCCCCCCCAACTAACACACACCCCACTGCCGCGCGCCGGGCCCAAGCCGGGCGCGAACAAGGCCCGCCATGGAGCCAAACGGGCCCGCCAGAGAGAGGGAGTGTCCCCGCGCCTGCGCAACAGCACGACCGGGCAAGCAGCGCGCGCCACCGCAGGCCAGGCAGGGCACACACGCAGCACCACACGCCAGCACGCACCACGGCACAAAACACGACACCACCACGGCAAACACCCACACCCGACGACGAACAAGCCGCCAAGAACAAGTCCAAGCCCCGCAGACCCCACAGCGCAACAGCCGCCGTCCGGATGGACGTGTGTGCGCCCGGCAGGGTACCAAACCCCTGCCGGCTACGAAACAGCCGAACACTGAAGACAGCAAAGAGAGAAAGATGCATGACACCCCGGATTGGAGCATCCGGGGCGGCCTGGAGCTCGGCCCGAGCCCCCGGACTGGATCTTCTGGGGGTGAACCCGGTGCCACGGACTGGAGCGTCCGAGGCAACGGAGAGAATACGACAAAAAAACGCCCCGGATTGGAGCATCCGGGGCGGAATGAAGCAGGGCACTAGCCCCCGGACTGGATCGTCCGGGGGTGAACCCGGTGCCACGGACTGGAGCGTCCGAGGCAACGGAGAGAATAGGACAAAGAGACGCCCCGGATTGGAGCATCCGGGGCGGAATGAAGCACGGCACTAGCCCCCGGACTGGATCGTCCAGGGGTGAACCCGGTGCCACGGACTGGAGCGTCCAAGGAAACGGAGAGAATACGATAAAAAGACGCCCCGGATTGGAGCATCCCGGGCGGAATGAAGCACGGCACTAGCGCCCGGACTGGATCGTCCGGGGGTGAACCCGGTGCCACGGACTGGAGCATCCGAGGCAACGGAGAGAATACGATAAAAAGACGCCCCGGATTGGAGCATCCGGGGCGGAATGAAGCACGGCACTAGCGCCCGGACTGGATCGTCCGGGGATGAACCCGGTGCCACGGACTGGAGCGTCCGAGGCAACGGAGAGAATACGACAAAAAGACGCCCAGGATTGGAGCATCCGGGGCAGGGTGGAGCACGGCCCGAGCCCCCGGACTGGATCGTCCGGGGGAGAACCCGGTGCTACGGACTGGAGCGTCCGAGGCAACGGAGAGAATACGATAAAAAGACGCCCTGGATTGGAGCATCCGAGGCGGGACGAAGCACGGCACTAGCCCCCGGACTGGATCGTCCGGGGGTGAACCCGGTGCCACGGACTGGAGTGTCCGAGGCAACGGAGAGAATACGACAAAGAGACGCCCCGGATTGGAGCCCCTGCCCCTGCCCCTGCCCCTGCCCCTGCCCCTGCCCCTGCCCCAGAGAAGGTCGCGTAGTTCAGCGGTCATGCACGTGACGCCCGAACTAGAGGTGCTCGGTTCGAATCCCGGTGGGGTTGGAACGCAGTGTCCTAGGCGCTAGGGTGTCGGTGACCCCGCGAGCCGGAAGGGATGCTGCGAGGGACAGGTAGGGATCACGGATACGCTGATGTTCGGAGAGCGCCCGAGCACTTTACCTTTACCTTTACCCTGCCCCTGCCCCGGCCCCTGCCCCTGCCCCTGCTCCTACCCCTGCCCCTGCCCCAGCCCCTGCCCCTGCCACGGCCCCTGCCACTGCCCCTGCCCCTACCCCAGCCTCTGCCACTGCCCCAGCCCCTGCCCCTGCCCCTGCCCCTGCCCCGGCCCCTGCCCCTGCCCCTGCCACTGCCCCTGCTCCTGCCAGTACCCCTGCCCCTGCCCCTGCCCCTGCCCCTGCCCCTGCCCCTGCCACAGCCACAGCCACTGCCCCTGCCCCTGCCAATGCCCTTGCCCCACCCACTCGCCATGCTCCTGCCACTGCCCCTGCCCCAGCCCCTGCCACTGCCCCTGCCCCTGCCCCTGCCCCCCCTGCCCCAGCCTCTGCCCCTGCCCGTGCACCTGCCACTGCGACTGACCATGCCTCTGCCCCTGCCCCAGCCCCTGCCCCAGCAACTGACCCAGCCCCTGCCCCTGCCACTGCCCCTGCCCCTCCCAAGGCCCCTGCTCCGGGCACTGCCCCTGCCCCTCCCCCTGCCCCTGCCCCTGCCCCTGCCCCTGCCACTGCCCCTGCCCCTGCCACAACCCCAGCACCTACCCCTGCCCCTACTCCTGCCCCGGCCCCTGCCCCTGCCCCTGCCCCTGCCCCCCCTGCCCCTGCCTCTGCCCCTGCCACTGCCACTGCCCCTGCCTCTGCCCGTGCCCCAGAGCCTGCCCCTGCCCTTGCCCCTGCAACTGCCCCTGCCCCTGCCCCTGCCACTGCCCCTGCACCACGCAATGCCCCAGCCCCTGCCCCTGCCCCTGCCCCAGCCCCTGCCCCTGCCCCTGCCCCTACCCCTGCCCCTGCCCCTGCCCCTGCCACTGCCCCTGCCCCTGGCCCTGCCCCGGCCCCGACCCCTGCCGCTGCCCCTGCCACTGCCTCTGCCCCTGCCCCTGCCCCGGCCCCTGCCCCTGCCATTGCCCCTGCTCCTGCCACAGCCCATGCACCTGCCCCTACCCCTGCCCCTGCCCCTGCTCCTGCCACTGCCCCTGCCACTGCCCCTGCTCCTGCCACTGCCCCTGCCCCTGCCCCTGCCCCAGCCGCGGCCCCGGCCCCTGCCCCTGCAACTGCCCCTGCCCCTCCTACGGCCCCTGCTCCTGCCACTGTCCCGGCCCCTGCCCCAGCCCCTGCCCCTGCCCCTGCTCCTGCCACTGCTCCTGCCGCTGCCCATGCCCCCCGTGCCTCTGCCACTGCCCCTGCCCCTGCCCCTACCACTGCCACTGCTCCTGCCCCTGCCCCTTGCCCCAGCAACCGCCACTGCCCCTGCCCCTGCCCCTGCTACAGCCACTGCCCCTGCCCCTGCAACTGACACTGCCACTGCCCCAGCCACTCCCCCGGCCCCTGCCCCTGCCCCTGCCCCTGCCCTTACCCCTGCCCCTGCCTCTGCCCCTGCTACTGCCCGTGCCCCAGCCCCTGCCCCTGCCCCTGACCCTGCCCCTGCCCAAGCCGCAGCCCCTGCCCCTGCCACAGCCCCTGCCCCAACCCCTGCCCCTGCGCCTGCCCCTGCCCCTGCCCCTGCCCCTGCCCCTGCCCCTGCTACTGCCGCTGCCCCTGCAACTGCCACTGCCACTGCCCCGGCCCCTGCCCCTGCCAGTGCCACTGCCCCTGCCACTGCCCCTGCCCCTGCCCCCGCCACTGCCCCTGCCACGGCCCCTGCCCCGGCCCCTGCCCCTGCCCGTGCCCCTGCCTCTGCCCCTGCCCCTGCCCCTGCCACTGCCACTGCCCCTGCCTCTGCCCCTGCCCCAGCCCCTGCCCCTGCCCCTGCCCCTGCAACTGCCCCTACACCTGGCCCTGCCACTGCCCTTGCACCTCCCGCGGCCCCTGCCCATGCCCCTGCCCCTGCCCCTGCCCCTGCCACTGCCCCTGCCCCTCCCAGTGCCCCTGCTCCTGCCCCTGCGCCTGCCCCTGCCCCAGCCCCTGCCCCTGCCCCTGCTCCTGCCACTGCCCCTGCCCCTGCCCCCCCTGCCCCTGCCTCTGCCCCTGCTCCTGCCCCTGCCACTGCCACAGCCCCTGCCCCTGCCCCTGCCACTGCCCCTGCTACTGCCACTGCCCCTGCCCCTGCCCCTGCCCCTGCTACTGCTACTGCCACTGCCCCTGCCCCTGCCCCTGCCACTGCCACTGCCCCTGCCACTGGCTCAGCCCCTGCCCCTGCCACTGCCGTTGCCACTGCCCCTGCCCCTGCCCTTGCCCCTGCCTCTGCCCCTGCCCCTGCCCCTGCACCTGCCCCTGCCCCTGCCCCTCCCCCTGCCCCTGCCCCTGCCCCTGCTACTGCCAGTGCCCCTGCGCCGGCCCCTGCCCCTGCCCCTGCCCTTGCCCCTCCCACTGCCCCGGCTCCTGCCACTGCCCCTGCCCCAGCCTCTGCCCCTGCCCCTGCACCCTCTGCCCCTCCTTCTGCCCCTGTCCCTGCCCCTGCCACTGCCACTGCCCCTGCCCCTGCCCCTGCCCCTGCCCCTGCTACTGCCACTGCCCCTGCCCCTGCCCATGCCCCTGCTACTGCCACTGCCACTGCCCCTGCCCCTGCCACTGCCACTGCCCCTGCCACTGCCTCTACCCCTGCCCCTGTCCCCGCCCCGGCCCCTTCCTCTGCCCCTGCTACTGCCCCTGCCCATGCCCCTTCCCCTGCCCCTACCACGGCCCCTGACCCTGCCCCTGCCCCTGCAACTGCCCCTGCTCCTGCCACTTCCCCTGCCCCTGCCCCTGCCCCTGCCCCTGCCACCGCCACGGCCCCTGTTCCTGCCCTTGCCACTGCCACTGCCCCTGCCCCTACCCCTGCTACTGCTACTGCCACTGCCCCTGCCCCTGCACCTGCCACTGCCACTGCCCCTGCCACTGGCCCAGCCCCTGCCCCTGCCGCTGCGCTTGCCAATGCCCCTGCCCCAGCCCCTGCCCTTGCCACTGCCACGGCCCCTGCCCCCGCCCCTGCACCTGCCGTTGCCACTGCCACGGCCCCTGCCACTGCCCCTGCCACTGCACTTGCCCCTGTCCCTGCCCCCCTTCCCCTGCCTCTGCCCCTGCCCCTGCCCCTGTCACTGCCACTGCCCCTGGCTCTGCCCCTGCCCAAGCCCCTGCCGCTGCCCCTGCCCCTGCAACTGCCCGTGCCCCTGCCCCTGCCACTGCCCCTGTTCTTCCCACTGCCCCTGCCCCTGCCCCTGCGACAGCCCCTGCCACTGCCCCTGCCCTGCCCACTGCCCCTGCTCCTGCCACAGCCCCTGCCCCAGCCCCTGCCCCAGCCCCTGCCCCTGCCCCTGCCCCAGCCCCTGCCCCTGCCCCTGCCCCTACCCCTGCCCCTGCCCCTGCCCCTGCCACTGCCCCTGCCCCTGTCCCTGCCCCGGCCCCGACCCCTGCCGCTGCCCCTGCCACTGCCTCTGCCCCTGCCCCTGCCCCGGCCCCTGCCCCTGCCATTGCCCCTGCTCCTGCCACAGCCCATGCACCTGCCCCTACCCCTGCCCCTGCCCCTGCTCCTGCCACTGCCCCTGCCACTGCCCACTGGACCAACACCGCTCGGCAGCGCCCTGTCGCCTTTGAGAATGGCGTGTCAAACCAAGGGACATGGGCGTAACAGCCACGCGTACCCAGGTGGAAGGGGTGTACAAACGTTGGAACATACCGATACCGCTGAAACCAGGGTGCAGGTGGGCCTGAGGGCGATAGGACGTCTCATAGGGCGTTCCGCGAGCCGGTCGGGGCTAAACACCGCCAGTGTGAGGGTGAACACCAGGGGAGGGAGCACGGCAAGTGGCAGGTTTAGGGACCTGAGGGTGTGCCTGTTGAGGGTAGGGCAGGGTGTGTATTGCCTGTGTGTTTTCTCACAGCGGTCCCGGCGTTACGGTGCCCTCTTCGGGCATTCGGCGAGCCAAGCTGGACTAGCTTCCACACACGGGTCACCAAACACCGCAGTCCCGGCGTTACGGTGTCCATCTTGGGCATTCGGCGAGCCAAGCTGGACGTGCTACACGCCACTGACCACCCATCACAGCAGTCCCGGCGTTACGGTGTCCATCTTGGGCATTCGGCGAGCCAAGCTGGACGTGCTACACGCCACTGACCACCCATCACAGCAGTCCCGGCGTTACGGTGTCCATCTTGGGCATTCGGCGAGCCAAGCTGGACGTGCTACACGCCACTGACCACCCATCACAGCAGTCCCGGCGTTACGGTGTCCATCTTGGGCATTCGGCGAGCCAAGCTGGACGTGCTACACGCCACTGACCACCCATCACAGCAGTCCCGGCGTTACGGTGTCCATCTTGGGCATTCGGCGAGCCAAGCTGGACGTGCTACACGCCACTGACCACCCATCACAGCAGTCCCGGCGTTACGGTGTCCATCTTGGGCATTCGGCGAGCCAAGCTGGACGTGCTACACGCCACTGACCACCCATCACAGAGAGAAGGTCGCGTAGTTCAGCGGTCATGCACGTGACACCTGAACTAGAGGTGCTCGGTTCGAATCCCGGTGGGGTTGGAACGCAGTGTCCTAGGCGCTAGGGTGTCTGTGACCCCGCGAGCCGGAAGGGATGCTGCGAGGGACAGGTAGGGATCACGGATACGCTGGAGTTCGGTGAGCGCCCGAGCACTTTACCACCCATCACAGCAGTCCCGGCGTTACGGTGTCCATCTTGGGCATTCGGCGAGCCAAGCTGGACGTGCTACACGCCACTGACCACCCATCACAGAGAGAAGGTCGCGTAGTTCAGCGGTCATGCACGTGACACCTGAACTAGAGGTGCTCGGTTCGAATCCCGGTGGGGTTGGAACGCAGTGTCCTAGGCGCTAGGGTGTCTGTGACCCCGCGAGCCGGAAGGGATGCTGCGAGGGACAGGTAGGGATCACGGATACGCTGGAGTTCGGTGAGCGCCCGAGCACTTTACCACCCATCACAGCAGTCCCGGCGTTACGGTGTCCATCTTGGGCATTCGGCGAGCCAAGCTGGACGTGCTACACGCCACTGACCACCCATCACAGAGAGAAGGTCGCGTAGTTCAGCGGTCATGCACGTGACACCTGAACTAGAGGTGCTCGGTTCGAATCCCGGTGGGGTTGGAACGCAGTGTCCTAGGCGCTAGGGTGTCTGTGACCCCGCGAGCCGGAAGGGATGCTGCGAGGGACAGGTAGGGATCACGGATACGCTGGAGTTCGGTGAGCGCCCGAGCACTTTACCACCCATCACAGCAGTCCCGGCGTTACGGTGTCCATCTTGGGCATTCGGCGAGCCAAGCTGGACGTGCTACACGACACTGACCACCCATCACAGCAGTCCCGGCGTTACGGTGTCCATCTTGGGCATTCGGCGAGCCAAGCTGGACGTGCTACACGCCACTGACCACTGTCTGTGCGCGTGCCACCTCGAGCACTGCGGCGGGGCGGCCAGTACACGTTGCAAGTGCTGTACTGTGATGTCTTGCGGTGCCAGGCGGCAGAAGCAGGACCGAAGTACAGGAACGCCTGTGTCGTGTGCCCGTGTGAGCGAGGGCACGCTCCGCACTGGGACTTCTATGCACTGTATGATACAGTGGCTCTTTACGTTTCCCGCGAATTCACTGTACCGGAGTTGCAGCTGTTTTGATGAGTGTAGTATGATGTAGCGTGCTGTGCCTTGGGACAGGTAGGGATCACGGATACGCTGGAGTTCGGAGATCGCCCGAGCACTTTACCTTTACCTTTACCCTGCTCCTGCCACAGCCCCTGCCCCAGCCCCTGCCCCAGCCCCTGCCCCTGCCCCTGCCCCAGCCCCTGCCCCTGCCCCTGCCCCTACCCCTGCCCCTGCCCCTGCCCCTGCCACTGCCCCTGCCCCTGTCCCTGCCCCGGCCCCGACCCCTGCCGCTGCCCCTGCCACTGCCTCTGCCCCTGCCCCTGCCCCGGCCCCTGCCCCTGCCATTGCCCCTGCTCCTGCCACAGCCCATGCACCTGCCCCTACCCCTGCCCCTGCCCCTGCTCCTGCCACTGCCCCTGCCACTGCCCCTGCTCCTGCCACTGCCCCTGCCCCTGCCCCTGCCCCTGCCGCGGCCCCTGCCCCTGCCCCTGCAACTGCCCCTGCCCCTCCTACGGCCCCTGCTCCTGCCACTGCCCCGGCCCCTGCCCCAGCCCCTGCCCCTGCCCCTGCTCCTGCCACTGCTCCTGCCGCTGCCCGTGCCCCCCGTGCCTCTGCCACTGCCCCTGCCCCTGCCCCTACCACTGCCACTGCTCCTGCCCCTGCCCCTTGCCCCAGCAACCGCCACTGCCCCTGCCCCTGCCCCTGCTACAGCCACTGCCCCTGCCCCTGCCCCTGACACTGCCACTGCCCGAGCCACTCCCCCGGCCCCTGCCCCTGCCCCTGCCCCTGCCCCTACCCCTGCCCCTGCCTCTGCCCCTGCTACTGTCCGTGCCCCAGCCCCTGCCCCTGCCCCTGACCCTGCCCCTGCCCAAGCCGCAGCCCCTGCCCCTGCCACAGCCCCTGCCCCAACCGCTGCCCCTGCCCCTGCCCCTGCCCCTGCCCCTGCCCCTGCCCCTGCCCCTGCTACTGCCGCTGCCCCTGCAACTGCCACTGCCACTGCCCCGGCCCCTGCCCCTGCCAGTGCCACTGCCCCTGCCACTGCCCCTGCCCCTGCCGCCGCCACTGCCTCTGCCACGGCCCCTGCCCCGGCCCCTGCCCCTGCCCGTGCCCCTGCCTCTGCCCCTGCCCCTGCCCCTGCCACTGCCACTGCCCCTGCCTCTGCCCCTGCCCCAGCCCCTGCCCCTGCCCCTGCCCCTGCAACTGCCCCTACACCTGCCCCTGCCACTGCCCTTGCACCTCCCGCGGCCCCTGCCCATGCCCCTGCCCCTGCGCCTGCCCCTGCCACTGCCTCGGCCCCTCCCAGTGCCCCTGCTCCTGCCCCTGCGCCTGCCCCTGCCCCAGCCCCTGCCCCTGCCCCTGCTCCTGCCACTGCCCCTGCCCCTGCCCCCCCTGCCCCTGCCTCTGCCCCTGCTCCTGCCCCTGCCACTGCCACGGCCCCTGCCCCTGCCCCTGCCACTGCCCCTGCTACTGCCACTGCCCCTGCCCCTGCCCCTGCCCCTGCTACTGCTACTGCCACTGCCCCTGCCCCTGCCACTGCCACTGCCCCTGCCACTGGCTCAGCCCCTGCCCCTGCCACTGCCGTTGCCACTGCCCCTGCCCCTGCCCTTGCCCCTGCCTCTGCCCCTGCCCCTGCCCCTGCACCTGCCCCTGCCCCTGCCCCTCCCCCTGCCCCTGCCCCTGCCCCTGCTACTGCCAGTGCCCCTGCGCCGGCCCCTGTCCCTGCCCCTGCCCTTGCCCCTCCCACTGCCCCGGCTCCTGCCACTGCCCCTGCCCCAGCCTCTGCCCCTGCCCCTGCCCCCCCTGCCCCTCCTTCTGCCCCTGTCCCTGCCCCTGCCACTGCCACTGCCCCTGCCCCTGCCCCTGCTCCTGCCCCTGCTACTGCCACTGCCCCTGCCCCTGCCCATGCCCCTGCTACTGCCACTGCCACTGCCCCTGCCCCTGCCACTGCCACTGCCCCTGCCACTGCCTCTACCCCTGCCCCTGTCCCCGCCCCGGCCCCTGCCTCTGCCCCTGCTACTGCCCCTGCCCATGCCCCTTCCCCTGCCCCTACCACGGCCCCTGACGCTGCCCCTGTCCCTGCAACTGCCCCTGCTCCTGCCACTTCCCCTGCCCCTGCCCCTACCCCTGCCCCTGCCACCGCCACGGCCCCTGTTCCTGCCCCTGCCACTGCCACTGCCCCTGCCCCTACCCCTGCTACTGCTACTGCCACTGCCACTGCCCCTGCACCTGCCACTGCCACTGCCCCTGCCACTGGCCCAGCCCCTGCCCCTGCCGCTGCGCTTGCCAATGCCCCTGCCCGAACCCCTGCCCTTGCCACTGCCACGGCCCCTGCCCCTGCCCCTGCACCTGCCGTTGCCACTGCCACGGCCCCTGCCACTGCCCCTGCCACTGCACTTGCCCCTGTCCCTGCCCCCCTGCCCCTGCCTCTGCCCCTGCCCCTGCCCCTGTCACTGCCACTGCCCCTGGCTCTGCCCCTGCCCAAGCCCCTGCCGCTGCCCCTGCCCCTGCAACTGCCCGTGCCCCTGCCCCTGCCACTGCCCCTGTTCTTCCCACTGCCCCTGCCCCTGCCCCTGCGACAGCCCCTGCCACTGCCCCTGCCCTGCCCACTGCCCCTGCTCCTGCCACAGCCCCTGCCCCAGCCCCTGCCCCTGCCCCTGCCGCTGCCACTGCCCCTGCCCCTGCCCCTGCCCCCCCCTGCCCCTGCCTCTGCCCCTGCCACTGCCCCTGCCACAGCCACGGCCCCTGTCCCTGCCCCTGCCCCTGCCCCAGCAACTGTGACTGCCCCTGCCCCTGCCCCTGCCCCTGCTCCTGCCACTGCCCCTGCCCCCCCTGCCACTGCCCTTGCCCCTCCCACTGCCCCTGCTCCTGCCACTGCCCCGGCCCCTGCCCCTGCCCCTGCCCCTGCCCCTGCTCCTGCCACTGCCCCTGCCCCTGCCCCTGCCCCCCCTGCCCCCGCCTCTGCCCCTGCCTTTGCCCCTGCCACTGCCACTGCCCCAGCCACTGCCCCTGCCCCTGCCCCTGCCCCTGCCACCGCCCATGCCCCAGCCCCTGCCCCTGCCCCTGCTACAGCCACTGCCCCTGCCCCTGACCCTGCCACTGCCATTGCCCCTGCCGTGCCCCTGCCCCTGCCCCTGCCCCTGTTCTGCCCCTGCCTGTGCCCCTGCTACTGCCCCTGCCCCTGCCTCAGCCACTGTCCCTGCCCCTGCCCCTGCCCCCACGCGTGCCCCTGCCTCTGCCCCTGCCCCAGTCCCTGCTCCTGCCCCTGCCCTAGCATCTGCCCCTGCCCCTGCCCGTGCCACTGCCCCTGCACCCTCCACAGCCCCGGCCCCTGCCCCTGCCCCTGTCCCTGCCCATGCCCCTGCCCCTGCCCCTGCCACTGCCCCTGCCCCAACCACTGCCCCTGCCCCTGCCCCTGCCCCTGCCGCTGCCCCTGTCCCTGCCCCTGCCACTGCCCCTGCCCCTGCCACATCCCCTTCCCCATGCCCCTGCCCCCCCTGCCCATGCCTCTGCCCCTGCCCCTGCCACAGCCACTGCCCCTGCCCCTGCTACTGCCACTGCCCCTGCCCCTGCCCCTGCTACTGCCACTGCCCCTGCCACTGCCCCTGCCCCTGCCCCTGCCACTACCCCTGCCACTGCCTCTGCCCCTGCCCCTGCCCCTGCCCCTGCCTATGCCTGTGCCCCTGCTACTGCCCCTGCCCCTGCTCCTGCCCCTGCCCCTACCCATGTCCCTGCCCCTGCCACTGCCCTTGCCCCAGCTACTGGCTGTGTCCCTGCACTTGCCCCTGCCCCAGCCCCTGCCCCTGCCACTGCCCCTGCCCCTGCCCCGGCCCCTGCTCCTGCCACTGCCCTTACCCCTCCCACTGCCCCGGCTCCTGCCACTGCCCCTGCCCCTGCCCCTGCCCCTGCCCCAGCCACTGCCCCTGCCCCTGCCCTTGCCCCCCCTGCCCCTACCTCTGTCCCTGCCCCAGCCCCTGCCCCTGCCCCTGCCCCTGCAACTGCCCCTGCCCCTGCCCCTGCCACTGCCCTTGCACCAACCACTGTCCCTGCCCATGCCCCTGCCCCTGCCACTGCCCCTGCCACTGCCCCTGCCGCTCCCATGGCCCCTGCTCCTGCCCCTGCCCCTGCCCCTGCCCCTGCCCCTGCCCCTGCCCATGCCGCCCCAGCCCCTGCCTCTGTTCCTCCCCCTGCCCCTGCCGCGACAAGAAGACGTCAAGGACGGCAAGACAGCAGGCGGTGCAAGCTTACATAACACAGAACACAACAATGTGTGGTGGCGTCCCTGCTAGGCCACAGCCGCCTGGTTACGCTGTGTTCTCTTGCCAAAGCATAGGTGGGCCAAAGGGGCCATGACACAGGAACAGTGGCAAGACAACCCGGACAGGAACGTGCGGAGAAGAGCGCGCCGGGTGCGCGGAAGCAGGGGAGAGGATAGGAGCGACCCGTGCAAGGAGCAGGAAATGGTCCCCGGATGGATGAGGATCCTGTGGGCCTGCGGCACGGGGTTGCTGGCGGCCCGGTGGGGTATAAACACGGGATGAGGGCCGGGAGGGGGGGGCGGGGCTAGGACAGGGGTGTGGTACGGGCCACACAACAGCCCCAATGCATCGGAAAACCACCGGAAGCGGGGATTGGGCCGGTGACGGTATGTGGCGAAGGGGAACAGGACATGGGATGGGAAGGGAGGCCGAAAGCGCCAAGCAACAGCCCCGTGGGATTGGGAAACCAGTCGCCATGGAGTGGCAAACCATGGGCCAACCATGGGGAGCCTGGCCACGGGAAGTCGGGAAAATGCCCTGAACTCCGGGACAGCCGTGGGGTGTCCGCAGGGGTGAGGGTTGACCCTGAGGTCCCCGGGTCAATGGCCTAAGTACACGTAGGTTCACGCGTGAGCGGGACCTGGGGGAACGTGGAAAGGGTCGCCCCCTGGCCTGCAGCCGCGGATGGAAGACACCCAAGTGCATCCGGGAGCCGAGTGGGTACTCCAGCCCGTGAGGGATGGGGAGTGGTGGAATGTGGTTGACAGAGAGAAATGCTCCGCTGTCGGCGAGGGCTATCCACAGGAAACCCGCTTGCAGGCGCCCGGAAGGCTGTGCTAGGGGGGGAAGGCCGGAGGGTCCTTCGATGGGTGACCGGAGGGAGCTGAGACCGTGCGGGCAGCGACTGAAGGACACCTACCGCCGGTCATCCCCCAAGGGAACCTGGCTTAAGTTCTCGGCCGTGAGGTGAGAAAGGGGTCGCCAGGGGAACTGATGGTGGAGAGCTCTCCTTCCCGCCAGAGGCGGCCACCATGTAAAACAAGCAAGGAGATGTCAGATGAGGCTGCGGACGCGGCCGCCCTTACTTATTTACTTACTTGCTTGCTTGCTTGCTCTTTTGAATGCAATGCCTCTTTATAGGCCATCTAACAATAGGGCATTGCCCTTGTACCGGTGCCGTGGTTCTATGGAGCGCACAAAGGCCGTTTGTAGCCGTTTTTGGTGTCAAAAGGGGGGGGAAAGGATGAAAATTGCCTATAACATTACGGCAGGGGACGACAGGGGACCTTAAATGTGCTCAGGATGTCGAGTATGCTTAGTTACGCAAGCTCATATGCTCAGTTCCTGCGTGCCGTGAAAGATACGCCCTAAATCGACCAAACTAACTATTTACGCTCGCGTCGCTGCCGCTAAATCGCGAATGAATCTGCGATTACGGGAAATCCTTAGTGAGTGCGATGCCAGATCAGAAATGGATTCTCTAAAAGATTCGAATTTTCAAAAATCGACTTCGCAGTCATGTAGAGATTTCCATGCTGTTTGGGAAAATGCCAAGATACTGAGTTATGTGACGAAATTAGATTTAAAATCATAGGTGTGTGCTGGCCCACCAGCTAGGTGGACGGGGCGTCCTGCCTAGGAGGCGGTGGCTGCCTAAACAGCAAACTCTTGCAATGCACTGGCTCACTGCTTGTGGGCATTGGGCAGTGAAACTCCTGCAGCGCACTGCTACAACCCCCTGGGGGCAAAAGGCCCTGCAAATCCTGCAATGCACTTCCTTACTGCCTCAGGGTAGTGGGCAGTGCAACTTCTGCAATGCACTCCCCTGCTGCGGGGGGGGGCACTGAACAATAAAGTCCTGCAACGCAATGTTACCGTGCTTGTTGGCAGGGGGTAGTGCAACTGTTGTCATGCACAGCCACAGTCGGTGGGGGTCGTGGGCAGTACAACTTCTGTAATACACCGCCTCACTGCTCTGGGGCAGTAGACAATGGAACCACTGCAATACACCATCTCACAGCCCGGGGGCAGTGGGCACCACGACCCCCGAAATGCACTGCCATTCCACCTGGAACAGTGCAGAGTAGATATGGTGCAATGTACGGGACCAGGAGCTTCGGGGACTGCCTAATCGTGGAACGCCTCTAATGCACTGCCCCAATGCCTCCAGCGGTGGGCGGTGAACTTACTGGAAAGCACTGCCACACTTTCCAGAATCAGTGGACAGTGCACTTCTTGTCATGCGCTGCCACAGTGCAGGTACACTGGGCAGTGGAACTCCTTTTTTTTTTTTTGAAAACAGAGTTTGAGACAGCTCGCAGAAAGTTCTCAGGAGGCCAGCCCAATATACAACGAGTGACCCGCATCCCCAGGTCACAGGTCAGGAGGGGGGCCGGTGAGCTGACATTCCGCCGCTGAACTATGCGTTTGTAAAATGAAAGTAAACAGAGGTGGCATCCCCACTCATGGTCGCCCGTGTGGTAATCCCGGGGGTACTACCTACATGTGGGGCACGCAGTGGGCCGGCAGCTGCCAGGACAGTAATCCAGTGATGCAGAATAATACGGGCAAGGTGGCGTGGGTCAGCACCGCAGGGGGGGGGGGGCTGAAGGACGTCAGTGGCCACCTGGTAAAGTTGTGGATCAGGGGGGGGGGCGAGCCAAGGCAGCGACTGGACAGGTTCAGAGGTGGCCCTGCCCTTCCCAGTGTCACGTAGACGCTGGCCTACTGCCGAGTTGGCCACACAGGGCTAGTGCTCTGGAAAAAAAAAGAAAAGGTGCGGCTCCCCGTCCATGTCCGCTGGCTCGCGTGGGCAGTCAGCACAGAAGGTCGCACGTGACCCGTGAAAATTAGGTATGCACTGAGGCAGTGGTCAGGGGGCTTCCTGGGGGGCAGGAGGGGTGAAAGCAGGACAGAGTGGTGCGCAGACGCAAACAGAAATTCTTCGCAGCGAATAATTCCAAGTGGGTGGCCGCCTGTCAATAGTGTACATTGCCCTGGGGCAGTATCCAATTAGTTTAGGGGCATCCACTGGTGCATTCGAGGTGACTGCCAGGTTGACTTGCCTGGGAAGAGAAAGCAAGGCAGGGGGGTGGAATGAAACAGGTCTTGTAACTGGCATGCACGTGCCGTGACATCCAGGGGTAGGGGAGTCACAGGAAAAGGGGAACAGACATACAGGACATGTTCGTGTCAGCGAGGGGTCGTAATTGAGTTGAAACTGAGAGAGAGGGACGAAAGCAGGTAACGTTCATCAAAGGAGGAACGAGGGTGCACGCCAATCGTGTGGGCAAAAAACCGATGGTCGTCGAGAGGTATGTGGTGACAATCGGCGAGGGCTGCCGTCACGTTGTCCAATACCGCGCTCTGGAATCGCCCTATGGTCTGCCGTGTCTCTCTGGCGCCCCCGAGGTGGGAGCGCAAGTACTGGTAGAGGGAGCGTGGAATGGCAAGCCGGCCTGCAACTCTGAGGTCCTGTCTGTGCGCCAAGGCACGCCAGTTATTCACCAAGGCAGGACATTGCCAGGACTGCAACCACGCAGAGACAAGGGGGTGTGCTGGAGTGCAGTGAGTAACTACGCCGTGAACACTGAGGTTGTGGTAGGCAGAGCATGTGGGGCAGGGGGTAGCTGATGGGCGATCGGCCCACAACGTGGCGTAATGGCTGTAGCCAAGCCGCGACTGCAGGCCGAAAAGCCACTTGTGCCAGGCGACTCTACGAAACTTCAGGGGTTTCCAAGAGATTGGGTGGAAACGGTCATGGGTGTGTGAGGGGGTGTAGTCGTGCGTCCACGTCTTGTGGGGGGGGAGGACAAGTTCACCATGACGGATAATGTCCCATACGGACGACGCTTTGACTGGGGGGGGACGCGGTAGAGTAGTGCCCTGCTTAGCGAAGTCATCGGAGACCTCATTGTATTCGTGTCCTACGTGTCCTTCCACCCACTCTAAGGTCTGTCCTTTTTCCCGGATGGACTGCCGAACTCGTAGCACCCACGTCGCTTGTCTGACAGGCCGTTTGGTCCCCGTCGCTGAGGCGATGGCCCCTTGGCAATCCAGTTTTACTTTTTTAACTGCTGCAGAGAGGTGGGAGCCCAGCAGGATGCCAACTAGCTCTGCCTTGTACGAGTTCGGGATGCCAGGTACCCTGCATACAGCGATTTCTCCTGTAGAAAGGAGTGCTGCGGCCCCTGCAGCGGGTGGGGACCCAATTTTGCTGCCATCGGAGTATGTGTCATTTGGTTTATGTGACGAGGGCAGTAAGTATACTGTGAGGCCCGCAAAGCTGATAACTGACGTAGCGTTCTTGGCTATTTTGGCGCCTTTTCACGAGACATCCAGGGGGACCACCGTCGAGGATGATGTTTTAAACTTGGACACAGAGGACATGAATAAGCTGTATGGAGACATCGACAGACGGGGGGTAGTGGAGAGTGTGGTAAGGTGGTTGTTGCAATGTAGGACATCTAGAGCTCTGGTGGGGTGTAGGACAGGAAAGTATCCCAATCCCAGGCCGTGGGAGCGATGTGAGTAGAGGGTCTTCTGGGCAATCGTCAGTGGCAGCCCGATTACCCCAAAGATAAAGCGCTCCAGGGTCCGTGTGAAGGACATGGTCTGATCCTCCGTCAGTGGGATGCATTCAGTTCGGTACAGGAGGCGGGGCAGGACCATGGAGTTCACAAGCAAAACCCTATCCAGAACTTGAATTGGCTGGGTGTGGAGCTCATTTAGTTGTGAACGTAATTCATTGAGCAGGACAGTAACTGCAGCGTGTATCTCAATTTTTGCTGGCAGGGGGTGTCCTAAGTGCATGAGGCATGCAGTGCGGGAGAAGGGGCACGCAACCTGGCTACTCCACGGAGGCAGTTCCTCGGCGGGCACACACCGCAAGATTGAGGCACCTTCAGCCTGCACGGGGCAAGCCGGGTGGTAGTATTTGGGAAGGGTGGGCAGGTCGGGCAGTTTGTTGCCTACTTGGAGGGACTCGCTCTTGAGGGCGTTGACCTGGCAAGCAATCAGGCTCAGGGCGTGCTGAACTAAAGATGCTCTGGACTGACTACACTGTCGAGGCACAGGGGAAGCTATGTCATCGACGTATGCAGAGAAAGTGACCCCCTTCTGTTCAAGATACCGCAAGGGAATGTCGAAAACTACTACAAAGAGGAGACAGGATAGGGGGCAGCCCTGCTTAACCCCGTGGGTGGTGGTGAAGACCACATCCTGTGCACCGCGAATGAATGTCGCAACCTGTTCAAGCACCAGTGTAATTAAGAGCAGTAGCTTGACCGGTGTGCCCATCCGTTGCAGTGTGTGGTGGATGAGGTATTTCGGGGGGCTGTCGGAGGCATGATACACGTCAAACGCTAGCACGGCCTCTGTATCAGTCAGTTTGTCTAGGTCGTCTAAAAACACCTGGGTGGCATGTGCCGTAGAGGAGCCTTGGCGGCCCCCAAATTGTCGAGAGCGGAGGTGGGGGGCTAGTATCGGGTACAGGGTTTTATGCACCCAACGCATGAGTAGGCGGTAGACGGAGTTACTCATCGCGATGGGTCTCCACCTATCAGGATCCTGCCACTGCCCTTTCCCTCTAAAGAGACAAAACGTTTCGGATATAAGCCACTGGCGTAGTATCTGGCTGGATTTATAACACAGTACAATACATTTATGTATAACAGCGAAAACTGGATCGGGCAGTGAGGCGATGAGGTATGGTGGAACACCGTCAGGGCCAGGCGATTTTTTTCTGGGGGCGCGTGCCAGAGACCTGAGTTCTTGCACTGTGGGGGGGGGGGGGTCAGGGGTAACTGGTTGTGGTGGTACCAGATCGAGGGCACGGGAGGACCAGGGCGTGTTTCTTTGGAGGATGCGTTGTATTTTGCGTGTGGGGGCTGGGAGGGTTGACTGCGCGGGGGGTGTGAGTAGTGTGTGTTTGACGCGACAGAAAAATATTTTGGAGCGGCGCTTGGCTTGCCTGGCCAGTTGCCTGACCACCTGTGCCCAGTCAGTGACGTCTGTGGGTCGTGTTTCGATGGGCTGCTTTTTTTCATTCGTCTCGCGCATGGCAGTAAGCATGTGCGCGTTGACAGTCGAGTAAGTGGCCTCCACCTCATCTATGGCATGTGGGATGGGCAAGTCACGCATCAATTGGCTTATCCGTTGCTGATACCTCAGTACGTCTCGCCTATTCCACATTGCGCACCTGGGTTCCGGCATGTGCGGGGTCGTCCATGGCACAGTCTGTACTAGAATGGGATCGTGGTGCTTGGATTCCAGTCACCTTGGTGAAGTCAGGGACCGCTGCGTCCGTCGACTTGAAAAAGGGCAGCAAAAGTGCGCGTACCGTAGGCCCTGTCGATATAACTCTTGGTGCCGTGGTACCGCCTTACTCTAGTGTAGGGTGTGTCCTGGAAGTGTGGGGTAAGAAGGTCTGCTAGAGCACCTGAGCGCTCCTTGGCCACAGGCCAAGGCCATATGTTGGCTCGCAGGGTGGTGGTGTGTGAGGCTCTGGTAACGCCGTTGTACTCACCTAACAGTATCGCACACTCTCTGGTTAGCGGATCGAGGTGCTTCTCACAAGGGACGCGCTCCCTGGAGGTATGTGGGCCGTAGAAAGAGGCAACTGTAACACGGAAATCAGTCTGCCTGGGATGTGTATGCGGAGAGACGCCTTGTTAGTAGAAATTGAGGTGTGGACCAACAAGGCCACACCAGCTTTGGTGTCTGGTGAGCTAGAGAGTAAGTGGTAACCCCAATACCTGGCGACTCTCGCGTGGTATGCAGATGGGAACCTGTACTAGGTCTGAACTCACTGGGCGATATGCTGTGCGGCATCTTGCCAAAGCCTGCTAACAGGTGGCAAAGTCTGTTGGGGGTGATCTCAACACCTCCCACATTGAGCGCACCGAATGTGAGGGTGTCGTGTGTGGTGACACGCCGCGCGGAGGGGTCTGGGGTATCGGCAGGACCTGGTGGTTCAGCATCAGTCGCTCGGTTGTCAATTCGCTTTGCGCCAATCGGTGTTTCTGGTGTCGCCCCGCTCACCCAGCCAAAGGTGTCGTATAAACCAGCAGGGTCGCCGCCGGTACTTCCTGTGCGCCTGCACTCATCGCACCACGTATCCCTTCTGTTGGCTCTGTGCGCCACATACGTGCGCCTCGTCGGTATCTCGGTTTTCTATGTAGCATTCGTTACTCAACTCACACACCTACTGTTGCTCCACAGAGCACATACACCAGAAACACTGGGCAGTGGAACTCCTACGCTGCATTGCCACGCTGCCTAGGGGTACTAGGCAGTGTAATTGGTGCCATGCACTGCCACACTGCTTGGGGGCAGTGAGCAGTGGAACCGCTACAATACCCGGCCCCTGAGAAAGGGGTGTGGCAAGTTGTCCCTGGGAGGTGAATGCTATCAAAAGAGCACCGGCAGGAGGCGGCATCCCCAATAAGCGCTAGCCCACCACCGAGAGGGATGAGGAGTCCTACCAAGGAGGCGTTTGCCACCCCCAGAGCGCCTGCGGGGGGTATCATCCCCCTTTGGCACAGGTGTATCAGCTAGTGGGTGAGGTAGCCCTGCCCAGGGGGCAGTCGCTAACTAAAACGCCTGCGTGTGACGGGAGTCCCCATCAACGTGGGCCGTCCAGCAGGAGGCACGGGAAGTCTTGCGCAGGAGGCGATATCTGCCTGATACATGCCTATGAGGGATAATAGCCGCCGCCTAGTGGGACAGGGACCCCTGCCTAGGAGGCAGTCAGGAGCGTTTGCAGCGGACGACAGCCCCCATCAGTGCTCTCATACCAGTGTGGAGACAAGGAGCCTTGCCCAGGGTGAGATCGCTATCAAAAGAGTGCTTGACAGGGATAGCAGCTCCCCCAAGTGCGGACCCACCAGGAGGTGACAAGGAATCTGCCGAAGAGGCGATCGCTGCCTAAGAGTGACCTGCGGGGGATTGCAGCCCCCATTGGCGCGGGCCCAGCCGCAGGGGAGAGGAAGAGTCCTGCGAAGGGACGATCGCTGGCTATAGAGTGCTTCCGGGTGATAGCAAACCCCAAAGGCGCCAGCCCTCCAGCTTTGGGAACAAGGAGTCCCACCAAGGAGGACGGAGCTTCCTAAAGAATGCGCACCAGGGACAGTGCGATAGAACAGTAATGAAGCAGCTTCAAGGGGGGGGTCTTCCCAGTTTTACGAACCCTCAAAAGAGTTTTCAAACCCACTGCCTTCCAAGTCCACACCGCCAGACCCTGAACATGCAAGAGAAACAAATCAACCACATGGCTTACAAAGACTTCTGAGAAGTTACGAACCTCTCAGGCAGTTACCAAAAAATAGACACCAGGTTAATGGTCAAGACGAGAAGTAAAATGCAAAACTTCTTCCTGTTTAGCCGAAGGTGATTATTAGACATAAATCATTCAAACATGTCAAAGTTGAAAAATTCAGAAACAGATAAAAACGGGGTTATCAGACAAAACCAAAGCAAGCCTGTATCTGTATATGCACATACAAGACACTGTAGCACAACACTGGCACCAAAACAGACACAGGTGCACAACTTCATCTTACATTCACATCGAATTTGCACTAGATGGCTTGACTATCTGGCACTCACGTGCTTGACAGAAGGAATGCAGGGCCCTGCCTGCTTATTGTGGACTCTAACAGAAGTGACTGCATCAACCGTGCCCTTGACCTGCCCTTCAGAGTCCAAAAAACAAGCGAATGAACAGACAGGCAAAGTTCTCAATACATAGGTGGCAGTGTCGCCACCATTGCACGCTGTCGCTACACAGCAAAACACTGGCACTACAGGTCGGCCCTACGCTACCCTATGCTACGCTACGCAACGCTACGCGTCGACCTGTGGAGGATCCTGGGGTCAAAACCCGCGCTTGGGGTGGAAGGCAGGCAAAATGAGGAATAAGAGCCCTTTTGGCTCAAGTCAATTTGTCTTACCCGCCTAGCGACGTCAGCGTCGTCCCTGAAGTGAGCGACGTCAACTGCACAGCCCTACTCCTACCTCGACTCTTATACTCTACACTCGGCGCGTTACTTTCGAAAAAACGCGCTCGGTGAATTTTACAGGAAATTCGGAACTCCAGTGAAAGCTCCAATTTTAATTAGCGCCCACACGTGCCGGAATGGCACAGTAGTATTTATACTACTCAAAAACTGCCAGCCCAATGTGCAGAGCCTTTAAAATCTCCAAGAATCACGGAATGAATATTTCTAAATTTCTTGCGCGCGCGACGACGACGCCGACACCCCAGAGCGACACACGCAGATGATAAGGTTAAAAACACAGAGAATTCGGTTAGAATATCTGATAGGCAGCAGAACCATTGCTGTCTGCAGTCCTGGGCCTGAAACTGGCCCATATCCTGAGCCTAGCGTAGGGGAGGACCCCCATAGACATCACTTCCCTCCCTAAGAGGTTGCTATGGTGCAAACCTCTGAAACCTGAGGGTCAGGATTCTGGTGCAGAAAATTTCAGTAACTTACTAACCTCTGTGAGATGGTATGGATGTAATGAAAGATGGGCAGGTAAAACAGGCCTGACACAGTCCTGTCCAGTGTTGATGGCAGGGGGCTCCAGCGGCTGCGGCCCTTCATGTTGTCGTCGCTGTCGTCGCTGTGGTTGCTGTCATCGCTAGTGCTGGCCCCGCTGTCGTCACTGCAGCTGGCTGTGTTGGCAGCGCCACTGACAGATGCAGCTTTGCTACTGGAGGCCCAGAGGCCGCCCGGGAAGGCCTCCACCTACGTCATTGTCAAACCATGAGAGCAAGAATGGGTACAAGGGATTGAGGAGTGGTGTCCTGGTCCGGGAGGAACAGGATGAGCAGAACTCCTTTGAAGCAGTTTCAAGGGGGAGGGTGTCCTCAAACCCTGAAAGGAGTTTTCAAACCTAGCACCGTCCAAATCCACACCCCCTGACCCTGAGCATGGAGGAGAAACAAATCAACTACATGACTATGACCCCTTTCACATCAGGGCTGGTTACTACCCCCCCCCGAGCCTGAAGCCATGCACGTACATCCCATCCCCCCACCCCTTTTCTCTTTGTTCCTGTCCTCTCCGTCGCGTCCAAGGGTACATGGACTAGCGAGCAAAATGGGGCAGATACCGTCCCGCCACGGTAGGCTAAGGCCCTGTGGACGGTAGATGGTGTCCTCCGACTGCTCGTGTCCTTACAAGGCACCCTGAGGCGAAGCATGGCCGTATGGTCCCGCCTAGGAAGGCCCCCGGCCCTAAGGATGGCAGACCGCGTCCGTGTCGCACCTCACGACTAGCAGTGTAGTCTTGGCTTCCAAAACTAATCATCCTTGCCCATAGGGACAGGTCGGCTCATTAGTTCTGCTCCCAAGGGTACCTGTATGATAATCAGTCCTGCAGCTGGTAGCTAGTTTGATGAAGTGAGGGGCTAGGTGGGTAAAGCTCCAAGTCACGAACAGGAACAGTCGGCGTGCGTGACCTCCTATGCGCATAGAGCGGCTGTCCTTCGATGAACTTCGGCTTGTCATGAACGCTATGCCCGTGATCAGGCCGCTCACTTTGTTGAATTTGCTGTGTTTAAAGGCAAAAAAAGAAAGAAACAAATCAACTACATGGCTTACAAAGAGTTCTGAGAGTTTACCCACCTCTCAGGCAGTTCCCAAAAAATAGACACCAGGTTAATGGTCAAGAGGAGAAGTAGATTGCAATCCTTCTCCCTGTTTAGCCTAAGGTGATTATTGGACATAAATCATTCAAATATGTCAAAATTGAAAATTCGGAAACAGATGGAAACGGATTTACCAGATAAAAACAAAGCAACCTTGTATCTGTATATGCACACACCAGACCCTATAGCATAAAGCTGGCACCAAAATGGACACAGGTGCACAGGTGGACTTTACATTGATATCAAATTTGCACTAGATGCACACTGAAAACCAGAAGCACGAACAAAATACAGACTTGTCTCACAACGAACACTGTCCTAACCAACAACGTGACTGAAGTACTCTGCACAAAAAACGTCCCTGCACAGTGTCTCAAACACAGTCAACACACTGCCTTGCCCTGTCCTTGCAGAATTCAGGGCTGGTTACTTGCTTGCACAAAAGACCCTTGGTATACACACCTGTAGTCACCAGCCAATTATCCCAGGTAGTTTCTGACACCTCTGGCTTCACTATCTGGCACTCACGTGCTTGACAGAAGGAATGCAGGGCCCTGCCTGCACATTGTGGACTCTAACAGAAGTGACTGCATCAACCGTACCCTTGGCCTGCCCTTCAGAGTCCAAAAACAAGCGAATGAACAGAACAGGCAAAGTTCTCAATACACAGGTGGCAGTGTAGCCACCATTAAACTCTGTCGCTACAAAACAAAACACTGGCACTGCAGGTTGGCGCTACGCTACGCAACGCTACGCGTCGACCTGTGGAGGATTCTGGGGTCGAAACCCGCGCTTGGGGTGGAAGGCAGGTAAAATGAGGAATAAGAGCTATTGTGGCTCAAGTCAAATTGTCCCACCCCCCAAGCGACATCAGCGTCCTCCCTGAAGTGAGCGACGTCAACTGTACACCCCTACACGTACCTCGACACTTATACTGTACACTCCGCGCGTTACTTTGAAAAAAAAGCGCTCGGTTAATTTTAGAGAAAGTTCTGAACTCCAGTGAAAGCTCCAAATTTCACTAGCGCCCACACGTGCCAAAATGGCACATTAGTATTTATACTACTCAAAAACTGACAGCCCAATGTCCAGAGCGTTTAAAACTCTAAAGAATCGCGGAATAAAATTTGTAAATTTCTGGCGCGCGCGACGACGACGCCCACACTCCAGAGTTACACACGCAGATTTTAAGGTTAAAAACACAGTGAATTCGGTTAGAATAATTGACAGACAGCTGGAGAATCCCTGTCTGCAGTCCTGGGCCTGAGACTGGACGAATACCTTGGCCTAGCGTAGGGGAGGACCCCCATATGCATCAGTAAACAGTCGGCCTATTAACCCTTAACCTCGTGACCTCCTGACCTAATGGGATGGGATTATGGGCTTTGTACCAGGTGCCGTCCGGAGCGCAGGCAGATTAAGATGGAAGCGCCCGCAGAGGGCCAGTTAATTGTAAGTGGAGATTGAGATTGAGATCTACCATTTGGGTATTGGGAATCTGGACTGTAATGTAGTCTCAGGTTAGGAGATGGTTAGGAGACAATCAGCACTTGTTACGGAGATAGTTGCGATTTTGTGTAATTAGGGTGTTTGGGTTGGTACCTCGACACTTATACTCTACACTCCGCGCGTTATTTTCGGAAAAAACAGCCTCGTTAAATTTCACAGAAAGTCCTGAACTCCACTGAAAGGTCCAAATATCACTAGCGGGCATACGTGCCAAAATGGCACATTAGTGTTTATACTACTCAAAAACTGACAGCCCAATGTCCAGAGCGTTCAAAACCCAAAAGAATCGCGGAACAAAATTTGTAAATTTCGGGCGCGCGCGACGACGACGCCCACACTCCAGAGTTACACACGCAGATGTTAAGATTAAAAACAAAGAGAATTCGGTTAGAAAAATTGGTAGACAGCAGAACAATTGCTGTCTGCAGTCCTGGGTCTGAAACTGGCCCAAATCTTGAGCCTAGCGTAAGGGAGGACCCCCATACACATCACTTCCCTCCCTAAGAGGTTGCCATGGTGCAACCTCTGAAAACTGAGGGTCAGGATTCTGGTGCAAAACATTTCAGTAACTTAGTAACCTCTGTGAGATAGTTTGGACGTAATGAAAGATGGGCAGTTTAACAGGCCTGACACAGTCCTGTCCAGTGTTGATGGCAGGAGGTTTCAGCGGCTGCAGCCCTACATGTTGTCGTCGCTGTCGTCGCTGTCGTCGCTGTCGTTGCTAGTGCTGGCCGCGCTGTCGTCACTGCTGCTGGCCGTGTTGGCAGCGCCACTGGCAGACCCAGCTTCGCTACTGGAGGCCCGGAGGCCGCCCAGGAAGGCCTCCACCTGCGTCATTGTCAAACCATGAGAGCAAGAATGGGTACAAGGGGAGGAGAAGTGGTGTCCTGCTCCGAGAGGAACACGATGAGCAGAACTGCTTTGAAGCAGTTTCAACGGCGGGGGGGGGGTGTCCTCAAACCCTGGAAAGAGGTTTCAATCCTAACGCCGTCCAAATCCACAACCCCTGACCCTGAGCATGCAAGAGAAACAAATCAACTACATGACTATGACCCCTTTCACGTCAGGGCTGGTTACTACCCCCCCCCAGGCCTGAAGCCATGCACGTACATCCCATCCCTCCCCCCCTTTTTTCTTTGTTCCTGTCCTCTGCGCCCCTTCCAAGGGTACATGGACTAGCGAGCAGAATGGGCCAGATACCGTCCCGCCAGGGTAGGCTGCAAGGCCCTGTGGACGGTAGATGGTGTCCCCGACTGCTCGTGTCCTTACAAGGCACCCTGAGGCTAAGCATGGCACATATGGTCCCACCTAGGAAGGCTCCCAGCACTAAGGATGGCAGACCGCGTCCGTGTTGCACCTCAAGACTAGCAGTGTAGTCTTGGCTTCCAAAACTAATCATCCTTTCCCATAGGGACAGGTCGGTTCATTAGTTCTGCACCCAAGGGTACCTGTATGATAATCAGTCCTGCAGCTGGTAGCTAGTTTGATGAAGTCAGGGGCTAGGTGGGTAAAGGTCCAAGTCAGGAACAGGAACTGTCGGCGTGCATGACCTCCTATGTGCATAGAGTGGCTGTCCTTCGATGAACTCGGGCTTGTCATGAACGCTATGCCCGTGATCAGGCCGCTCACTCTGTTGAATTTGCTGTGTTCAAACGAAAACAAAAGAAAGAAACAAATCAACTACACTGCTTACAAAGAGTTCTGAGAGTTTACCCACCTCTCAGGCAGTTCCCAAAACGTAAACACCAGGTTGATGGTCAAGAGGAGAAGTAGATTGCAAGCCTTCTCCCTGTTTAGCCTAAGGTGATTATTGGACATAAATCATTCAAATATGTCAAAATTGGAAATTCAGAAACAGATGGAAACGGATTTCCCAGACAAAAACAAAGCAACCTTGTATCTGTATATGCACACATCAGACCCTATAGCCGAAAGCTGGCACCAAAATGGACACAGGTGCACAGGTGGACTTTACATTGACATCAAGATTGCAGTAGATGCACACTGAAAACCAGAAGCACGAACAAAATAAAGACTTGTCTCACAACGAACACTGTCCTAACCAACAACGTGACTGAAGTACTCTGCACAGAAAACGTCCCTGAACAGTGTCTCAAACACAGTCAACACACTGCCTTGCCCTGTCCTTGCAGAATTCAGGGCTGGTTGCTTGCTTGCACAAAAGACCCTTGGTATACACACCTGTTGTCACCAGCTAATTATCCCAGGTAGTTTCTGACACCTCTGGCTTCACTATCTGGCACTCACATGCTTGACAGAAGGAATGCAGGGCCCTGCCTGCACATTGTGGACTCTAACAGAAGTGACTGCATCAACCGTACCCTTGACCTGTCCTTCAGAGTTCAAAAACAAGCGAATGAACAGACAGGCAAAGTTCTCAATACACAGGTGGCAGTGTAGCCACCATTGAACTCTGTCGCTACCAAACAAAACACTGGCACTGCAGGTTGGCGCTACGCTACGCAACGCTACGCGTCGACCTGTGGGGGATTCTGGGGTCAAGCCCCGCGCTTGGGGTGGAAGGCAGGGAAAATGAGGAATAAGAGCTATTGTGGCTCAAGTCAAATTGTCCCACCCCCCAAGCAACATCAGCGTTGTCCCTGAAGTGAGGGACGTCAACTGTACACCCCTACACATACCTCGGCACTTATACTGTACACTCCGCGCGTTACTTTCGAAAAAACGCGCTCGGTTAATTTTATAGAAAATCCTGAACCCCAGTGAAGGCTCCAAGTTTCAGTAATGCCTACACGTGCCAAAATGGCACATTAGTATTTATACTACTCAAAAACTGACAGGCGAATGTCCAGAGCGCTGGAAACCCTACAGAATCGCGGAATAAAATTTGTAAATTTCTGGCGCGCGCGACGGCGACGCCCACACTCCAGAGTTACGCACGCAGATTTTAAGGTTAAAAACACAGTGAATTCGGTTAGAATAATTGACAGACAGCTGGACAATCCCTGTCTGCAGTCCTGGGCTGTAATTAGGTTGATGCTTTGTGTCCGTATGTTCAATTTCCAGGCCCGTGTCAAAGGACTACGTTGAGTTGTGTTGATTACTTGGGATACGGAAGTCCGTATAGCAGTTCAAGATATCAAAAGGGTCCATCTTGGCTTTTTTTTCTTTGCTGAGCTGTGCATACCATCAAGGGTCCAAAGGGAGTCTCAAGTAGACAATTGCAGATAGCAGCACCCACACACGCGGACCGACCTCCTAGGGCGACGGAGAGTCCTGCCCAAGAGGCGGTCGTTACCTAGGA
Organism: Eutreptiella sp. 'Long Island Sound 2002'; assembly: GCA_964036045.1. Taxonomy (NCBI): domain Eukaryota; phylum Euglenozoa; class Euglenophyceae; order Eutreptiales; family Eutreptiaceae; genus Eutreptiella; species Eutreptiella sp. 'Long Island Sound 2002'. Next base: position 44,332,818 of record OZ038378.1, on the reverse strand, counting down.
AGGGCCTGCAGGTGAGGGCAGCCCCCATCGGTGCTAGCCCAGCAGCTGGGGGGACAGGGAGTCCTGCCGAAGTGGGGGTTGAGGTCTAAAGAGTGCAGTAAGAGGAAGTCACTACCATGTCCTTCTCCGGGTACTTGATCCAGGCCAAGCCCCCCCTAAACGTTGGGGAGGTGTTGAGATTTACACATACCCAAACACTTAACACTTTTATCACTTTTTTGAAGCTTGAAGTACACTTTCTCACAGTATTTGGGGTTATAATCCTAGCCCCCCCCATGAAGTTCACCCCTGCCACTCAAGTGAGCGGAGGTATCCTTCTTCATGGAGATAATACAAAAATAAAGTAGGCATTTCATGCCTCCGGCCTTGTTGGTTAAACCTAGTGGTTTCCAACTTCAGGACCCCTATGCTCAAATCACTTATTGTGGTTCTGCTTTTCACCTGATTCTCAAATCAGTTGCTTGGCCATGCTGGCCCAGCCATATCCTGTGTCTGACCCGACTCCTATGCCGCAGATTCCTAACCAATTCCACTGCATTCAAAAGAGTGCACATGAAGTGCCTGGAACTATCCTGAGGACCTAAGTCATGTTATTTTTCACTTAACATCATCCATTTTGTTTACAAACCAGTGGAGCACTGTATTTAGATCTACATTGGTCTATCTGCAGCCCCTCTTTGTTATACATGTTTTGACTGTGGAAGGACTTATCCTGAATTCATTGATCCGGTGCCTGGATTTGCTCTATTTCATCTTTCTGTGTAACTCATTTTGACTTGTGGAAAATCATCAAGGTTTTCTAAAACAAATACAAGGAACAACAGCACAAGTGTGAGCAAACCAGAAACCCTTTCTGGTAGCAGAGGTATCCCCAACTCACCATGGACACCTGTCCTATCCCTTTCCACACCTTTGTTAGGACTGTGCCTGTCTGTACTGTAGGTGACACCACAGAAGCGGAGATGAAGAGCTATTGCCTGGCTGTGCAAGCGCCATTAGCCAAGGCGCACCCCTCAGCCCCTTCAGGTGAAACAGGGGACCCAGATGCACCAGGTAGCGGAGCGAAGGCTATCGCCACTGCGAACCTTCAGATTGAACTCCCCGAGTTCGATCCCAAAAACCTGCCCAAGTGGGCTGAGGAGGTTTCTGAGTTTTTGCTCCTCACGGGTCAGCAACATGCTGATATCCGGACCAAATGCACGCTCATCAAAAAGTCGTGAACAACGAAATTCCTTCAGCGGCAAGTCAAGACCTCTATCACGAAAAGCTCCAACTGGGGCGATATCCTGAAAAGGCTGGAGGAGACGTATCCAGTCTACAAAACAGACCTGAGTGTCCGAACAGAGATTCAGGAGTTGCCTCCGCTCCCCGAAATTCCCACAGCTGCCCGTATCTCAGAGTTTGTGGCGCAGCTGGAAGAGCTCATGGGGCGTATGAACCCCACGAGCTATGAGCCTACAGAGCCTCACCTGTGGCCCGTGGGGAAGAATTCTCCCAAGACATGGGAGAACTGCAGGGAGACATCCAAGAGGAAATCTCGGACCCACTCTCACGATGACCTGGTCGATCTTTTGATTGAAATGGCCATTGAGAGGGAGAATGAGTCCCACATGCATAAGTATCTGCGCAAGCATCTGCGAAGGGAGACCCGTGCTGAGAAGGTTCCTGGAGGGAGGTGGCCTGAACCCCACTCTAACCCTTGGAAGGGCTGTGGTGGGCATGTGATGCACACGACTGAGACCCCCTCCTCCAAGGGTAAAGGGACCCCAATTCTTTTCTACTGTCGTCCTACGGACAATAAGGGTGGACCCCGCGACGCGCCCGGATGTGATGGGAGAAGTGCGTACATGCTGCAACTGAAGCGCACGCAGAAAGCCAAAGATGGTCAGGACACGAAGCACCAAGATTACTTCCGCTGCATGATCATGTGCGGATTTTGCGGCAAACGGACGCATTATGAAATTGAATGCCACATGAAACGCCGCGAATCCGAAAAACATAAGAAAGCGGAGGAGGAGCGGCGTAAGAACACCGGTAAGGGTGGTAAACCCGAGGAGGAGGCCCTAACCCTGGTGGTTTAAAGAGTAGGGGTACCCCTGGTGGAGGACGGAGGTCCTCAGCCCCCCCCACTGGTGGAAGAGGAGCACAACCTGGAACCCTAAGGGTGAGCAGTTGGGTGAAAATCCGCCTGTCCTCTCCACCCCCAGCGCTGGTGGCGCCGACAACAGCAGCCAGAATGCCAAGAAGCGCCGTCTCAACTGGCACTCTAGGTGCCGGCAGGCTGCTGGTGTTGAGGTAAAGTTCCCTGAAGAGGGATCCGGGGGCGGCTTCGAGGATGGGGATTCGTTTTTCGGGATCACCGTGAAAATTGGTGATCAGGTTTACAAGGCACTCTTGGACACTCGCGCTAGGCTTTCAATCGTGGCCCGCAGACTGCTAAAGCACGCCAAGATCCGGAAACCAAAAACCGTGGCCATAGGGGTTGGGGAAGGTAGGACCATCCATTCCCTCGGGGGCATCGATGTGACCTTCTGTCTGGGCGATGAGCAGGTGGCTCAGCACAGCAACGTGCTTGACACCGACGCCTTTGACATTGTCATAGGCACAGATTTCCTGCGCCGTAACCCCCAGGTGAAGCTGTTGTCTTTGCAACGTTCCTATGCCCTTCACTGCGACTTTGGCAGTGGCCTGTTGTCTGTCCCTCTGGAGCTGTCAGGGCGAAAAGAAACCGGTCTACGCTACGTGAACCGGTCTTATCGAGCTGAAAACTATCAGTTGGTGCTGCCCGTCTTGGAAAATGGACTGGGCGCCCTGCAGACCTGAATGAGATTCAGGTGGAATTGTTCGCGAGTAAGGAGGAGCATATGATGCAGCTATATTGTTCGCGGTATCTAAAAAACGCCTATCGCTTTGATCTGAGATCGATGAAGTTGTACTACGCTAACCCCTCATTCTCTCAACTCGCTAAGCTACTCACAAAAATTGCCCTTGAAGGGGCGAGAGTGATCCTGTGTACCCCCGACTGGGGTGCCACAGGAGAACAGGCCTATTTAATGCGTCTGCAGGACCGTATGCCAGTGGGAGGAACTGAACCACCAAACGATCCAATCTACGTCCCTGAGGACTCTCACGGAACCATGTCTGCCCCTGAATGTCACAGTTTCTTGTCCATCATGGATAGCTCTCTGAACCCCGTACCAGTGAGTGACCTTGACCAGGTGGTACTCAAGGAGTTGATGGCCGAGAACAGAGGCCTTACCCTCCCGGATCTAAAGAAAAGATCCGAGTACTCTTTGAACACCACTACGAGTGGTGAGTTCTCCGATGAGCAGGAGACCCCAGCAATCTCTACTCCCTTGGCGGATGCTGACGACAGCCTGAGCAAGATGGCCAGTGCTATGCCCCCAGGTGACCCCGAGGTGCCTACACTGAAGCACAGCGCTTTCCTAGGGCAGCTGCTTATGGATGAGGTGGATCTCGGTGAGTCCACTCATGGCGGGTCTCATGACCATGCCGTTTTCTCCATGGGGGCCACATATGGCCCTACAGGTCAGACAACTGGCGCTAAATCCTCACCCAACAACATGCCCGTTTCATGGCACGGTGTACAGGATCTCTTGCAGGTTCTATGGGCTAAGGCTGAGGGTATCCAGCAACGGACCCTCCTGGACCTTCTAAAGAGGACCTGGAAAACGTCCATATTGTCCGAGGAGGATGATGAAGAGATGACTCTTCACGATCCTGAGGTACCTCTGGTATGCTCCCTTCACTATGCCCAGCAGGGTCGCCAAGACTGGGAGCATGAACTACCCCCTGAAACAATGGGGCGTATGAAGAAACAGGAAAAGGGGAAGAGCAACCTCCATGCTGAGGAGGATTTTGCTGAGTAACTGGAGAGCATGAACCTTGACCCCCGTCTCAGTAAGTTCATCCAGAAGTACCAGAAGACTTCTGGAGTGTTGCCCCCACCCCTGTCTTGCAGACAAATTGGTCCAGATGGAGCTGAAACTCAAACCTCAGTTTGAAGGGTCTGTGGTGAGACGGCATCCATACCCCGTCCCACAACACAAAATCGACGAGATCGAACGCCAGATCCAGGAATGCATAGATGCTGGCCTTGTCGAGGAGTACAAACACGGGGACCGGCCCTGCCATTGTAGCCCTTGTTTCCTGGTGGCTAAAGGTGGCCACACTTCCATGCGCTTGGTCGTTGACTACGGAGAGGTCAACGAAAAGACCTAGAACCACTCACGGAGTATCTGCAACATTGGGAACACCCTAGAGAGAATCCCTAAATACCGATTCAAAACTAAGATCGATAAGCGCAGTGACTTCTAGCAGGCAGACCTAACCTGAGCAGCCCAGGAACTGCTCACCTTTGTAACCCCTAAGGGCCGTGTGTTCCGCTGGAACGTCATGCCCTTCAGTGTCGCGAACGCCCCAGCACTCTTTGGGGAGCTGATGAATAATATCCTATATCTCCTGAGACGCAGACCCCTTGTACAAAAACTGGTTTACCGCGGGGCTGAGATGGAGGCACACATCGATGACGTGAGCCTGGGTACTAATACCCAGGAGGATCATATCGTCCTCCGACAAGACTTTTTCACCCTCCGTCAGCAGAACCATCTCCGCATTAAACCTGAGAAATGTGACTTCGTGCGTGAGGAGATGAAGTACATAGGTTTTGACGCTGGGTATGGCTGGTGGAAACCAGCCGCATCTAAGATGCGACCCTTGCAGGACATGCAGATACGTGACAGCCCTAAGAAGGGTCTGCAAGACGTCCAGAGTTTTGGTGGCGCTTGCAATTTTTAATATCGCCATATCCACAATTTTACGTATTCATCAGCCCCCCTGCCTGACGTTATAAAAAAGACCAACCCTTGGCGGTGGACCGACAAGGAGGAGGCCTGTTTCCGGGAGTTGAAGAGGAGAGAACTGCCTGGGGCTACCCCGCCCTAAGAAGGAGATAATACTCGTCACAGATGCCTTTGATAAAGGGGGGGCTGGTACCCTATACCAGTGGCAAGAGCTTAACCCCGTTGAACTGTCTCACTGCCACTTTCAAATTTCAGGTTTGAACCGCGATGGTACCCTGAAGCATGACTACCCTCCCAATGAATGGTGCCTGGTGCCTCTTTGGCATTGGAACTGGAAGTGGAATCAAGCATAATACAACTACAGTACCTACGACCAGAAACTCCTGGCTGGAATGCTCGTTCTCTCTTCCCAGTCTCGCCTGCTTGGCACTAATCCTATCGCCTAGCTCTGTGACCAAGAGCGTGTGAAAGCGTTTCAAAGGGGTCCCCCTCCTGAAAAAGCGAAACCAAAGCGATGATGGACCTACCTCAGTCAGTTCTGGTTGACTGTCCACCATATACAGGGTATAAAGAACGCGATGGCTGACTATATATCTCCTAACAAATTCGACGCCCTCCTAGGTGAGAGCTCGGAGGCGTTGGCCAAAGAGGCGTTCCTGCGCATGGACGTCCAGCTGGACCTATCCATGCGCACTGCAGGTGTACTGGAGTGTTGGAGTCTGAGAGACTACCAGGCAGAGTACCAATGCGTACTCAGCCCCCTCAGTGATGGTCTAGAGGCATGCCTGATAGACGGCGACCGTTGGTATAAGGATAACAAATATCTGTACTATGAAGACCGTATAGTCGTGCCTGAGGCACGACTGGATGGTTGTCTACAGTGGGCCCATCTCAGTTCAGGGCACAGAGGGTGCAACCGGTCTGTTGACTTTTTCAGGGAGCGTTTCTACTGACCGACTATCCTGTGTTGAAATACGTGCTCGCATGCAGTCCATAGTGGACTCCTGTGGCTGTCACGCCACCAAACAGAGCGACTCACATGAACGGGGACTGGTCTCCAGTCTGCCTATCCCCTACCGTGCTAATGCTCTGTTGTACGTGGATTTCATCCGGGGTCTGCCTTAGTTTTGTGGTTATGACAGTTGCCTGGTTGTCACCCGTGGCCTGACCCGTTTCACCCTTGCTTTTCCCTGCAACAAAACGATCAAAGGGGAACAGACTGTGAAAATTTTGGTTGAACAATGGTTCGAATACTATGGGGCACCTAAGGAGGTGCACTCTGACGGGGACGTACATATCTGGAGTGACACCAGATGGTACAAGCGAGTACTAGAAGCCTTGAACGTCCATTTGACCACAGGTGTCCCCTGCAGTCACACTTCTAACCCTCTATGCGAGAGACAGAACCGTGTGTTGGAGCAGAACTGAGGACTGTGATGAAACAGGCGCGTACCAAAGATTGGGTACGCCTGTTACCCTGGGCTGTCCTAACCATGAACTCTCAGAAGAGTTCCTCAACTGGCTATACCCCCCGCAAGCTGTTCTTTGGGGGGCGTCCTGTGTGGTTCTTCAAAACCCCTTTTCCAGGGGACTACACGAGCCCCGTAGGAGCCTTGCTGGAACATAGGCAGAACCTGGCTAACCTGGCTGAAACTAACCTGAAACATGAGTTAACTAGGCGCAACCGCACGAGATGTCCTGCCATCTTCAAGGTACAGAACCTTGTGCTAATACACCACTCGCGATTGCCTACATGGCCCCGCAACCTTTTGCAGGACCCTTACTTAGGGCCTTACCGCATTATAAAAACAGATGGATCCACGATCAATGTGAGGTGCAGTCCCTGCCTAGGTGGAGAGCTGTTGTGTGCAGCTAAGCAGCTGAGACATTACCACTCGCCTCACGAACTGTCCTGGGACGAGTGGCATCTGTCTGACAGAGAGGTCGAGTGCATCGACCTACAGAACGCTGCCACCTCTGAGGACGCAGACGAACTCGAAGAAATGACTGCCAATGAGATGGCAGTCGATGGCTACTACGTGGTTGCAGGTATTGCACGCCACGAGTATAAGCAGGGCTGGAAATTCCTTACCCTGTCGGACGGATATGGGCTATCTGAGGGAAGGTTGGAGCCCATATCCGCCTTTATACAGCCGGATGGGAGTATCAACCCCATCTTTTGTTCCTACCTCGTGGGGAACAACGAGGGACAGGTACTAACCAGTGCTGAGACTCTGTCGCAGCGTAAGAAGAAAGACTAATATCCTTGTGCCTATCTTTTTATTGTGCCTAACCGAACTGAAGAGGTCGCAAGCTTCAGGAGGCTGTGGTATACCCCAGACACCCCGTTCCCCTCTTGGGAGTCTCCTTCGGGCCACTTCTGCAGGAGTATCGGCTCCCCCCGGAGGTACACTTCCCCCTCACCAAGAGATAAGCAACACTGAGGATCGTCCTAACACCACCAGGCCGCTTAGCTTGTTTGCAGCGCAATGGTCGGTGAGTCCTATTGCCCCAGCCTCCCACCACACATTAATCCGAGCGGTGTAGTACCAAGAAAGCGCCCACGCGCTGGACTAGGTCCCTGGGACCTTGTGATAACCAGAGCTGTGTTAAATTCAATGCAACTACAGGCCAGTTCAATTTAACAAAAATGTTAAATTTATCAAGCTATTGTGCATACATTAAAAAGGTTCAAAAAAACCCAAAATGTGCCCATTTTTCACCAAATTTCCTTTTCAAAATCAAAATTATTGACTATGCTCTTGTCCCCTTTGGTCCTAGCGAAGCAAAGCCTCAAGCCCAGGAGTCACGGTACACCAAGTCCAAACACCACGTTGTTTATCGATGGCGGTGCAGATTGAACGTTCAATTGAACATGGTGTTCCTCACATTGAATGCACTATTTCCATGTGTCTATGAACACAAAGAAAACGCAAAACAGAAATGCACATATTAAAACAATATGAAATCTTTACATTAATCCATTTTACTCATTATCAACCCCATCTTCATCACCATCAGCGCTGTTCAAGGACTCCCCATTCTCCTTTGCTGGACTCGGAATCTTTACTTTCAACGAGTACTCCTCTTTGTACTTCTTGCAGCGCGCTGTAGCTTCTGCCTCTGTGTCCTCACAGTCTGCTCTGCGGCATGCAACAAAGGCGTTGCTGACTTCCTCCGGAAACTGAGGAGGCATTAGAAGCATCAGATAGCCACTCTTCTTTGCCCGTTTCCATTCACCAGCACTGCCCTCGTCCACATTGTAGCCCTTGAATTTCGAAATGTCATAGCCAAAAACCACTTCCATGCGCATCGGCACGTAGTATTTCACCAAATCTTTCAACTCCACTTCAGGTCGCTCCTTGGCTGGGGCCCTGGGTTCGTCCTACAGGAAACACGTAGCAATGGATGCAACACCAAATTTCCAAGTGCACTGGTGTCTTGTTACAAGGGGAACTTGAGCCGAAGGAGCTCCTCCCTGATGTGGGTTGAGGTGTTTGCAGCTGTGAATCTGCTGTAGAAGACAAGAGCATATCTTTCACCATGCCACTGGAGTGGGCCATGGATTTTGGTACCCTGAAAAACGACTCCTTGGGAAGCATTCAATGCATGTCCAAAGACGGCAGTCCCATCTGACATGTGCTTTACACATGGGTCACCACATTTAGGGGGATCTGGAGTGCAAGGCATGCCAGATTCAACAAAGAACTCGCCCCCAGTATAGTCACCTAGGGTGATTACACCGCTGAGCCACCCCTGGTCATTTGGATGGGCATGCAAACCCATGGGTTTGTCCCCGCTACCTTTAACAACTGCAATGGCAGTCCATGTAGCTAACCTCTCACGCAACCTCAGTTGACCAAATGTGTTTAACGCCCTTGTTAACACCTGATACTTAGTAGTTGCGGCTGCTATTGTGGGAAATTTGAAACTTGGGAAGCTACTGGTGACCCCCAGAATCAACTTTTGAAACGATGCCCCAAACCGATCCTTGGACGTCCATTCGTGCGCAGGGATTAGTCGCAGACGATTGAATACGCTCTCACCCAGACCTTCCTCAGACAGCAACCGGACCTTGGTAGCTGGCGACTCCTTTGCTTTGCTCTGCTTCGGTTCCTTCGGTGCGGGGCACGCCTTCGATGCTTTCGGTGGTTCCAGCTCCATGAGTTCCTCTAGTCCCTTCTTTGACATCTTGCACGGAATTTTCGAGTTTCCTAACATGTTAAATTGCACAGCAACATTGTAAATTTAACCGATTTCACCGGATTTACTTCAATTGAACATGAAAGTCCACCACACCTTTTTTCTTCTTGTGTGCTGGCTCATGTGTGTCACCGGTGGCCTCTTCTTCCGGAACCACAACGTCCGGCGTCTCCTCCTCGTGCCACATCTCCTCTTGTTGCCGCTTCCGCTTCTCTGCAATTCTAAGAAGGAAACACACATGGAGGCACAAGGTGCTATATAGAGATGTGGTGTACTTTCCAAACATTGCACTATGCATGAATGTAAGGAGCTATGTGGAAAGCAACATTTACTATGAGTGTAAAGGGCCTCAATAGTGGTGTTTCACCAAATTTGTTGAGTTGACGTTTTTGATGCACATGCGGCAAGCGCCGCAAATCGGTGTTAAATCTAACAATGTTAAATCGGTGTTAAATCTTCCTAAATCGAAACCATAAATTCAGTTGGATTGAATTTAACACAGCCCTACTTATGACAGGGTCCTAGGGTACTCGTGGGGTCGGATCAGTCCGGGGTGTCCATCTCCATACGATCACCTCCACTGCGTGTCACCTGAACACGCTGGCCTATGTGAATAGATTCCCTCCCATTGCAATTCAGGCCCTTTACTCGCAACCCCCTCTGTCTTCTAACCTCCCAGGGGCGTTCAGCACTCTTGTGCTGACAACTGAACCTAATCAGTGCGTACGAGGACAGGTTCAGGACTCCCCTGGAGCTCCAGTCTCAGTCATTGTACTAACGCCCTCCCTAAATCGGGATCTGCTTTCCAAACACCTGCACATCCTCTGCTTTTCAAGTCCTGCCCCTGCCCTGGTTGTGCCCTGCAGTTCCATGCCTGTGGCTACCGGCGTGAACCAGGTGGCCCCTTATCAGGTTTGAAGCCATCGAGCGAGTGTGTGCCTTGCTGACCATCTGTTGCATGGGATATGCCCTAACGTTATGACCTTGGGGAGCCAGTGTAGAACAGTGGCATCCTAGACCAGGGGGGGATGACAAGCAGGGTGCTGTAAAGCAAGGTGTGTCCACCCTCCTTGGAGGGCAAGCGTGCCCACAGTTAGGACCCCTAACTGGTCAGACCCATGGGGCTGTACCCTTCTTGGCAGTGTTATATGAATACTTCCTTTAGGGAGGTGACTTTTGCCGCTCCTAGACGAGCCTTTGGCTTGGTCTCCAAACACTCCCTATGGGGATGTGACTCACGGCGAGTGTCTTTGTCGTTGCACCACTTTCCTTCGAGTACGACTGGTGATGAGTTAAGTTGACTGGCAAACCCTGCAAACCCTATGGTTACTGACTCATGGAACTTGGTTGGTGGTCCTCTGGTGATCTGCTGCGGCTTTCACTGAACAGAAATAGTTTCTTCGTTTCCCAAAAGGCCGACAGGTATGCATGAGCGTCGAACAGCGAGCAGCAATATGTGAATCCACTGATATCTCCAAGTTCAGATCCACGGACAGTGCAACAAGAAGGGAAGAGCCAGTTCAGGCTCTTATCATACCCCTATGAAGAGAGGTGGTAAATACAGAAATAATGCAGTAAATAACATGGCAGAATGCTCATTAAAGGTGGCGTAAAATCTCAGAAGTTGCCCTACTATATAACACTCCACGTAATTACAATTCCTCGGGCGTTTCTGTAGGTTTCTGTGCATGCGCGCCCCTGCCGACTATAAGCTGTTGGCGGCCGTAGTTACACCCCACCACTAGGACTTACCCAGAGGGGTGCAGCGGATGACCACAGACTAAGGCCACGCAAACTGCACCCCCTTTGGGAAGAGGAGGACCGAAAACACGACAGCCCGAAAAACTATTCTTTTTTGACATTTGCAACACACATGACCCAGACACCACCAAAAAAAATTATTTTGTCCAATTTGCTGCTTGTTTCCAGTTTTTGTTTACTAAAAGAAACTATTATTGTGTCTGATTTGAAGGGTGTGTTTTACCAATCTTGTCGCTTTTGCATTTCAAAAACCGACTGGTGTGTGCCTTTTCGAGAGCTAATTTTCTAAAATGACATTCTGCGGGTCTCCATTTGCACCTATGTTTGTCCTGCGAAATAAATTGCCTTTTTATGTCCCTAAGTGCGCGAGGCCTCGCGCACTCAAGGTCACGGAAACAATTGTGTACAGAAGACAACAAAAACAAGACACGAAGTGCACAACGTACAAACACTGAAAGGAAAGCTCGGCAAAAATGTACAAGGCCTTAAGGGCATATAATTGCATTCGCGTCGAAGGCAAGTGCGCGAGGCCTCCCGCGCACATGACTACAAAAAGAGACAAAACACATGGGTTAATGGTGACTTACCTCTTCTTCGGTCCTGCAACCTTAGACAACCTGGAACCCAGGTTTCTTGCCACCGCACTTGGTCCACGTGGTGAGGCAACGGTACCACGAGACAGCTGGGCACCAGAGCGCGAGGGCGGCTTGAATTCTGCCCTAGCACTAGCAGCAGTCTTTGCTTCCTTCTTCGGCTGGTCCTTACCCGAATCGGGACTTGCATCGAAGTGAGCGGCGGGTGCCCGCTTGCGCTTCTGCTCGGTCTCCAGTACTTGCTCCGGATCCTCTTCTTCTTCCTCCTCGTCGGGATCGTTGTCGTCTGATTCTCCTGGCTTGTCCGATTCCTTCTCTTTTCCTTTCGCCTGCTTCTTGCTACTGAAGAGAGTTCCTTTTCCGGCTGCAGCACCCTGAGTTGGTACAACCTTTGCGGTCTTCTTCACCTTGGCTTGGCTTGGCAAGGCAGGTGCAGGCGCAACATGCTCACTGTCGTCAGGGCCGGCCTCAGTCACAACCTGTTCCTGGACGGCTTCTGCAGCAAGCACCTTCTGGTGCCCCTCATACCCTCGGTTGCTGTCCAAGGCCCACAGTGGAATGCCACGCCAAAGCCACTCCTCCTGAGTATCCCAAGTTGCAGCTGTTGCTCCCTGCTCCGTTTGATCAGCCTCCAACATGTACCGCATGATGATAGCATTCTGCAGAGCACCTCCAACGGAATTCGCAAGGTCCTTTTGTTTGATCGCTGACACAGCCAGAAACGCCACTTTAGTTCTCCCCGACTCGTGGGACGTCGCAATTCTTGCGGCCATGGCAGGCGTCTCATCCACAACAACCACTGCATCAGCATGCCCACTGTCCAAAAGGTATTTGACGTGGTACCACAGCACCTGAATCAGACGCATGAAACCACCGAGGTTCATGTTCTGCATCTCTTCGAAACGTGAAGGGGAATACTTCACATAGTTCGGCAACTGTAAATGCGATGAATAAGGACAATTAACAGAGGCATCAGTGCGCCAGGCCTCGCGCACACAACGACTTCAAAACTGGGGAAAGGAGCAGATGGACCTGTTTATCCCAGCGACTCGTTGTTCCGATCCACATACAGTGCTCGTCAAACTGATGCATGTTGCTGGTCACGGGACCCGATAACCAATAGTATACCGGCAACCGGGCATGGTAGAAAGGCGCTGTGGTTGGATCCTTGTCCTTCTCCATACGCCACATCCTCTGCATGTCGCGGCCAATACGTTGCACAACATCAGCCTTGCCATAGAAAGTGAGGTGCTTCCCCGGCATTATCACATCGAACAGCCACTTCGGAAGAAATCCTGCAGAGTCATATTCCACGAAAAAGTCAGGGTTGATGACCCACAACGGGTACTGCAAATCCCGGAATCGGGCTGGTGGTGTCTCTTCGATATCCTCAATATGGCATGCGATTTTGCACCCTTGTTCGTCCTGCTTGGAGACATTGATCTCGTCGCCAGTAGTGCGCTGTGTCTGTGGCGGTGCCGATGATGCTGCCTCAGTCTTCCTTTGCAATTGTTTGCGCACGGCCAGCGTCTGCGGTGATGGAGGTGCGCCCTTGTCCCCAGTCCGCCACAGAGGTGCACCGGTCAACGTCTTCCACTTTGGCCACGGCGACCGGTATCTCGTATTTTTTGCGTCTTCCTAACAACCTCAATTTCCCAGGCCAATCTTCAGTTGCGTCGTGCCCAGAGCTGCGACTTCTGCTCGGATCTTCGCATCGTCAGCTGTGCAGATGTGAAAGGGGTGGTTGATTGCGCGAGCCCTCGCGCACTGAAGCTGCGAAAGTGACGCGTAGCTGGGGATTGGTTGACATAATGCTTATTGTTTGGATGGTCAAGATGGAAAATAACCCATTGTTCCGTAATCAGCGCGTCCATATAGTCCTGGAAGGTGTGTAAGGTCGAGTCCTTCAGGTTCATATGCGCACACACCTTTTGCAATATACTTCTTCGATGCGGCCCCTCCAGCTTCTTGAAGGCATACCCTGTAACGTCCTCTTTCTTGCCCTTAGTCTCGAGATTCTTCATCCCAGTAACCGCCTCACGGCCGCAGTAATACGCCAGGGAGAAGATGTCCCTCCAGTTCTTGAATGCCGAGTCCTACGAGGGAAAACAGTGTCATGGAGTGCGCGAGGCCTCACGCACTGTAACCGTGCAATACATGAATACATACTGTGTGTCCTGGTTCCTCAAATAACGCGGCTGCAAGAAACGCAGAGTTGACGGCAGCCTGGACAACAGCAGTCTTGAACCGTTCAAAGTCCTGTGGCTCTTTTTCCCGCTTCTGGTCCTCAATGTACAACAACATGTTGTTGAGCGCCTCCGACAGTGGATTCCACGTCACAGACCGGCGGCCAGCTTGTTGCACTCCGGCAACCTTGGCCCGGATCCTCAAAGGCGTCTCTTACTTGAGAATGTCAACGTAGCAAAGCTCCTGCGTCTCCTCTTATTCTTTGCCTTCTGCGAGCCGCATTCGCTGTATCACTCTGCATGTTCCTGTCCCATGTTGACCATTCAGAAGGTGAAGCGAGCCGTCTGCACCGCAAATCATGTACCACAGCAAAGAGAAGAAATGTCTTGCATCAAACGCGAAGCGAGTCATACAACTAACCTCCCATGCCGTTACGCGCAACAGTCAAAATGGTGGCAGTGCTTGGTAACCAGCCACTTTCTTGGCACCGTCGTCGTAGTTGATGCATCGGATCTGTCCTCGCTCCTTGGTCTTGTCAATCTGCAAATCAGTAATATTTACCTTCACTGCTCTACCCTTCTCCTCCCGTAGCCACTGTTGAACGTTGACTGTGAGCTTCATCTCCGGCATTGGCTTCTTCTCACCCTTCTTCTTGCGTGCTTTCTTCGGCGTGTCCCCTTGGTCGGGGCCTGGTGACGACTCCATGGCCTCTGCGTCTGGTGCTGGACGTTCTGGTGACCCCGGTTGACTCATGGTGCCACAAAATACCTGAAAAGAGCAGATGGCATCACACCAAACACAGTCATTTGCACTCTGAAATCAGTCAAAACGTTTTTTGCACGTCCATTTCGCAAATCAGTTCCACAATCATCTTTGCTGTGACCAATTCCACCAAACTTAGCGACCTACTCGGTGCACGAGGCCTCCCGCACTCACATCGCAAAAAAGACCTGTTTTTCGTGTCGTTTAGTGCACGAGGCCTCGCGCACTGCCGATGTCAGTTACCGCGAACGTTGCCGCACGTTGAGTGTTGCTGCTTCCTGTCTGTCGGCATCCATGTCTGTTATTCGCCCCACAACAGCATCCAGTTTCTGTTTCAGTTGGTTAGTGGGATTTGTTTTTTGGTCAATGAGCGTATCCAGTAGGCTGTGACCAAGTTGCCGGTAGTGGTCGTCACCAAGGGGTTGTGTTGGTGAGGGTAAATTCTCGGTAATCTCCCCGGCCACGACGTTGCAAGGGTGCTGACTCGGTCGGTCTCCCATTCCCAATAGGCCATGCAAATCCGGTCTGATGCCCAAAATCTTGTCAGTCGTTGTCGCATCCTGTGTACCAGGTTCTCGGGAATGTGTTGCACACCCACGTGTTTGCCACCAGAACCAACCTTCAGTAACAAGTAATGGTTTTTCACCTCCTCAACAGTAACAGAACCAGTGTTCTTCGCCTTGTCCCGCACCAGCTTGCTCAACAGCGCTTCTCCGAACTCCTCTGAGTGTGCCTGACCGGGCAGGTCCTGGTGCCACTTGCTGTTGTACAGCAATGTACACATGATGGTGGGTTCGTACTTCAGTACGGTGTCACACAGTCCTCAACGCAGCCTCCGCAACAGACACAAACTCAACTGCAACACCTCCTGAGCTCGTGACCATGTACGGATGTGTTCCCCCGACCAGTTGCATTTCCGTACCAGGTGACCCAAGTACAACAACAATGGGCACCACTCCGACAACAAGTGCAAGACTGTGTTTGCCACTGCTGCCCTGTTGGCATGCGCCATGTCACGACCACTGATTGCAGTAGCAGCTTGCGCCCTGCGACGATACGGGCGAAGTATTCTCGGTGTGGCAAGCATCAGCGCAGCAATGGTCTTTTCCGTAACCATCTCTTTGGGGTATGATAGCATGGTTGAACCAGGGCGTAGCAGGCCTTTCTGTAGGTAAGTTAGAATAGGCCAGAACACCCGAAAAGTGTGAGTAGCAACAAACGTGTAGGCATGCCAAACACCATAAACTACAGGTACATAACGCAGGTAAGCACGCATGTTCCATCGTTGATTCTTGGCACCGTAGAAAAACTTTATTATCCGGTAGTGTATGTTTTGGTCAACCAACAGCGTTAGAACTTGGTTTGTCTGTTGTGCTGTGACCTTTGCAAATTGCAACAAGTTTAACAGACCAGAACCACCGGTTACCTTTTCTTTTGACAGGGCTAACGGGCGCCACACCGGTGCCTGCACAGTCCTTGTATCCCTCCTCGCATCCAACGGTGCTCTCACGTTTCTGCTGTCTGATACACAACCATCTGCATACCCCATGTCACGCAGAGTCTGGGGGATCCTGCTTTCACGCTGTTGCAGAGCCCTTGCAACTGTCCTTATCCGTGATGCCAGGTCCTCAATGGCTAGATGTCCTGCCCAGTATGTGGGCCTCTGTTTCAGTTGAAGTACTGCCATTGCAGTACAGTTTTGCGACCCGTCACTTTCGTCTGGGTGTGTCGTGTATTGTGCCCGGTACCAGTTGTCGATCCACAGCACGCAACACAATGCAAGCAGCAGTGACCACGTTCCTTTAAGTGCTGCTGCTGCCTGTTCGTCCAATGTATCTGCGGCGGCGCCTGCTTGTCAAGGTCGTACTTTTGTTCGTCTTTCTGTTTGTGTTAGGTACCCTGTTGTGTTTCCCGGTTTTTTCCCTGTTTGGTACTGCTCGTTGGCGCATCAACAGGTACAGGTTCCTGCCCTCCCGTCGCAAAATGCGCACCCAGCGCTTATCCTCTTGCCTTTTAGCTGCTGGTAAACTGTGGCGCGTTCTTTTGTTGAACCTGAGTCGCCGTGCAAATGTTATCACCAGTTGCGCCGCCAGGTCGTTCCGTCTCAGTCCTTTCCGCAATTTGTCTGCTGTTTGGTATGCTGGTTCTGCCGCGCATGCCTCTCTTAGTGCTGCTGCTCCTTTGCTTACTTCTGCAATCATTCGATGCGTTACGGATTTTCTGCCTCAAAGTGGCATTTTGCATCTTTCTCTGTTAAATAAAATTTGCGCAGGTATTTCAATTATCGTTTCGCACAGCGATCTTTAAAAAAAAGTGTCTCTGAAACAATCTACCTTTTTCCTGTCGTCATTTCTGGTGCGCGTGCTGCCGCTGCTATTTGGATTTGAGGTCTGCTTGCGCTCCGCTCCCAGTGACCGAAAACCGTTTTCCCAACGACAATTTCCTGTTCTGTTTCCGTCTTTCAACCCAGTTGGAAAAAAACCCCCTATCTATCGGGCAGCGAAGGCTACCGCCGCTATTAGAACTGGACACGTCTGCCATTGACTGGCTGTTGGAAAAAAGCAAATCACTCCCCTGATCCCCTGAAAAATATGACGAATATTACCGATGTATAATCGACTGTTACAGGTGGTAGCCGTGAAAGAGAATGTAAATACCAGCGTAACCTGACCTGCACGCGTTTTCATTTTCTTGCGTGGTTTAAGTGGCGAGGCCTCGCGCACTGATTGTTTCCGTGGGACAATGTTTCATACCGTGTTATATCTGACCAACACGCTGTCTACACACACATACACCGGAAAAATCAAATGTGTCTGTCCGTCTGGTACTGTACCTGCAATTGTACGCGTCACATCCATTCTGCAAAATCAATACACACCGTGACCTGAGTGCGCGAGGCCTCGCGCACTCTTGATGCTAAAATTTGTATTTCATTTTTACTTTAGAGTATATGTGTTCCCCTGGGAAGTCCGACAGTCATACACTTCCAATGCTTCTTGGTCAACACAATCTTACTTTTAATGACGTGTGCAAGCTGTGTATTTGCGCAAACGTCAGTCCTTATGGGTTTTCAGGTTTCTTAATAAACTCTACTTTGAATATCTTGAGTGCGCGAGGCCTCGCGCATTCAGAAGGCCAGAGAAATATAAACCGTGTCACATTGAGGAACACCGAGTTGTGCAACACTAAAAAAGCAATTTATTCCACTACGCCCAGAATCACGTTCATCAAACATCCAAGAAAAAAGCTTTTTTGCCCTGTTGCGCACCGGTCTTTTTCTGCGCGTTCAGCGCGCAAAACAGGGTGCAGTTTGCGTGGGCTCAGACCCAGTAGCGAGGCCGCCAACAGCACGCACATGGGCTGGCGGACGGGAGAGGAGAGCAGGTGCCAAGTCAAACACAGCGACCCTGCCTCCTGCTGGTCTTTCCCCACACTTCTCTTCGTCGTTCTTGGGTCACGTTCTCCCTCACTCACCCCATGTTCCTTACACAGCGGTCCGTTGTGGGCAGTTAGCTCGGAAACAAAAAGCATCAGGCATCACTTTCTTTCGCTGTATTTGGTCCACAGTATAGGAACCACAGGCAAAAAGCATAGCCCTCGCCCCAGAGCCACCTGATCCTCGCAGGGGGGGATGGTTGGTACCAGGAGAAAACAACCCGATATCTTCGGCGCATTTCTTGGTTTTTGAACGGCCAAGAAGTAAGCATAAGTTACAAACCTGCAGTTTACCGACAACATGTTCGTTCTTCTTTGGCCTCAACACAGAGTTGGACGGAGCATCGCCATAGTCATTGTCCTGATCTCCATGATACACAAGTACCTTGAACAAAACACTGGACTGGCACTTTTGACTCTGGCAGCTTGGAACACGAAGGACTGAGTATCGTCACACTCATTGCCCTTATCCTACGCAAGCAGTCATGCACCTAGCTGGCTGCAATTTGAAGTCAACCAGTGGCAGGTCCATGTATATACTGCCATTTCAGTCCATTTGGTGTCATCCTAGCGCCACCTTCTCATGGCAACGCCAGCAGTAATTGGGCTGTTGTAGTAGGATGTTATTGTATTGTGCGTCCGTTTGAAAGTCGACACATACACAAAAAACATCAAGACGTCTGCCACTGCACTTAGTCAAACACACTGCGAGGATGTGTTAGCACACTCAGCGCTTCAGGAGATGTGCTACAAGACGTTCGACCAACCTGCAATCTTTCGCCTTCAGCGCAACTTCTAACAGTCAGCTTGCTGTTTCCACAGGTAGTGTCATCTGTTGTGTCCTACACTCAAGTAGTGTGATCAGTTGTGTCCTTTTTTGCACTGAACGGCGCCTTTTGTGGCTGGCCAGGCCGTTATCAGTTGTGTCCTACTCTCAAGTAGTGTCATCTGTCGTGTCCTACACTCAGGTAGTGTCATCTGTCGTGTCCTACTCTATGGCAGCAACCTGCTATTTTACACAACAAGACTTTTGGTCCTACCAAGTACGTCCGTCCGTCAAACAGGGGGAGATGTGCCAGGCTCAACACTCTGGCATTTTGGAACAACTGTTCAGCATACTGTGACATGACACAGTTTGTTGCTGGCGGCGCTGATGCCACCTGCTGAAAAAGAAGCAGTACCTCGCATAGTCACTTTTCGTTATCTTAAATCACATCTGGACACACAAACACACCATTAATGTACAAGCACTCCAAAACTGCACCTTCCTGTGCGCAATCACTTTACACACTGAGGACTGGTGAAGGAAGCGTTCTGATGAGCACGCCAATAAGTAAACGCGTTCGCAAAGAACGCGCTTCGTTAAGTCCAGCAGAACCAGAGCATCGAGGACCTTATTGAGAATGGCCTCAAACGCTACGACGCGCAAGATGAACAAGTCCTTTTGCACCCTTGCACTTGACTACTTGTGATTCTTGAGACCTATTCGACGTCCTCGTCTACCCTTCACCTTTCTTGCCATGCAACAAGCTGCGCTCCATTGTTCATCCTGAAGGGCTTCGAACTCATGACTCTCTGCAGTCAAAAGTGTTTCCCTTTCTCAACCTTCGTGGTGAGCAAGCCTTTGGCTGGGAGGCTTCAGTTCTGCTCTGTCCTCACTTCCGTTTCGCATTATCAACAGCCGCGTGCTGTCCTCTACTTCCAGCAGTTCCTGAATTTGACCATAGGTCCTTCGCTGGTCGTAATTCGACAAGAGGAGCTGTCGGCAACTTCGAAGGTAACATTCAGCTTTTACCCAAGCACACAATGGGTGTAAGGGGCCCACAGGAGTCCCCGCACTGTCATATTGCCACCCGCAGGGAATAGCTCGTCGCCAGCAAGGTTGGTATAAGCCGGGGCGCTCACCGATGCTGAGGGGCCTTCTGGTTGGGATGGTGGTGTCGCTTCTGTACTTCTGCTCGTAATCCATATCGGCCGGAACCAAGGGCTTTGCAGACGAAACGAGACCTACCTTCAGTTGAAAGCAGGGTCTTTCTGGGAGTTTTCGGCAAGGTCCTTCTTCAGGCAAGGCAGACGTGCCGATCTCCCACAGCTCATTTTCAAGAGTTCCAGACAATTGCGTCGCTTCGGCCGCCTGTGGAAACTTAGGCAACAATGGACGAACTTCGGCAGCAAAATTTTGAGACAAACAAGGCGCTCCGGCACCAGATGACGGCTTGCGCAGTGATAGGTAACTGTTTTCAGCAGAGCATTCATACAAGGAGGGAATCTCAGCAGTTTGTGGAAGCGTCGGCAGTAGTGAACAAACCTCTTCAGCAAAATTTTGAGGCGGACAGGTCACTTTGGTGACAGATAATGGCTTTGGCGCCAGTAGACCAACTGGGCGTTTAGGCGGAACTCGAAGGCTCTCCTCATCAAGGGTGCCACTGTGGTCAAGGTTGTCCGCAAGGCCAAAGTCAATTTCTCCAAGCGAGTCTCCACCATGATTGAGAGTGTCCATAACGCCAAAATCAATATTGTTGAGCAGCACTTGAACTTCAGACATAGCATCAGAGTCATTTTTCCCCCTGGCTGCGCTTTGAAACACAACTTGGGGTTCATGCGCGACGGCTGCTTGCAGTATTCTTCTGCGGCGCTGACTACCACTGACCTTCACACAATTTCGCATCACCAGTTCGGAGAAGATGAACTGGCTTGTAAGTACTTCCTTTAGGGAATCGACTTTTGCCGCTCCCAGACGAGCCTTTGGCTTGGTCTCCAAACACTCCCTATGGGGATGTGACTCACGGCGAATGTCTTAGTCATTGGACCATTTTCCTTCGAGGAGGACTGGTGATGAGTTGAGTTGACTGGCAAACCCCGCATACCCTATGGTTACTCATTTGTGGAACTTGGTTGGTGGGTTGTACTTGAACATTGACCCCTTCTGATTGTGTCATCAGCGCCCTTTTTAGCTTGGGCGAAAAATGGGAAGTTGCGGAGGGGAACTGCTGCTGCACCACTTCACCCTCCTATTCCCACCTGAGAGCATAGGCAACTGAAGGACAGTTCTGGACGGATGAACCTAACCTGCCTCACCGTATTATACGGGTCTTCGACAGGAAAACAATACACTGTTTTGAAACTGCCCTATCAAGCAAGCAAGCCCTAAGGCCTCCGCCTGTCTCTTATAGAACGTAGGGCGAAGCCCTGGGTGACTTAAACAAGGGTTTTACCGCGTACACAGCGTGTGGCCTACAGCCCTTTAATCCATCATGCAGTATGCAGGGAAGGGAGGCCAAGGACCGCAAAGTTTCCCCTAGCATTAACCAATACAATCAAAGTAAGAAAAAGTGCTTTTCCAATGCTTTGAGGCATACTCTAGTTGTATTAGGGATGCACTGAGCATCCAGGCATTTCTATCTTAGTATTGGCCCCACCAAAAGTGGTGATAACACATTTTGACCTATGGAACCAAACACCCAATCAGGATATGGAGTGGACCCCTTAATCCCCTTTCAATGAGAGGCAAATCATCTTTTCCTGAGTTGACTGAGTACTGACATATCCAGGGCAGAGCCTATGAATTTATCTATGTTTTTCCATGAATTCTTAGCTGTCCTAGTGGTATGCACCCTAGGGGGCTGGGCACCTCTTTTTGAGAGGTCCTGGGTTCAATTCCCGGTCAGCCTAGCTAAGTAGGAAGATCCCATGTGACATGGCAGTGACCTCATCGCCACATGCCCTGCCACCTCAGCACATGTGGGACCCAAAACAAAGAGTGCACATCTCCTGAGATGGCACTATGGAGATAGAGTGACCATGGGGCAGTTCTCCAACTCTTTTCCAAAACAGATCAGCTATCTTTGTGAATATGCAATCCGATTTGACCTGAGTTGCAGTTTCTGTGAATATCCTTTCATCTTTCACTGTTTACACTGCAGCCCTTCATGCTTTGATCCTGATTCTCTTCTCCCTGCACACCTCTGGCTTGGGCTATCCTGGATTTACTGTATTTCAGCAAACAAAACGTTTTCCTCTCCAAAAACAAGCAGCAGGAAACCCTACACCAGCAGCAAGCAGCAGGAGAGACAAAAACACAGTGTTGAAACCACTATAAACTTTTCTGGTAGCAAGAGGCAGTCTGTCTCTGCGCACCGGCAGCAACCCCGCGCCGTACATCCAGTGCGCCGAGTACAGGCACATATAAGCAGAAGGGCGAACGAAGATGGACACAAGGAAGGAGGACGCCGACGTGAAGACAGCGCCAGCGCCCGAGGCACCGGCAAGGCCAGCACCAGGTGAACCTGGATCTGGAACATGATGGCAGCCTCCAAAACTGAGGACTATCAACTATTGGGGGAAGTCCTAGACCAAGGTCTGAAGGAGTTGGGTTACTCTCGAGAAGACCTGAGTGTGGAGTTGTTCGCCAGCGACAAGCAGCATGTACTGGACCTTTACTGCAGCAAGGGGAAGAACTGCAGGGCCAGTGGAAGTGGCTGAGGACTCGTTGGATGGATTCCAGACGGCCTTGAGGGCCCTCACAGTCGAAGAGGTGGTCACTCAGCCTGTGAAGAGGAAGAGAGAGAGCGACAAGGATGCTGGAGAAGAAGCAGACGAAGCAGAGGAACAAGGGCAAGACCTGACGAATGACCCTACCTTCGAAGGCGCAGCAAGCGCTTCTGCCCTCCACGCATCACCCTCTCCTTTAACCACCACACTCCCAGCCGCTGCAACATCCACTCCCACAACCGACCCGCCTATGGCAGAGGGCACAGGCTTTACTGGCATGCCTCCCTAGCCCGCCACTGCGCTCCCTGAGGCAACTACTGCCAGTGAGCCTGTGGCTTCCAGCTCTGCGCCGCGATGGTATGCGGCTGAATATCCCCATCCACTACCCGCTGCTGAAACCTATGTGGATGTTCCTGAGTATGCACCTGGGTATGCAACCTTGACTGGGTTGAGGAGAGGACCTGAGCCTCTTGGTGGCAGAAGTAGAGGATCGGAGAGATCCTCCAACATGTCCCTGACGCGGTCGGAGATCAACGAGGTGCTCCGCGGAGCCACTTCAAAAATCGTGGGCGACCTCACTCAAGAGATCCGAGAGAAACTGGAGCCCCTGATGATACCGCCCCAAGCGTCACCTACCACGGTGGGAATGTCACCCCACCGTGTACAGGCCAACCACCTGGCGGCAGGGTTGACAAACACCCTGGGGAGCCTGAGCAGCCGACCGATGCCGACTCCTGCAGCTATACCGAGAAGTCCTTTCGTACCGAGAACCCCCCAGCCGCCCTACAGCCACGTGACGAACTCTACGAGGGCCGAGCTGGACCGGCTGGGGCTGACAGCCTTAAGGGCAATGGTGGACGTGGAGCCTTATGGCTCTAGTGATCTAGGCGGAGACCCCTCCGATGATGAGCCGCCGTCGATGACTTCTACTTCGCCCTCGGAGGACGATGACCCGGAGGACCCCGAGGACCCAAAGGGGAAGAAGAAGAAGAAGAAGAAGAAGAAGACCCGACGCCCTGAGGGACGCAGGTCTCAGGAGGCGAAGGCTATTGCCACCTCCAAGATCGTGGTGAACCTGCCTGAGTTCACAGGCAAGGACCCCAGCGAGTTCGCTGAGAATTTTGGCCGGTTTCTCCGATTGACTGGCCAAACCCACACTAGTGGGCGAGTCAAGTGCGATCTGCTCCTGCAGTGCTGCAAGACCAAGTACCTGGAGAAGCAGGTCAGGCAGATCGTGACTAACTCCGCCACCTTTGCCGATGTGTTGGTTGCCCTGGAGAGACAGTACCCGACCTACGAAACCAACCTCTCCATCAGGGCCGAGATCCAGAACCTGCCGGTGCTGCCCAACAACCCCAAACCTGGCAGGGTCTCTGAGCTGTTGGCTGACCTGGATCACTGGGCTGGACGACTGACGCCCGGTTCCTACAGCAGCGACGACCTGCTGTTCTGGTTGGTGGCCAAGCTCCCTCGAGAGCTATGGGACGAGTGCCGTTTGACGGCGGAGCGCAAGGCTAGATCCCTCCGCTACGAGGATCTATGCGTGCTACTCCTGGAGCTGGCGCAGGAGAAGGAGAGCGACCAGCACTTGAACAACTACCGTCCTGGTGGTGGAGGTTCTGGAGGCCATGGCAAAGGTTACCAAGGGTCCGGACCTGGGCAGGGGACTACCCCCAAACACGCCCACGCCCGTATCATGGAGAACGTGGAGGAGCTATTCTGGTGTGATGCCAGGGACGAGCAGGGCCACCTGCAGCACGCCCCTGACTGCGAGCAGCGAGACTGCTTCGTAGTCCAGGGGAAGCAGCAGGAGAAGAACACCGGCGCCAAAGCGAAGCTGCCGGATCATTACAGGTGCACCATCACGTGTGCACTCGGCGGGAAGCGGAAGCACTACGAGGATGAGTGCTACCATAAGCAACGCCTATCGGCGAAGCTTAAGGGTGAAGATCCTGGCCAAGGCTCAGGCAAAGGTGGAGGCAAAGGCAAAGGCAACGGCTCCGGCAAGGGCAAGTCGAAAGGACGTGGTCAAGGGCAAGACAAGGGTCAAGGTGGACGCGGAGGAGGCGCTAACCGCCAGCCCGACAACAAGAACAAGGACAAGAACGGAGGCAACCCCAACCCTAATCCAGGGGGGAACTCCGAGCCCTCTGGAGGGCAGTCTGGTCCTACCACACGCTCACAAACGCATGCCGAGCAAGAACAAGGAGCCAAGCGTGAGCATGAAGGTGGTGATGACGGCAACGCTAAGAAGAGGAGCCGTTTCATGAGGATGGCCCGCAAATTGCGGAACAAGGGGTTCGAGGTAACCTGTCCCGCGGAGTTCTGACGGGGAAGCTCTGGTGGCACCCAAGACCTGGTGTTTTGGGTACGTATCCGACTAGGGGGACGCGAATACCTGGGGGTATTGGACACTGGCGCCACCATATCTATAGTGGCCAAGAAAATTTTACCTTGTGGGAGCCTGAAGAACACCATGACCACCACTGCTATACGCATGGGGGATGGACATGTGCTGCACAGCTGCGGGGACTGTGAAGTGGAGGTACCTATGGGCTCCCGGACTATCGCCCATCGGTTCTAGGTGATGGACACTGAGGCCTTTGACTTTGTACTGGGGACTGACTTCTTCGTACAGCACTCCCAGATACAATCCCTGACGCTGCAAGCGCCCTACCTCCTCTACGTGGACCACGGCAGTGGCAGAGAGTCTGTGCCACTGGAGCAGTCGGAACATACCTCGAGTTACCTGAGGCTATCGAAGGAGGAGCCCTCGAACATGATGGCAGCCTCCAAAACTGAGGACTATCAACTATTGGGGGAAGTCCTAGACCAAGGTCTGAAGGAGTTGGGTTACTCTCGAGAAGACCTGAGTGTGGAGTTGTTCGCCAGCGACAAGCAGCATGTACTGGACCTTTACTGCAGCAAGGGGAAGAACTGCAGCTACAAATTTTACTGGCCCTCTTTCTGGATGGCCTACGGGAACCCCAGGTTCAGTGAACTGGGGAAGGTGCTGACCAAGGTTGCCTTGGAACGTTCCCGTATGGTCCTGTGTTCCCCCGATTGAGGAGCCCATGGGGGCAAGGAGTACTGGCGAAACCTCCTGGACAGGCTGACTATCAGCTCTGTTCGTTTGCCTGATGAGGCCATCTACGTGCCTCTAGGACGCAAGACGCCTATTGGGAAGCCCGGATGGGGGAGTATGCTCAGCGTGGTGGACGGAAGTCTTACCTCCATTACCTGGGAGGATCTGGACCCGACTCTGGTCCAGGCTATACAACGAGAAAGCGACGGACTCGCCTTGGGTGACTTGAAGGATCGCCTACAACCTCAAGATGCTGTTGAGACTACACCCGGAGGGGATGAGTACGTCGTGACTGACACCAACGCCCCCAACTCTCCCTGTCATGTACCTGTTCCTGATGGAGTCTCTGAGTGTGGACTATCTGAGCTACCTAGCTCTATCCACTCAGATGACGAAACTGAGCACGGCGCCTTCTTCGTGCAGACCTGTGTGGAGGAAGTGGAGAATGCCGAGTACGTCGCCCCACTGAAACCCCTACTCTCCATGAGGGTGGAAGACCCTGTGGACGAGGAGCTGGACCCTCGATCCAGGCTAAGGGAGTATGTGGATTCCAAGAGGAAGTTGGTGGCGAAAAAGCTATGCTACGCGAACCCTACCCGCAGCTCATGGCCACTGAAGCAAGGACGTATGGGGGACCTATCCCAATTGAAGGAGGACCTCGAACAGAAGATCACCACCTGGCAAAGGGAGGTAGATCTTAAGCTCATGAAGAGCGTATGGGGCGCCCGTGTGAGGACCCCAGAGGAGGACGACCTCTCGGAGGAATGTGTATGTGAACCCCCTCGAGCGTGCCTATGTTGCCATCGTCCACAGGAGATGGTTGAACAAGACCTTCTATATGCCTACCAAGGGCTGAAGGATACTACCACGGGCGAAGAGTCGGTGGAGGACCACCTCCCGACGTCTATTACTCAGGGGGCAAGCAACCTACATTCTGACGAGGACATGGAGGACAAGATCAAGGTATTGGACCCGCGGGTACAGAAGCTTATAAGGACCTATCTGGAGGTGTTCGGAGAACTACCCCCTCCAGCCTCATGTGACAAGCTGGTACAGATGGACCTCAAGCTGAAACCCGAGTTCGTGGGTCACAAGATCCGGAGGAGACCCTATCCAGCTCCTAAAGAGCCGGCCGAAGAGATCGAGCGACAGATACAAGAATGTATCGACGCTGGCCTAGTCCTGGAGTATAAGGACGGGGACTACCCCCTACACTGCAGCCCCTGTTTCCTGGTGGCTAAACCTGGGTCTACAGCCAAACGGCTTGTAGTGGACTACGGAGAGCTGAACAAGAAGAAGCTGAACCACTCAGGGTCCATTCCCATTATGGAGTCTACCCTGGAGAAGTTAGCCTCCTGCCGCTACAAGACCAAGATGGACAAGAGAAGCGGATTCTGGCAAGTGGACCTCACGCTCAACGCACAGGAACTACTGGCCTTCATCACCCCTCAGGGGAGGGTGTTCAAGTGGAAGGTCATGCCGTTTGGCGTGGCTAACGCACCCGCTCTATTCCAAGAGCTGATGAACAAGATCTTGTCCATCCTACGAAGGAGACCTAAGGTGCAGGAGCTTATATCCCGTGGGGCCCAGATGGAGGCTCACATCGACGATGTATGCCTCGGGACCAATACCCAGGAGGATCACCTAATCCTCTTGGGTGAGTTTTTTGCGGTCTGCCAGGAGAACCACACACAACTCAAGCTGGAGAAGTGTGAGTTCATGCAGGAGACCATGCAGTACCTGGGGTTTGACGTTGGCTATGGTCGGTGGACCCCAGCGGCCTCTAAGGCCAAACCCCCGATGGATGCCAAGGTACGACACGAAGACCCCAAGAAAGGACTTCATGATGTACGCAGTTTCATTGGGGCGTGCAACTTCTATCGCCGCCACATCAAAAACTTCACCTACACCAGCGCCGTTCTGACGGACTTGATCAAGAAGAGTACTACTTGGCGCTGGGGCCCACAAGAGCAACAAGCGTTTGACGAGCTCAAAGACAAGGTAGCCAACGCTAAGTGCTTGGGCGTGCCTAGGGCACAAGGGAAGATTATCCTGGTGACCGACGCCAGCAATGTGGCAGTGGTGGAACGTTGTTCCAATGGCAAGCACTAGAGAAGGAGGAGTTCGACTCAGCCATTTCTCAATGGGGGACGGAAGGTCTCAACCGAGATGGAACCCTCAAGCACAGCTACCCTGACGACAAGTGGGTCCCTCTGGGCCACTGGAACTGGAAGTGGAACCAGGCCAGGGGGAACTACTCCACCTATGAGAAGGAATTGCTCGTGGGTATGCTGGTGCTATCCTCACAAGCACGACTGTTGGGGCGTAACTCTGTGGTCTGGCTGTGCGACCAAGAACCGGTCCGCAGTTTCCAGAAGGGTCCCCCACCTGAGAAGGCCAAGCTACGGCGCTCGTGGACCTACCTCAGTCAACTACGGCTGACGGTACACCACATCCAGGGGATGAGGAAGGAGTGTGCCGACTACATCAGCCGCAACAACTTCGACGCCCTGATTGGTGCCCGGTCTGGAGCGCTGGCTAAGGAGGCGTGCAGCCGTATGGACGTCCACTTGGACCTCAACATGACGATGATACGCCCCCTGGATGGACTCCAACAATCGGAGTACCTGAAGGAGTTTGGGGATATCTACAAGCGCCTGCAGAAACGCCTTGAACCCCTCCTGGTCAACCAAGACCAGTGGAAGAGGGACAAGAGCTACCTCTGGCACGAGGACCGTATCGTGGTGCCTAGTGACCGAGTCCCAGCGCTGCTGAAGTGGACCCATGAGTCCAGCGGTCATGTGGGTGCTGGCCGTACCCTGAGGCTGTTCAAGCAGTGGTTCCACACTACGTGGACTGACGACCAACTGCGGAAAACCCTCCAGCCTATCGTGGACAAGTGCCCGTGCAGGTCCTGTAAACCAGGGGATATCAGGGACAGAGGTCTCTACTCGACCCTGCCCATCCCTCACTGTGCTAACAGTGTTCTATACGTGGACTACACGGAGATGCCGAAGTTCGGGGGCTATGACTTTGCCCTCGTGGTAACCTGTGGGTTGACCAGGTTTACCAGGGTGTTCCCATGTACCAAGCACATCACCGGGGAGGAGACTATCAAGATACTCCTGGAGGAGTGGTTTTGTGTCTATGGGGCGCCCAAGGAGATCAACTCCGATGAGGACGTACGAGTACGCTCAGATACTGGCTGGTACAAGAGGGTCCTGAGATCCCTCAATGTCCAGGTGTCTACGGGGATTCCCTACTCTCACACGAGCAACCCCCTATGTGAGCGACAGATCCGTGTCCTGAAGGAGAACGTACGGATATGGTGCAAAACTGAACGCGCCAGAGACTGGGTGAGACTACTCCCCGTCATATCCTTGATGATGAACTCCCAAGAGAGTTCAGCTACTGGCTACTCGCCCCATGAGCTATTCCTAGGGCGCCCGGCATGGTTCCTACATGCCCCCTATCCAGAGGACACCCATTCTTCTGTGGGTGAATGGGTCCAAGAGCAACAAGCGAACGTGGACAAGGCCAAGGCTATGCTCCAGGGAGTGAGGGAGCGTCAGTGGAACAAGAAGAACAAGCACCGAGTACCGGCCACCTACCAAGAGGGGGACTGGGTGCTGGTGCACCACAGTCGACTACCCGCCTGGCCACGCTCTACCAGCGATGACCCATACTTCGGGCCGTACAAGATTCTATCAGTGGATGGACACCGTATCACCGTGCGGTGTTCTCTCCGTCTAGGGGGGACCCTGGTGTGCGCTGCTCAACACCTGAAGCGCTACTATGATCCTGAAGACCTCTGTGGGGAGGAGTGGGAGCTGAACGACGAGGAAATCGCCGCTCTGGACCTACAAGGGGCTGCCAGCCCTATGGAGGTTGAAGGTGAACTCCCCGACATGAACGCCGAGGAGATGGCTAAGGAGGGCTTCTACCTGGTGAAGTCTGTCCTACGCCACCGCTATCGCCGGGGTTGGCGCTTCCTCACCCTCTGGGAAGGGTTTGGAGTCAAAGAGGCCACCTGGGAGCCCTTCTCTGCGTTTGTTCTACCTGAGGGACGCCTAAACTCAGTTCTGGTTGACTACTTGTCCCAGAACAACCTTGGTGAGTTGCTGAGGCTCGCTGAGACGCTTGCCTCCAAGACTAAAGCTAGGGACTGAACCTTACCCTTACCTGCCAAAGCGTATGTGTGAGTGTGCTATTCCTAAGGTCCTGAGAGCAAGCCGCAGAAGTGGTGTCCTAATTATACCCAAGTCTGCACGCTTGCTAAACCTGGAGGGTTGGCTTATTGATGCCACGGGGTACGCCCCGGGTCTCCCCTCCCCTAAGCGCCCAATTTCTGTGCTGGCGCAAAACCTTTGGGGAATACCCAGCGTACTAATCCAGGTATTGTTTTCCCTACCTATCTGTCTACTACAGGGAGGGGTGGCCAAAAGCTATGAAGGCATGAAAACGCCGTTTGGCTAAGTGGCCAAAACACTGACCTAACCACTGCAACAGCCCACCAACCCTGCTAAAATTGCAGGAAACGGGTGGGACAGTGACACACGCACTACAGGTCCTACACACCCTACAGTGGCACCATCCTGGTGGGCGAGCACTGCTGCAACCGGCTCAAGCCCCCACTCAGGACTACCACTCCTACACGCACACTCTACTGGGTGTTGTTGAAGAACATGTCGTGGGTCCTAGCGACCCTCCTGTGAAGAAGACAAGAGAACACAGCGCTGCTAAGCAACTGTGGCCTAACAGGGGACGCCACAACGCGTTTCCCCTGCTAGGGCTTGGAGGGAAGAGGTGCTCTTGCGTGCACGGCGCAGATGTCGATGGAGTCCGACTCCCTGCTCTGCCACAGGCAGAGGGGAGTTACTTGTTTGTGTGATATGCGCCCTTGTTTAGCAGGGCACGAAAAAAATGGTATCCTGCTGCACCAATCACCCTACCTGCCCACCTGTAAAACAAAGGCAAATGAAGGGGTGTTTGCGGCGGAGGAACCAAGCCACACTCCCCGTATTATACGGTTCTCAGTGTGACCTATAATACACTGTCCGCAAACGCGCTGAAGACCAGCTCCCCTGTCAAGCAAGCAAGCGTTAAGGGACTCCTCAGGTTCTCTCAAAGAAGGTACCAAGGAGCCCCTGGTTAGCCTAAACAAGGTTTACCGTGCGCACTTCGCGTGGCCTACCCTTTAATGCCTGTGTGGATGCACAAGCATGCAGGACGGTGTTGGGCAAACCTGCCCATCTTAACCGCAATCTCGAACTCCACCAGGGGGTGGCCCCACCTGGGCGTACCTACCTTACCTACCGCTGGAGAGTGAAGCAAGGTGAGGAGAAAAACGGGAGGCACGCGAAGAACGTCACTATGCACTTGTGTGTATATCTAATCACCCTGATCTGACCTCTAATCATCTGCAATCTTTCTAATCAATCCCTCTATCGCGTCCTATCGTTGTTAGCGCTGCTACAAGACTCGTTCACGGAGACACGAGACGAGCAATGTGTATGCGGCATACGAGACGAGCACACCTGTAGTTTATACCTGATTCATTGAAGTCTTTTTCGTTGATTTTCGAATTCTTGGATTTTTGATACTTCTATTAGTGTAGGTGGAATCTGTATGTTTATTTATTAATGTGTGTCTCGTCATTTTTAAGACTACGTGAGACATACGTTTATAATGCCATTATTTCCGCATTTTCCGGCGCTTCGCTAGGAGCCGCTCCTGCGCGCTGCCTTTTTATGCGTAGGAATTTCTTGATTTAAAAAATCCAGAGATGACTATAATTTTTATAAAAATGTGCTGATGATGCACAATTGGATTCTGCTCAGGTGTGTTGTCTTAGAAAAGTTCTACGCCGTCATTTGACGAATTGTGATGTCGTCGCTTCGCTTTTGCGTGGATTCGTCCATGATTCTCCCATTCCTGCCTCTGCAGAAACCCACGCGCAGCCTCGCTGAGTAGGCCGTGTTCGGGCCGAAACGCAGCCGCCTGGAGAGACTGAGCAGAACCCAAGACCCCACCAAGGGGCAACTTAATTTTTTCACGACTCCCTTCGCCCTAAGACAGGTCACAGGTCGCCAGCAGGTTTACGAGAACCCATGCGACTGTGTATATTGTGTCTTGCGTTGGGTTTGTGTCGCGCTGCGTCTTGGAGGGAGGGATGCACATGCACATGTTTTGACATGCTCCCAAACTAACCCAACCAAGCCACAGGAGCCCCGGCAGCGCCATGAGCGCTGACTCTTCTGTAGGAAATGTTACAAACAGAGCAGCAAAAGAGCGCCAGCCATGGTGAGCGCCCATTTTTCTGTGTTAGGAAAACTATAGGTATTTTAAAGTAAATGTGGAAACCAAGGAAAGGCCAAGAAAAAATTCCTTTTTCCTAAAATGCGACAGTGGTGGCCACCACAGCACAAGGGGGGAGTAAGAAAAAGTGCTTTTCCAATGCTTATAGGCATACTCTAGTTGTATTAGGGAAGCACTGAGCATCCAAGCATTTCTATCTTAGTATTGGCCCCACCAAAAGTGGTGATAACACATTTTGACCTATGGAACCAAACACCCAATCAGGATATGGGGTGGACCCCTTAATCCCCTTTCAATGTGAGGCAAATCATCTTTTCCTGAGTTGACTGAGTACTGACATATCCAGGGCAGAGCCTATGAATTTATCTATGTTTTTCCATGAATTCTTAGCTGTCCTAGTGGTATGCACATTAGGGGGCTGGGCACCTCTTTTTGAGAGGTCCTGGGTTCAATTTCCGGTCAGCCTAGCTAAGTAGGAAGATCCCATGTGACATGGCAGTGACCTCATCGCCACATGCCCTGCCACCTCAGCACATATGGGACCCAAAACAAAGAGTGCACATCTCCTGAGATGGCACTATGGAGATAGAGTGACCATGGGGCAGTTTTCCAACTCTTTTCCAAAACATTTCATCTATCTTTGTGAATATGCATTCCGATTTGACCTGAGTTGCAGTTTCTGTGAATATCCTTTCATCTTTCACTGTTTACACTGCAGCCCTTCATGCTTTGATCCTGAGTCTCTTCTCCTTGCACACCTCTGGCTTGTACTATCTTGGATTTACTGTATTTCAGCAAACAAAAGGTTTTCATCTCCAACAACAAGCAGCAGGAAACCCTACACCAGCAGCAAGCAGCAGGAGAGACAAAAACACAGTGTTGAAACCACTATAAACTTTTCTATCAATCACAACGAACCTGAACCAGGAGGTGAGCTCTTCCTGGGCTTACTAACCTTACTCACCACGCATCGTGTGTGAGCCAAAGGACACGAACGCAAGAGCAACCTAAGCGTTTAAACAACCCTACGGCAATTTGCAAACAACCCTAAGCGATTAATGCATCGTGTGTATTATGCACTGCTTACGTTGTTTCCTGCAGGAGAAAGAGAGGGAACTGGCCAGCAACTGCACAGCGCAAAACGAAGCCTAAGTGTTTTAAACAACCCTATGTTAACGCTACGGCGAGGCAAGCACGAGCAAGCACTTTGTTTTTCGACCTGTGGAGAAAAGGAAGTAGTGGATGGATGCACAGGATAAGCGCCACAACGTGTGGATGCCCAGATGAGGCAAAGGCATCGCGAGCACAGTGCATACTCTAACCCTACGTGCGCGCTGCGTGCTTTATTCGACTAGCATACCTTTGATTCCTGTTTTGGCCTGTGCTGAGCAAGAGAAGGAAACACCCGAACCCCCAACGAGCGCAGCGGTGACAACCCTAGTGTTTTAGCGTAACTAAAAACACGAAGACAATGCATGCTTGTGACATGACAGTAACATACCGGAGACGCGGATTGTCCGCCTGCTCTGTTGTGTGGTTGCCTGTTAACAACTTGTTCCTACCGTTTATAAACTTTTTGGTGCAACTGTGCGAAAATTTCTTTTAAAAGCTTTAAAAACCAAGGCTCATTCCTTCTTGTCCAGGAGTCCTTTACGCTTCGGTACCTGTCTTTTGGAGTGCGCTTCGGTTGCGCTTGTCTGGGACTTTAGGTTTTGGACTATAAATGACGATTTGTAACGTCTTTTCCTCAATTGTCAGCGATTTGACTCCTTGAATCGCTAACCCTTTCGCTAAACCACAGAATTCACTGCCTAGTTTTGGGCCTTTCACACCATGCCCAATAGTGATGAACTCTCCCCTCCACCAGAAACACATGGCATGCTTTCTTTAAGGATTGCAGCCATACTATGAGGAGAACCCAGGTAATTACAACATTATAAATTTGTTCGGGATGGGGATGAGTGTGTCTGGTGGATTTCTGGTGCAACGACCAGGCCACTGCCCGTCTGAGCTGCACAGGGGTGTTGCGGGCCGAAAGGGTTTGGGTGGGTAGGTGAGTGCTGAAGAGGATGGGGCAAGGACGTGGTGGTTGTGGGGGATCACAGCAGGCAGCTTCAGAGGAATGCAGAAGGCTGAGGAGGGTTCAAGAATGGGGTGATTGGGGAGGGTTCGCGCTCCAAGAGAGATTCTGCCCTGCCTGTTGGTTCCATTTTCTATTTTTTTCGACTCCTGGAGGTTTGTGCCCTCCATTGGGAGTATTGCCCCGCGATGGCCCTTGGTCAGGACGTTTACTAAAGCGCTGTTTATACAGCGATCGCGGTCCGCATTAGAGCGTTCGACAGTACCCTAGTAGGCAAGCACGTAAACTCTAGGGAGGAAGTCCTGGGATCAAAGCCCACTACCCCCAAAATTTTAACCAAACGTTTTCGCCGCACACTGGCGACTTTTGAGGAATGCCCCATCGAAGGGACATCATTCACGGTACATTACACTGTTTTTCAAGGGTACCTACAGTGTGGTAAGCTTCTATGAACTAATGGGATGGTCATTGGTCCGTTTGAAGCATTCCCTGAGGTAACTAATGAAGGTCCGTAGGGCCGGCCCCTGCCATTGTGCGGCCTCTATCACCTATTCCCAATCTTTCCACCTTCTTCCCCGTGACACTCATTGTCCTAGATCTGACCAATGCTTTCATGTTTACAAATCACCAATTTCGAAATTCCAAAAATGCCCCACAAACACATCCCTTGGCAACCCTGGGCAATGACATCCAAATAGGTGGTTCACCCATTTAAATTGAGGGAAGTGTTAACGACGGAGGCAGTTGGGTCAATCAATACATGAAGGTCATGGAGAAGGGAACATACAATGACAATGTCGGGCAAACCAGTTGAGAGGTAGAAACGGAGATGAAGCACTGGAATAAGATATGCGATTATCGAAGACCATGTTGCATCCCTGCCCCAAGAATTGATTTATAGACCCCGCATACTCGAACGATGCGTTCCGTTATGGACGTATGACACCATGCCCACAAAATCCCAATACAACGGCCTGAGAAGACTCATTGGTTCACGAATGATCATGCATGACACAATGACATCGATACGGTCCATTAGGTGTATGGCAACACACGAAGAAAAGCATATAAAAAAAATGGAATCATTTGGTTCCTTGTGAAGCCTGGGCACACATGGTCCATCCTTACCCTTGCCCACAAGACGGTAAAATGGACTAAACAACATGGGTTCCAAACATAAGGAATGTTCTCACCGTTGATCAACCATGACACCATGGCCTCCATGAACACAAAGTACGGCATGGCCACATACATGAGTTGCGCACCCTCGTGAGTCACCAATGTGCATATATGAAGAACGTGCAATGAGGATCACTAAATATGAGTCGGGAGAGTGTCCTCACGGCAATGGCAAACACTACTTGTCACCTGGCATGTGTGACGTAGATATTGTCATGATGGCAATACTTCGGTACTCCACACCAGACGTCGGGTGCCCGTCACTCAGCAATGTCATACACCATGGCAAGCAAGTGAATAGGCTTGACGGGTTTACTTGCTACTTGCAAAGAAGACATCAAGAAGGGCCAGCCAACGAAACCTCACATGTTTAGTGTATGGTACCTACCAATTGCTGAGCTTCCTACGGTTAGAGTGTCGCGAACCAAAGACATGAGTAGAGAGGCCAACAACCAACATATGTCTCATGCCCTCACATTCTTGGACATGCCACTCGGTCCCATCACTTGGTGCCTAATTGCTTGGGACCTGATGGCATAGGCAAACACAATCGTCATGTTCATTAGAAACCATCCAGACATGAACATGTGAAATCAATATTGCCTATTTGCATGTTCGTGTGACACCGAACCAATTCAATGCATGCTACTTGGAGAGAGATTGGGTAAGAAGATTGGATAAGCAGATGCCTCGGGTTACATGTAGTGACCTACACCCGGCCAGCAGAGTGAGTGCGCAAAGAGAGGTATTCCAGGTCCAATGAGAGCATATTCATGTGAGATTGTTCCATCCCAAAGAGAAGTAGTCCTGCCTCGAAAAGAGATGGCCCCGCCCCAATCCAGGCCTTGAGAAAGATGGTCCCAGCCAAGTCCATGCCCGGAGAGAGAAGCTAACCAATCCATGGCCCAGGAGCGAGAACCTAACCAATCTATGGCCCAGGAGGGAGGGCCTAGCCAATCCATGGCCCAGGAAAGAACCTCACCAAACCCCCATCCCAAGAGCATGCATATGGAGGGAGAGTTTCGCGTAGCCATGACCGACGAGAGCATTCATGCACACGGAGTGAGAATCCCCAACCTTGACCGACGATTGTCCCTATATCCAGTTGCCAAATGATGTGAACTCATGCCCTGTTGCTTGCTGCCAACAGAAGGATAGTGGATCACCAACCATGTTTGACCAATGATATGAATTCACCGATGGTCACCGGAGTAAGACGGCAAATGAGAGCTTAGCAACCACGGCATAAGTGCAATTCTCCACCTTTAGCATGTGCACCCATTGCACATGCACACAACAGGGGCAACACACGCAATCACCAAAGATTGACCCTCTTTGATTCCATGGAAGATCAAGTTGTCATGACACATGCAAAGCAAACAAATGATAAGCCAAGGAATGAGGAGCTGCTTTGCCTTGCGGAGCAACCACCGAGCTACTTTCTTCCCTTCCGGTGGGCCTACCTCAGCCACATCCACTTCCACTTCACTTCCACTAGGGCTCCTCCAGCTTCAAGGGACTCGTGGACCCCCATACACGTAGGCGTGGCACTGCCGAAGCAGATGCGCCCATTAACGTACACCGGTCTCCTCCCAAGTGCAGTTATGCACCCAAGGGCAACAGCCGGTGTGGGCGGCGGCAAAACACCAGGGTTTAGCCAGATCGCAATTCCGGGCCTTCTATCCTCCACTGGAGTTGCCCTAGCTTCCGATTTGCGTCCAGTTCCGCAACAGGATAGAAGGAACACTATTAGCACCCGTTGGGAAGGTTTTTCAGAGGCTCAGCCCGCATTAAAGTACGCGCACGCCAACAGGAACACGAGAAGGGCGCGCGCACACACACAGCAGGCCTGGTCTGAACTAGAAATATGAAATGCTCCATCCTGTCAATTCTACATAATATAAATTCGAAATCTCCCTGTATTTATACGCGAAACTGCTGAGATCGCTGAAATGGGTGAAGTGTAGGATACAGATGCAGCTAAATGAGATCCGAACCGGCTTCACCCCCCTTCCCAGAGGATTGTTACAAGCTCAGAAAAAACAGAAAAGAGGACGGGAGGATTCCGGTTGCTCCCTTGGCACTCCCCTCATTTTGGGAGGGTACGACATACACCGTGGCCACCCGCCCAAGTAATTGGGGGGAGGTAGGATAGGAACTCAAAAGAATGAAATCCTTCCGGTCACCACTAAACCTAAAGGCATAGGCTCGGCGGATCAAAGATAGACACCAAGCAACGTCGTCGACTAGTCTACATAAAAGACCACAAACAGGTATATGATGCTCGCCATGACCAGCATTCTCCCCTCCTCGACCCGCACTTGCACCAACAGACTTGAGAGCAATGGATCACGTCCAGGAGAACTTGACACTTGGGGGGATGACAGTGCAGAATGACAAGCATATACATGAACAACTGAGATGAATGTTTTCTTATTTTCGAACGAAAAAAATTTCAGAAATTTTTTTGGGGATGCCCCATTCCCAACCGGGCTCCAGTCGCAAGACAAGCCCAAACATATGTCGCCATTGCGTCCGGCTTGCAACAAAATGATCGTGGATCCGGTAGGATGGTCCCTCGGTGCCCAAGATGTGGAGAAATGAGAAAGAATGTTCTACCAAACATTGTAACATTTCTTACTGAAAATAGCACACGCGAAAAACTGAAATCGCCAAATTGAGGGACCCTGGATGGAGACGCACCTCACCAAGGCGACAGGGACAGCTACTCGGACGCTGCAGATTCACACCAAACAGAAAACGGGGCCGGTATGGTGGAGTTCTAAAAATAGAAGATTTGCTGCTAAAAATAGCGAAAGTGTTCTAAAAATGGAACATGGTGTGCTAAAAATAGAAATAGTACTTGGGGAGGGATTTAGCACAATCGGTGTTCGCCATCGCGTCCAGCAACCTCCAAATGGGTGCAATTGCTCTAAAGAATGGCGAAAACAAAGCA